>JAPPVO010000019.1:108268210-108767357 GCA_030407325.1 Camellia japonica
GAAGCCGTACTCAAACAGCTGAAAAAGATACAAGCGGACATCTCTATTTGGGGACTGCTCATGGATCACGAGTGCATAGAGAGGCTGTTTTATCAGCCATGGACAAAGCGAAGCTTTCAATAGAAACCACGCCAGAGCAGCTGGTGGGATTGGTCTTTCCGGGAGGAGGTTCCCGACATTGACCTTTTCAGACAAAGAACTTCCGCCGAGGGCATAAATCACAATAAACCCCTCTACATCTCCGTGGAGTGTAGAAATAAGGGATACCGGTGGTACTTGTTGATACCGGGTCAGCCATTAATGTTGCCCAGCAAGGACAGCATATGCGATTGGCTTGAAAACTGTGGATTTTGTACCAACAGCCCAGGTCATCCGGGCATGAGGCCATATGACAATACAGTAGACAAACAGTTGGTTCAAAAAAAAGGTTGGGCCGGGGCAGCACGAGATAGATTTCCATGTCTTAGAGGTCCCTGCAACCTTCAATTTGCTTTTAGGGCGGCCGTGGCTGCATCAGGTGAAGGCAGTATCGTCTACTTTGCATCAAATGGTGAAATACACCCTACGGGAAGGAGTAGCCATTGTCTTTGGGAATTCATCAATCCACCCACACCAGAGGTATCCACGCCTGTTCTAGAAATCGAGCATGGCATGGAGGATGTATTCATATCAGGTTTTACCTTGGCCGAGGCTCAGGTAGGTTGTACAGAGTATCATGGCTACTAACGAAGGGATATATGTCAGTGCTCAAGCAGTGTATCTCATGAACAAACTCCAATACATCCCCGGGATGGGATTAGGGAAGAGCGGCGTAAGGGCATTGCAGCATTGGCCGAAGTGCCGCACAACCCCCATACCTTCGGCTGGGTTATCTGCCCACCAAGGAAGATTGGGTAAGAAAAGGAAAAGAGATGGCAGGAAGAGCAAAGCAAAACAGATGGGGAAACTTTTGAATTGATGCATCGGCCCATCCAGGTACCCTGAACGGACGCTTCGTCCGGGAGGGGGAGGATTTTCCATTCTGTGGCTTTCCAGAGCCATGGCTGAACGCAGAAAGAAGCGCGTGCCGGGGTTTGAAATTTTCTTGACCTGCAGTTGCTGGGGATGATGTTGCTTGAAAGAGCAGACAGACCCAACAGTGAGGTTTGAGCATAGCAAGGATCGGAGTCTGCGGGACACAGAATTTGAAATGGGGGTAGCACTGGCATGTCTACTTTCAGATCCTTCGATCGACCAGTTGTGCTTGGGGATGATAACTCCTCGGTGTCCATGATCGAGAGATGAAACGGCTGCGGGCCTACCATCAGCTATTTTGGATGCATCCATCGCACCCTCCCTCACCTGGCAGTACGAGGAGGGATTTTTATCTAGCAGCACCGGGTCAGGTAGTGAGCCGGAATCTGATTCCACCGAGTCTTGTGAGTCGGAATCAGGTTCCAGCTCGTCTGAGTCTGAGTTCGGTATTCCTGGGGGGTGATAACCCGGATGCCACAGTCCTGTCCAGGTCGTCTTTTTCTTTCTCTTTTGAGTCTGTTGTAACAGAAGAATTGGACGGTTCGGAAGTATCTAATGAGAATGAGGTGACTGTGGTTTCCGAGTACTTTTCTGTGCCTTTGGTTTATTGCTTAAATCAGGACTTTCAAAATTTTGATGAAAACGACGAGGACGAAATTCCTCCGGTTTTGCAACGACTAATTGAACAAGAGCAGGAGAGGTTTGTTAAACCCTTAATGGATGAAATCACTACCGTGAACATTGGTACTGAGAAGGACCCGCGGCTGGTCCAGATCGGGTCCACGTTGTCTTCGGAGGAACGCGAGCGCTTAGTCGCTTTATTAAAAGATTTCAAAGATGTTTTCGCGTGGTCCTACGAAGACATGCCTGGAATCGATCCTGAGATTGTACAGCACCGGATCCCTCTTGACCCCGAGGCCCGACCTGTCAAACAGAAGCTCAGAAGGATCCGCCCTGATTGGGCCATTAAAATCAAGAAGAGGTCACCAAGCAGATTGACGCAGGCTTCCTGCTGGTATCCGAATACCCGACTTGGTTGGCCAACATTGTTCCAGTGCCGAAGAAGGATGGCAGAATCCGGGTATGTGTGGACTTCAGGGATTTGAACAGAGCCAGTCCGAAGGATGACTTTCCCTTGCCGCATATCGACGAGTTGGTAGATTTCACGGGGGGCATGCTTTGCTCTCGTTCATGGATGGCTTTTCAGGCTATAATCAGATAGTAATGGCACCCGAAGACCGGGAGAAGACTGCTTTTACCACCCCGTGGGGTACATATTGCTACAGAGTGATGCCATTTGGGTTGAAGAAACGCGGGCTACATATCAACGGGCTGCAACCACAATATTACATGACATGATCCATAAAGAGGTCGAGGTGTATGTGGACGACATGATTGTCAAGTCCAAAGAAAGAGAGGGCCACTACACCGCCTTGCAAAAGTTTTCCAAAGGATCAGGGAATTTCGGCTGCGGTTGAATCCTCAGAAGTGTACATTCGGTGTTACAGCGGGGAAAATGCTGGGATTTCTGTACACAAAGGGGCATCGAAGTCGACCTTCCAAAATCAAGGCCATCTTAGAAATGCCACCACCAATGACTGAAAAGGAGGTGCGAGGCTTTCTGGGTAAAGTGCAATTCATAAGACGGTTTATCTCTAAACTAACCTTAACTTGTGAACCACTTTTTGGTCTCCTGAAGAAAAAGGAAAGAAGTTCCAATGGGACGGCCGATGCCAAGCTGCATTTGAACAGATTAAAGAATATCTACAGAATCCACCCGTGTTGTCACCACCAAAGCCGGGAAAACCGTTGATACTGTACCTGTCAGTAACTGAAACTACAATGGGCTGCATGCTCGCACAAGAGTCGGAAGATAAAGTGGAAAGGGCCATCTACTATCTGAGCAAGAAGATGCTGGATACGAGACCCGCTACACTCCGCTGGAGAAGAGCTTGTTTGGCCTTGGTATGGGCTACCAGGAAGCTGCGGCACTACCTGTTAGCTCACTCTGTAATGTTGGTTTCACGACTTGATCCCATCAAATATCTTTTCGAGAAACCAGCGCTTACGGGTAGGCTAGCTCGTTGGTTGCTGTTGCTCTCCGAATTTGATCTCAAGTATGTGACGCGCAAGTCAGTAAAAGGAAGAGCGGTAGCAGAGTTCCTTGCCGACCACCCGGTTGAAGGGGATGAAGCGGTTGAGTACCTGTTCCCAGATGAAGCCATTCTGCACATCGAAGATGAAACTTGGACGATGTACTTTGACGGAGCGTCAAATCAATACGGGTATGGGATAGGGGTGTTGCTGATAGCGCCTGACGATTCCCGTATCCCTTTAGCATTCAAGCTTCGATTCAAAGTCTCGAACAATGAGGCAGAGTATGAGGCATGTATTGCCGGTCTAGAAGCTGCCCTAGAACTAGGGGCAAGACGATTGGACGTCATTGGGGATTCGAACCTGTTGTGTCTCAAGCTAAAGGAGACTGGAAAGTCAAAGAGAAAAGATGATAATTTACCACCAGACCTTGGATTTGTTAATTCCTCGGTTTGAGAAACTAAGTTTCACTCACCTAGTAAAGAGAGAACAACAGGTTCGCAGATTCGCTAGCAACTCTATCTTCCATGATAGACATCCTCATCTGGGGTCCGGATGCGTCCAGTCATTATTGACCAGAAATTTGCACCTGCCTACGAGTCAATCTCTGCCATAGATGAAGTGCAGATAACAACCCTTGGTATCACGACATATGGAACTTCTTGGAAAGGAGGCATATCCACCAGGGGCAAATGCCAAGGACAAGAGGGCAATCAGAAGAATGGCTGTTCAGTTTATCATCTGCGGGGGTAAGTTGTACAAAAGAGGTCATCTGGGAATGCACAAGCTGTGTGTGGAAGCCGAAGAGTCGAAGCGAGCGCCTGATGGGCCATCCATGGAGGAGAATGTGGGGCACATATGAATGGGGTGATGCTGGCACGAAAGATCCTCAGACAGGGCTACTACTGGTCTACCATGGAGGAAGATTGTATCGGCTTTGTTCGGCGATGCCACAAATGCCAGATTCACGCAAACCGCATGAACATCCCGCCGTCAAAGCTGTACAACATGACGTCGCCATGGCCATTTTCAGTTTGGGGGATCGATGTGATTGGAGCTGTTACTCCCGAAGGGTCGAATGGGCATGAGTTTATCTTGGTAGCAATAGATTACTTTACAAAGTGGGTCGAGGCCCAATCTTATGCCGTGTTGAAGGCTTCGCATGTCGCAAAGTTTATCAGAAACAACAATTATCTGCCGTTATGGAGTCCCGAATGAGATCATTTCGGACAATGGTTCTCACTTCAAGAAGAGGTGATTGATTTGTTGGAGAAATACAATGTGGCTTTTCATAAGTCAGTCCACAGTATCGGCCGCAGACCAACGGAGCAGTTGAGGCCGCCAACAAAAACATCAAACACATACTGCAGAAGATGGTGGAAACCTATCGGGACTGGCCAGATAAGTTGCCGTTTGCTCGTGGGGCTACCGAACTTCAATTAGAACTTCTACCGGGGCGACTCCGTATTCCTTGGTATATGGGATGGAGGCCGTTCTACCTATAGAGATTGAGGTTCCGTCTCTACGAGTATTGGCTGAGTGTCAGATAGCCGAGGCAGATTGGCAGCAGAGCAGATTCGAGGAACTCATGCTCTTCGATGAAAGGAGATTAAAAGCACTGTACCATGTCCAAGGATATCAACGCAGAATCGCCCGGGCTTTTAACAAGAAAGTTAAGTCTAGGAATTTGAAGGAAGGAGATTTGGTACTCAAAGACAACCGAGCTCCCATCCACGACCCAGGGGCAAGTTCAGACCTAATTGGACTGGTCCCTATATCATCAAGTCTATCTGGTCAGGTGGAGCTGTGGTTCTGATGGACCTAGATGGCCTAGAGTTCTCCCAACCGATCAACATGGACAAGTTGAAGAAATATTACCCCTGAGAGGCTCGCTAGGCCGAAAACCCGAAAGGGCGACCTAGGCAAAATTCAGAAAAATTAAATTAGCGGAGAAGATTATCAAGCTCGGCATCGAATTCTGCATCATCATTCACTTGGAGTCCGGTGTCAGAGGGGAGCACGGTTCGAAGTGCGAGTTCGGTATCAGCCTGCACTCCGGTGTCAGTCGGCTGCAGCCTTAGAGCTGGATCTTCAGTAACTAGCTCAGACCGAACTGTTTGATCATTCGGCTGTTCATTGACAACCGGAGTATGAGATTGCTCATCATCATCTTCATCATCATCATCTTCGTCATCCGATGAGCCGAGAAATTGTTTCTGGATTTCATCAGCGTAATCTTGCATTGAGACCGGAATGAAGTGCTCCGGAGCGTTGTAGGCCTCGGTTTCAGGCCCACAACCGATCTTCTCCATTGCACCTCTCCAGCCGCACTGAAAGAACAAACTCTTCGCTGCTTCGCATTGTAGGGAGTAGCCAGCTTCGGCCTCTTTGAACCCCTCCTTGGATGCATCTTCAGCCTTCTGTTTCAACGCTGCTATTTCGGCGTCTTTTTTGGTCTGCATTTGCGCCATCTCCCATAAATATTTATCTTTCGTCTCGGTCACGGCCCGCTGTTTGTCACTATCAGCCGAGGCAACCAGTCCGTCAGGCGCGCGCTACCTCGGCCTCTAGTTCGGCCGACCTTTGCTTCGACAGTGTCAGCTCGGCCGTCCTGGCTTCGGCATCCTTTATTGCGTGCCTTGTTGTTTTGCGAAGCTCCATTACTTGCTTGTGAGCTATTGTGCTCTTCTGAATAGCCTGCGAAAGTATAATAAGTTCTGTCTTAGCCGTGCTCAAAGTTGGAAAAAAAAAACAAAAGAGAACAGTGATACTTACCAATATCATGGATTTGGTGGCAGACCGAAGGGACTTCAGCTCGGTGTTGAGGCGTTTGCTGTGGTGTTCCATGTCTTTCGGTAGGCAAACACCCCTGGCCAAGTTAAAGGCCAGCAGGTGATCCTCCTCAGCGACAACCGAGTCACTGTCGAGGATATCTCGGTCGTTGAACACGAGGGGAGGAACCCATTTGTTGGTAGGCACAGCTCGGTCAGATGACTCCGGTTGCAAGTTGGGTTCGGGGTTCGGCGGAATGATGGTGTCGTCCTCATCAACCAAACGCAGCTCGGTCTCGGTGGTCCGGGCGCGCTTAGCTCGGCGCGAGGATGATGGCTGTTGGGATGGAAGAGCGACCACGGCTTCAGTAGTTTGGTGGGATGGTGGCACTTCGGCCCTGGTGGTTGCGGTAAGCATGGCTTTCATCCGGTTCTTCTTCGCCATCTCTTGTTCGGCTGTTAGGGGCACGAGCACAATTTCTGGCAGGGTTGGGTCCGGTTCTGGTGGGTCTTCAAGGAGGAAATCAGTCACCTTTGATTTTCGGCGACCGGAGTAGCGGTAGGTCGGTTGGAAGTCGAGGAGTTTAGCCCAGCTTCTTTCTCGAACCCGAAGTGCGGCACGGAGAACACCTAAGTTGGGGTAGCCGTACTGGGAGTGGAGGAAAGCTGAATCTGCAAGAAATAGGACAAGTGTAAGTTCGGTTATAGAATGGGAACCGAAATCAACAAAATCAAGAAATGCAACCGAAGTATGAATACCGGGCTCTCCTTTCTTCCAATTTATTCTTCGGCCTGGGATTCGGGCCTGGAAGTCTTCGAAATTTCCAGAAACCCAAAAGAAGTCGTCATCGTTCAAGTCCTTATCCGGTGTATGTTTTATTATCTTTTCTCTACCTCGGCGCACTCTCAAATAGTAGCACCAGCCTTGGTTTTTGGATCCTATTGAGTACTGATGTAGTATCTCGGCCAGACCTAGGTTCAGACCGGTTTGTTGGTTCAGAGCATCTATGCCCATTATTATTCGGTATGTGTTGGTGGATAGTTGGGTTGGGCAAAGTCTAGTCTGCCTAAGGAATTCGCATATAAGGGGCTGAACTGGGAACCTGAGTCCGGTCTCGATTATTGACTGGAGGGTGAATGGTACGAAGCCTTCTTCATCCCAGGGGTCTACTCCTTGTTCGGCTAGGACCAGGTTTACATCGGCTGGGATTTGGTAGTCCTTCCTGAATTCGGCCAGGCCCCCGTTTCTACAAGACATCTATACTTCCCCATTTTATTGTATAAATTAAATAATTTATCTCGGAGGTAAGAGGGTGCTTGGTAGCTCGGTTGAGTGCACAGAGGTATCTGGGCAACCTAAGTCTGCAAAGTGAAGAGACAAACTGTTAAGCACAGATCGAGGACCGTGCTACAGAAACAAAGCAAGAAAAGGCTAATCTTATTTCGGCTCTACAGGGTGCGATGTTATCTACATCGGTTTGCAAAGGATCATGCTATCTCGGTTTGGCAAGGCATTCGGTTAGCTCGGTTTTACTATTTGGTTTCGTTATCCGGCTGAACGTCAAGGGGCAGCTTTCTGAGTTCGGTTTGGGAACTCTGAATGCTGGCTTGGCCCCTGAAGTTTTAGCTCGGTTATATGCTCTTGAGTGGCTAGTGCGGTGGGTTTTCATTCCGGTTATTGGCTTTAGGGAACTACTGTGGTATGCACCAAGTTCTAGTTCGGTTTCAGTCTGCCTAGATTTTTATACAGCAAGAACAGTGTTCTAGTTCGGTTGAAACATGTACAAAGATCAAAAGGGTGTTCTACTAGCTAAAACAGTATGTTCAAGGTGTTCTTGTGAAGTTCTTCAGACAGTACAAATACAGTAGAAGAAAAACGAAGTGTTTTGCAAAAACACACAGCGTAGTCTACCATGGATCAAAAACGCAAGTAAGAATAGAGAAACAAGAATGAATTCGTGTACTTACCAGAGGAAGGGAGAAAAACTGGAAGGTTGAGGCAGCAGCAAAGAAAGATGCGAGCCTCAGAGGAAGCAGAGAGAGAGAAGATGAACAGAGGATAGTGTGATTCAAAAATGAAGGGTTCTTTTGATGAAAAGGGAAAAAGAGCGGGACTGTTCAAATATTCCGGAGTACGAGGGACGGCGCGACAGCTGTGAAGGGCCAATCAGAGCATGCCACGTGCCAAGGGAAGGACAATCGATTCAGTTTCCATAAACTGAAGAGACGTTTGACCGGATGTGCTCAGCTCGGCTTGAGCTTAGCTCGGCTAGAGAAGCTGGGAAGGTTTTCAGCTCGGCCGGAGTAGCTAACGGATTGTAGCTCGGCTGGATGAGCTAAAACTTTAGTTCGGTTCATAGACAGGTAATCCCTATCATGCTGTGCAGATGGAATTAAGGGGCAATTGAGGGTAATTTATAAACCGAAGTAGGCCAAGCTGCGTATTGGGCCTTAGGGCCGAAATGAAAAGGGCCGAGTAGAAAGGCCATGAAAGCTACTCCGGTTTGGAGAAGTAACTTTGAAGAATAGACCGGTCGCACAGTTGTGGTGGTTAGCCCGGTCTCGGGAGGATTTAGTTCTACTCCGGTTGAGAGGAGTAGCACGAAGGCTTCGGTCTTCGATAGTTACTTCGGTTGTAGCATGTGAGAACCGAAGTAATTTGTGGTTCTAAATATAGCTCGGCTTTAACTCCCTTGTGGATAGCTCGGTCCTAGCATGGGAAGGCCGAGGTAAGGGAGAGTAAAGTGAGGGCCGAATCAATAGTTATTTCGGTTGTACAGGAGTTCGGCCCTAGCAAAGCCATCTCACTTGGCTTAAGCAGTGAGGAGGGTGTTGGAGGATAAGCATTATCTTCCAGGAGTATGAATCCTAGGAGGACTCTACGCATGGAGGAGTAATCCTAGAAGGACTCTACTTGGGGGAATAAGAGTCCTACCAGGATTGTGCCACGCGAAACCTATATAAGCTCACCAATATCACCTTTGAAGAGGTAATGCAACTTTACTCCCTGAATTCATAGAGCTTCTGTCTATTTGTCAAGCTTTCTGACTTAGGCATCGGAGAGGTTTCCGGCACACACCCGCCGGCTAGCTCACGTGTGTTTTTCAGGTGGTTGAACGACGTCGTACGGAGGAGCGCAGACTTGGTCAACAGGATTATACGAGAAGGTATATTTCTTTCCCGTACATATATCATTCATAAAAAAATTATTTCAATTTGATAATCGTAATATGTTTAATTTATCATGCTTGTCACAAAAAATATGAATAACATGCAAAATTTTAAAATAGATCATCTATTTTTTTTTTATAACAAATTAATGCAATAGTGAACCCACAAATCAGCAACACCCTTCACTCCAAATAAGCCCAACCTTCATTCTGGTATAAACATAAAAAATTAGATAAACAGTTCTTCTTTTTTTTACATCCAAACAATTGCAGTCCCATTATCATAATATGAGATTTCTCATTTATTAATAATGTTGCCATGTGGTTCACTAAAGAATGCCTAGTACTGATCATTACAGGACCATTTTCTAATACAAATTAAATAATATTTAAAATTTAATACTCAAATTTAATTATATAAATTAAATAAATTTAAAAATTTAATACTCAAATTTAATTATCGTAATACCCTTTGGATGCTTAATAAATTATTTGCCTTTGTGCATTGAAAAGTGAAATTATATATATGGTGTTTTTATGTTATTTTAATATTAACATAATTTTATATAAATAATTATTTTATTATCTTCAATAGTCACATGCATAGATCAACATATATAAAGGGTAAATTACAAACATACCCCTTAAGATTGATTAAAATACGAATAATCTCCTATAATTATGAAAATTACGTTTCACTCTGAGTTTTTAATTTTATAACAAATATGTTTTAATTAATAATTTTTTAATTTTTTATTTGTAGAGGAAAGCAATATGAAATTTATTTTTTATTTATTCTATTAAATAAAAAATTCTGACAAGAGAATATTATTTATAATTTTTTAAATCATAGGGACAATATGTACTTTAAATAAATCTCATAAAATGTATTTATAATTTATTTATATATTAAATAAATAAAGTGATTAAAAATAAAGGGATTACACACACATTGAGTAGGGCGACAGACCACATACGGAGTTGCCCCCTCCATATTTTAAATTTTTTTTTTATGTTCCACCCTGCATTTTATTTCCCTTGTATTATATAAATCATAAATATCTAAATTTCTAAAATTTATATCATCTATTAATATACTAATTAATATATTAATTGGTACGTATAATATTATTTAAAAATAATATATACTTTCAATAATATAATGGCCAGTCATTAATTTCAATAACAATAATGGCTTATGGAAAATTAAAGAGCCATTAGGAATTGGCAAAGTATAAAAAAATAAAAATAAAAAAAAATAAAAAAAAAAACTAAGCCCTGGTTTAGTTTTCCTTCTAGGCTAAAAAATTACAAAAGGACAAAGAAAAAAAAAAATTTAAAAATCAAAAAGTCAAAAATCACAAAAGAACAAAAAAAAATTTCTAAAGCCAAAAAGTCAAAAAAATCAAACAAAAAAACTGCACAAATAAAAAAGTTAAAAGCTAAAAAAAAAAAAAAAATTAACTAAAAAAATCATTGACAAACAACCCCTAATTATTATACCTTGAAATTTTTATTCCTGATGTAGGCCCTGTTTGGTAGAACTGTAGGAAAGTAATTATAACTTATAGCCTAACAGCTTATAGCTTATAACTGTGAACATAAGCTGATTTTTGACTTATAAATTAAGTTTCTCCTCTCCCACTCAAAGAATAAGTTGATTTTTGACTTACAAAAAGCTATAAACTGTATTATTAAGCTGAATCAAACACATCAAAATAACTTAAATTAAGCTAAAAACTGAAATAAGCTGGAAATAAGTCCTACCAAACAGGGCCATAGTATGGTGTTGCCAGCAACATCTGTAGCATTCAGCAACTCATGAGGTCAATAGGGTTTTCAAGACTTTGAGTTGACCCTTCAACGCTGCAAGAATGAGAGGATTTCTAGCATCTCGTTAGAGTTGTGCACATGTCAGGGTTAACAAATGCGGATTTTCTTATAATCTTGTGATAACCTTGAACAAATGAGTGAAGAGGAGACCATCGTCGAGAATCTGACACTCTAGCAAGTGCTGAACTTTTATCTAGAATTTTTTTGATAAGTCATAAAGGGGGAACTATTGGAAGAGGGGCCAAAGAAAAAAAATTATAGAAACATAAAGGTGTGTAAAAATTTTCACTTGTAATTCATCAGAGAATCGCTTGTACCTTATGTGTTTATAATTTTTTCTTTTTTAATTTTTTACTGATCAGTAATTCTTTCATTTTTAAATGCCCGTGGAACGCTGCCACGTGTAAAGGAATATGGGATGACACAACCCACCTTAACTTTATCAAGAATCTTTGGAACATCTTTCAGTATTTGTTCGTGTTAAAGATATATATATATAGATTAAATATATAAATAATGTATAGATTAGATTAATGTATAATGGATAGGTTAGGTGTAGTGAATACTTTCCCTTTGTTGCTTTCAGTCACTTTCCCTCTCTTAAGCCATGATGATGTTTGTATGCCATGATGATGTTTATATTCACTCCTATATAACGGAGAACATACACATTAAGGAATATATAGAATTGCACAGATACTTCACACTCTCTCAAATTCTATCCCTCTCTTAACTTGTTTTACATGGTATCAGAGCTTCAAATTTATGGCTCATTAACCAGAAAGCTTCACGTTTTCTAGTATTTATCTCTGTGTCGTCACTAATCAGATATGTTTTTGTTCTAAAAAATTTTCACACTTCATACCAAAGTGCTCGGAATCCTCTCACGAGTCCAACGCCACCAACGGCGTCCTCAGATCCACCTGCACGGGCCCTCACGCACCACTGTAGACACCCCATTTTTGACCGCCCTTAAGATTTGGGCACTATTGATGGTTTACTTGGTGGAAAAAGGTGTGCAGGGCAAATGTTCAGTTTCTTCAGCAAGGAGAGAGTCAAATCTCAACTTCATACCCCTTTTGGACCAAAAAATCTTGATCAAAAGATTTTAAACCTTGAAACCCTCTCTTTCAAATGTTTTGAAAATAAAGTTCCTACGATGTTCTGACGCTCACATTTCGTTAAATGTTGCGCTTTTTGGTAAACCGAGCAAGGACGAAGTGGAAATGAATGAAAGAGAGTTGAAATCTTTGAAAAATCTTTCGAAACACCTTGTTTAGGGGTTTGGAGTTGAGGAAAATTGGAGAAGAGGGAAGAAATGAAGTTGAAGAAGAAGGTGGGTATGAATCGCTAAGAGAGAGAGCCGAGCGGTCCTCACTAAATCATGCCTATCTGTCTATACACTTGGATTTTAGCTATGAGGCCACCACCGTTGGAAATCTTACTTCCGGGGCTTCATTTTGCACTCAAGAATCTCCTAAAGCCAAGTTCGGATGGGGGAGATATGGTTGGTTGAAGTAGGGCATCAATCTGGTTGGACCGAAACTACGCGGCTTCACCAAAACAGGCATAACTTTTTGCACAGTTGGAATTTTGATACAAGGCTGGTGCCATTGGAAAGCTAACTTTTGGGGCTTTAATTTGGACATTGGATGACCACTTTTTGGCCTTTCCAGCCATTGGCCGACTACTTTTCTTTCCGAGAGACCACTTTTTGTCCTGAAAAACCAGAAAAAGTAGCTGGCCGACCAGAAAAAGTGGCTGGCCGACCACTTTCTCATGAAAAGTGGTCGGCTGACCAGTAAAAGTAGTCGGCCAATCACTTTAACTGGTCGGCGGCCTTCCTCCATATTCTACAGGTGTTGTGGATGCCAGCTGTGCCAGTTGGAGGGCACAGACTGTATCCTCCGTATGGAGGGATTTATCCAAGCTCTAAGCTTCTCCAATAAGCTTTAGCTTATGTTTTTCTATAAGAGAGAGGCTTCCCCTCCC
This sequence comes from Camellia japonica, assembly GCA_030407325.1. Classification (NCBI taxonomy): domain Eukaryota; kingdom Viridiplantae; phylum Streptophyta; class Magnoliopsida; order Ericales; family Theaceae; genus Camellia; species Camellia japonica. Next base: position 108,281,085 of record JAPPVO010000019.1, read on the forward strand.
TTCTCCAGGCTGATTTTGGCTGAGAGCATAGGCTTGCACTCTCTCTATATCCCTCTCTTTCTCTCTCTATATTGGTGCTTTGCTTCACACTTGTACACACAACCTCATAGCCAAACACTCTTACCTTGTTGCTGAGTTGCTGGAGGGTCTTGAGGGAGCTCAAGAGTTGGTTTTGGCTCAGAAAATTTGCTGGTATTGCAGTGCTTCAAGGGTAACCTTCTTTTCCTCCCTTTTAGCTCTATTTTGATCACTCTCTTAGCCATATTTGCATGATTCTCTTGGCTTAACTTTAAACTACAAAAAGATTTATTTTTAAGTACTTAACATGTTTGTTTGAGGCTCCTCGGGTGTTGGGGGTGTTCTACCCCCTTTTGTGCCTTGTTTGGCCTTGTTTTGTGCCATGCCTTGAGGCCTTTGAATTAGTCTTTGCTTGGCCTTTTAACCACTGAAATCCAGTGGATTTTCAGTAGTAGGCATGTGGTTTTGAGGCCTCAAATCAGAGGAGGGTGATCCCATCTCTTCTTGTTTTGTTTGCTTGCATTATTGGCCTATCAAAGGAGCATGTGTTTCTACCATTTTGAGGCTTAGTTCAGGCACTTTTTTGTGACTTCTAGGGCCTGCCTTGACTCTGTCCATGACTGGTTTGGTCACCTTTTGCATACTTCTTGTATGTGTAGTGTAATTCCATTTGTAGCTCATCAAAGTAGCATGTCTTTCTAGCATGTATTGGCTCCATTTCAGTGGGTTTTTGGCCATCATTTGACATGTCATAACTTTGTTTCGAGTTGGTTTTATGGCCCCATGCATGCTCCATGCACTTGTAGTGCATTTCCATGAAATAGCCTAACATGCATCATGCTTCGACATGTCATTTTAGCATGCTTTTGGCTTGGCTCTGAGAAGACTTTGTTCATGTTTTAGCATACTTAAGGTCTGATTTATGTTGTTTTGGTCATGCATGCCATGCTTTGTATAGCCATAGTACATTTTAGCTCACTAGCCTTGAGTTTCCAAGCCACTAACATGCATTGCTTGGGCTATTTGTATGATTTAGCATCATTTGGAATGATATTTCAGAGCTTATATCTTTGCCATATTCTTATGTTTATCACTCCTTCAATGTGTTTAAGAGTTGCACCTTTATGCCTTATTTGTGAGCCATTACATGAGCCTCATTTTTGGTGCCTTTCAAGCCATCATCCCAACTCATTTTTGCTACTGTTTTGGCCTGCATAGGATCTGTTTGGGGTTAGTTTGGTCATTTGAGCATTATCTTGCATGCCTCTAGTGTAATACACTTCACTAGCTTTGACGCTTGAGCCTTTCAACATGCATTACATGGGTTGTTGGCATGATTCTAAGTCATTTTGCATGCCATTTCAGTGCTGGAACATATGCCATTGTACCCCATGTTTCATCCTTTCAATGCTTTTGGAGAGTTGTGTTTTGAGCCTTAAGCTTGGGCCGATATGCATGCATGTTTGTATAGCATTTTGAGTTTCTACCTTAGCATGTATGGCCACTGATTTGGATATGGCTGAGGCCTATCCATTTTGGTTTAAGTCCATTGTGCATTGTGTATGCTATGTAGTTCATAGCATTATGTATGCTAGTATGTTAATTGCACGTTTTCATGCTTGTCCCTTGCATCATGTTCATATGCTTATTTTATTGCATTGAATGTTTGCATGCTTGAGCCGCATTGTGTATGCCATGCCATGTTGTTTGTTGCATTGTGTTTGGAATAGGAGTTAGTCCAAACATGGGAAACGAGCGACGTTTCATACTTGAAGTGATGAAACGCGCCTCAATTCTCGGTCGCCGACGTTCTTGATCATACATGATAGAGTTTTAGGCTTTATGTGTTTACTTGTGCATTCATTTCCATATTGAATTGTGCAACTTCGCTTCTCGGCCATCATGCATTGAAATGCGTGATTGATGACCCGAGGGTCGAGAACCACACTCCCTCGAGCTTATGAAATGATAGGGAGGGTGGTTGTGCACACATATCTTGCAAATACATTGGCATGCCCTTTCTTGCTCTCTATTGCAGCAAATTGAAGTCTGGCAGCAGAAACTGGTCGGCCGACCAGGTAAAGTGGCTGGCCGACCACTTTTTCTGGTTTTCAGCACAAAAAGTGGTCGGCAGGTGGTCTCCAATGCCAATAACTGGTCGGCAGCATCCCTACAGGTTCCCATGGCAGAGTTTCAACCTTCTGGAGCCTTGTGCAGTGTTTTGGGACCAGTTGCAAACAGAGGTAAATCGGGGCATCGCGATGGATTTCCGAGTGAGGCGATTTGAGCATGCATGCATCCCTCGTCATGAGGCCATTTCAGTGTTTTGTTAGCTTAGAATGTATATTTGTTTCAATTTTGGTTGTGTAATAATTAATTAGCTAGAATAGTTAGTTAATTAGTCGGTTCTGTATTATTTATTCGGACCCTCCTCCGAGAGGGCAATGTTGTAAATAAGTGTGCGTGTGTGTGATGCATGTCTTCCAACCCCCATTTCTTTCTCCCTTTTATTTACTAGCTTACGATGGTTAGTTTTAGGGCATGTTTCAATTAGCATCCTTATGCTCGCATGTTCGCATTCATTCATCTGTCTTGCATGCACCGGACTCGGTGCATCATACTAACTGCATTGTATTTCAATTCCTGTTTGAATACATGTATCAAGTTGCATTTCACATGACATTTTAGAATAGCCGAGCCTATCTTAGTTGTATTTTGCATGTGTTGCATTAGGCATTCTTGACATAGCTAGGATCATGCATGATTACTAACCATCTTCTGTTTTGGCTTGGAGTACTCAGTGAGTGTTTATGCTTTAGCATTCTTGCATGTATGTGAGTGACTGCCATGATAACATGCTTGCCATGAGGCTATTTGCTTATGTGATATAATGGCCTGAATGCTTGTGGGTGAAGGTTGGATTACCTGAATTGGAACAATTCATTGATTGCAAGTTTTAAGCCCACTTGAGAGTGGCAAATCACCATGTTTTCTAAGCCCACTTGAGGGTGGCAAAATCCGCATTTTAGCCTACTTGCGAGTAGCAAACCGCTTTAAAAAACAAACATGAGATGTTTTGTTCCAACTTAGGCGATCCAGTCTATACTTGTGTGTTGTGCGCATCACATAGTAATTCTAACTAATAATCGGAATAAGAATACATGTGTTTTCAAAAACAATATATCATGTTTAGTAGTGGCCGATCTTTGATTGGGCGAGCGGGGGTGCTCATTGCATGACCTTCCCTCTCGTACCCAAGTTCCCGAGCTGAGGCAACTTTGGTGATGACGGACACGTGGTCTTAGGCACGAGTCAGGGTTTCCTAAATTTCCCAAAAATAAAATATTTAGGTGGCGACTCTGTATCTGGCAAAGCAGTCCATGTTTAGCACTTCTTTCTACAAATCAGTTTTTCAAAACGATTTGCCGGATTTGGACTCTTTGGTGATTTATCAATCTCGCATTGCACTTTGCAAGATCAGATTAAGAACCGTGACATTGAGTCCGAACTATAGTGAGCCTAATGAACAAAACGGGATTTTCCTAGGACGTTCGGGCGCGTCTACAACCACGTTTGTCGCCAGCGCGTCACGCACTTCCGCCTCCGTTGTCTCATGCGCCACACGCACCTCTCAGCCGATTGAGTCGTGTTGCTCGCTCGCACCACTCGCGCCTTCTCGCGTCGCTCACTCCACCTTGCGCCACTCGAGCTGCTCGCCCAGCCGCCTTGCGCCGCTCGCTTCGTGTCGCGCCAATCGAGCCGCTCACCCAGTCGCCTCCCACACGCTGCTGCTGCCTTCGGCTCTAACCGGTTCGGCTCAGACCGGTTCAGTCTTCTTCACCAGGCCAATTCAGTGATATTTTTGGACCTTTTTGGCCAGTTCAGACCAGTTTTCCACCAATTTCGAGCCTCTGAATTCACTGGTACCCTCGGTTTCTTCGGATTCTGCTTTTATAGTGTTGTTTTTCCTTCATGGATCGCCTGGACTCGTCTGACCACCCTATTTCCGTTGTTCTGGACGGGACAAATTATGTCTTATGAGCACAAGCCATGTCTGGCTTCCTCAAAGGCAAGAAACTTTGGCGTATTATCACTGGGGATGTGCGCAAACCCATCCAGGAAACCATTGAATCAGCTGACAAATTTGTCAATCGCTTGGAAGATTGGGACAGTAAGAACTATCAGATTATCACTTGGCTTCGCAATACATCTACTACGTCTATCAGTCTTCAATTTGGTCGGTTCCAACTTGACTATGTTTCCACTCCGGCAAAAGACATTTGGAATTTTTTGAAAGACCACTATCAGACTACTGGTCTTGTTCACTAATATCAGCTTCAGAGTCATCTTTACCATTTGCGTCAAGAGCCAACTCAACCAATTAATGATTTTCTCTCCCAAATTTATTCTATTTGGGATCATCTTGCTCTCTCTGAACCTCTGTGGCCCCATACTGAGGATGCTGCCTTGTTTACTACCTATCGCGACCAACAACGGTTGGTTCAGTTTCTTATGGCTCTCACTCCCCATTTTGAGCCAATACGCGCCTCTCTCCTTCATCTCACTCCTTTACCCACTCTTGAGCAGGCCATCTCCGAACTACTTTCAGAGGAAACTAGGCTTGGTACTCTCCACCCGCCCCCTGTGGACTCTGTTCTTGCTACTACCCAGACTCGGAGTTCTCTTTCCCCACAGCGGTCTACTGCCTGCAACTACTGTCAAAACCGAGGGCTTCCATCTTCTCATATTCTGGTTCATTGTCCAGTTCGCTTTTGTCGGTTTTGCAACAAGACTGGTCCTGGTCATCTCCAACAAGATTGCTTCCGCAATCCTGGTTCTTCCTCTCGCATTAGTTCTTACCTCGGGAATTTTTCACGGGGCACCTCTCAACGTTCTGGGCATCCGTTTAAATCTCTGCCTATTCATCGCACTGCTGCTGCTACCTCAGAAGATTTACCTTCTTCTATGCTTATAGACCCTTCTACTCTAGTCTTTTTTCAAACCGATGTTGAAGCCATGTTCCAACAATTTCTCTCCACTTCTGGTATTCTCTCTCTACTGCTATGTCTGTCACCTCAGGTAACATTTCCTGGTACTTTGACTCAGCTTGTTATAATCACATGACCTTTGACCCTACTATTTTTACTTCTCTCTCTTCTAATCCTCATGTTCCTTCTATTCATACTGTTGATGGGTCTCTTTTGTCTGTAAGTCATGTTGGTTTTGTTTCAATCTCCCGCTTATCTCTATCTCATGTATGTCTTATGCCTGCTCTTACTTTAAATCTTATCTCTATTAGTCAATTGTGTGAGCATGGTCTAACTGTTACCTTTTCCCGTACTGGTTGTTTGGTGCAGGACCCTCGGACGGGACGGACTCTTGGGATTGGCCGTAAGCATGGACGTCTCTATGAACTCATCCATCTTCATGTTCCGGTTTCTTCTCAGATTGCCGTTCCTACCACTGCTCCTCTTGTGTCTCCTTTTCAGCTTTGGTACTGTCGTTTAGGCCATCTTTTTGTTGGTCGATTAAAGTCTTTAATTTCTAGTGGTCAATTAGGTCCTGTCACTTCTGATATTTTAGATTGTTTGTCCTGTCAACTTGCAAACAATCTGCTTTATCATTTAATAAAAGTGACTCTCTTTCTCTTGCACTTTTTGATCTCATCCATTCTAATATTTGGGGCCCCTCACCTACTCCTACTATGGGAGGTGCACGTTATTTTGTTGTTTTTATAGATGATTTTTCCCGTTTTACGTGGTTGTTTCTTATGAAGAATCGTTTCGAACTCAAACAACTTTATTACAATTTTGCCAAAATGGTCCAAACCCAATTTTCTAGAACTATTAAAATCTTTCGCTTCGACAATGCCATGGAATTTAAAGATTTTGACTTTCTTTCTTTTCTTCAGAGTCATGGTACTTAACCTCATCGTTCCTGTCCCGGTACGTCTCAACAAAATGGACGTGCTGAACGGAAACATAGACATATTCTCGATACTACTCGAGCTTTCATTCTCTCTTCCTCTTGTCCGGAGCATTTTTGGGACGAAGCCGCTCTCACTACTGCTTACACTATTAACTATATCCCTACATCTGTCATTCATAATTACACTCCCTATGCACGTTTGCATGGCACTCATCCCTCTTACACCAACCTTAGGGTCTTTGGATCTGCATGTTTTGTTCTTCTCCAACCTCGTGAACACATCAAACTTGAATCTCGTTCACGTCTTTGTTGCTTCTTGGGGTATGGTATTGAACATAAAGGGTATAGTTGTTGGGATCCTATCTCCCAGCGCCTCCGTATCTCTCGTCATGTGGTATTTTGGGAACACAAAATGTTTTCCTCCATCTCTCACTTCTGCTTATCCACTCCCTCACCCTCTCTATTTTTTACTAACCCTTCCACCGATCTGTTTTCTGATGAGATTGCTCTGCAGCCCCTGCCTGCATCTTTAAAGACCACCTTGTTTACGACTCTTTCTCATGAGCCTGCTCGCCCTGCTGGTCCTGCTCTTGCTCCCTCAGGATCCCCCCTCCTGTTGAGTCTCTTCCATGCCCTCTGGATTCTCCACCCTCTGCTCGTTCACACTAGGTAACCCAACCTTCTACTCATCTTCGTGATTTTATTGTTGGTTCTACTGCTTTTTTTACTCATGAACCTACCTCCTATTGTGAGGCTTGCTCTAATCCTCTTTGGCAGCATGCTATGACTGATGAATTGCAGGTTTTAGATAAAACTCATACTTGGGACGTTATTGATCTTCTCCCTAGCAAGACTGCCATTGGCTGCAAATCGGTATACAAAATCAAGACCTGTTCTGATGGCTCTATTAAGCGCTACAAAGCCCACCTTGTTGCCAAGGGCTTCAACTAGGAGTATGGTATTGATTATGAGGAGACCTTTGCTCCTGTTGCCCGTCTCACCTCTGTTCGTAGCTTGATTGTTGTTGCTGCCACCCGTCAATGGCTTCTTTACCAACTAGACGTGAAAAATGCCTTCCTTAATGGTGTTCTTCTCGAGGAGGTCTATATGCAACCTCCTCCTAGGTCTACTTATCCACCTCATAAGGTCTGTAAACTTCAACGTGCTTTGTATGGTCTAAAGTAAGCCCCGAGTGCTTGGTTTGCCAAGTTCAGCTCTACTATTCATAATTGTGGTTTCACCTCCAGTTTTTATGATACTGCTCTCTTTATGCAGAAAACTGCTCAAGGGACCACCCTGCTTCTGCTTTATGTGGATGGCATGATTATCATCGGTGATGATGTTGCTAGTATTCTTTGCCTCAAACAGTTCTTAGCCATCATTTCGAGATGAAAGACCTTGGTCTTCTCAGCTATTTCTTGGGTCTTGAAATCTCCCATGATTCCACGGGTTCGTTTATCTCTTAGGCTAAGTATACCTTTGATCTTCTTGCCCGCGCTGGTCTTACCGATTGCAAGATTGCCTCCACTCCCCTGGAGCCTCAGAATCGTCTTACTCCTCTTGATGGCACTCTTTTCTCTGATGCTACCCTGTATCGTCAGCTGGTTGGCAGCCTTGTCTATCTCACTATTACTCGTCTTGATATTTCCTATGCAGTTCATATTGTCAGCCAGTATATGTCGGCTCCTCATATCCCTCATTATGATGTTTTAGTGCGTATCCTTCGTTATCTCAAAGGCACCTTGTTTCATGGTCTTCATTATTCCGCCCGCTCCTCTCTTCAGCTTCGTGCTTTCTTCAATGCTGATTGGGTTGGGGATCCCACTGACCGCCGCTCTACTACAGGGTTCCGCTTTTTCTTAGGCGATTCTCTTATTTCTTGGCGCAGCAAGAAACAATCTCTTACTGCTCGTTCCAGTACAAAAGTTGAATACTGTGCTCTTGCTAATACCACTCAGGAGCTTCTCTGGCTTCGTTGGCTTCTTGCTGACATGGATGTTACCTCCTCTGCTACTGCTCTATTTTGTGATAATCAAAGTGCTATTCAAATTGCTCACAATGATGTTTTTCATAATCGCACCAAGCACATTGAGATTGACTGCCATTTTATTCGTCACACGTCACTCGTGGTACTGTTCATCTCCACCTGCTGATATCTTTACCAAAGCTCATTCTCCTGGCCGCTTCGATGAACTTGTTTCCAAATTTCAGTTGGTTGATATTTATCCTCCTTAAGTTTGAGGTGGACTGTTAAAGATATATATATATATATATATATAGATTAAATATATATATAATGTATAGATTAGATTAATGTATAATGGATAGGTTAGGTATAGTGAATGCTTTCCATTTGTTGCATTCGGTCACTTTTCCACTCTCAAGCCATGATGGTGTTTGTATGCCATGATGATATTTGTATTCACTCCTATATAATGGAGAACATACACATTGATGAATATGTAGAATTGTAGGACAATCTTTACTGTATTTAAAAAGATTAAATTCTGTTGTGTACTAAACAACAACAAGAATATAAAGAAATAAAGGAAATGAGAGAAATTGTTTGATTACAAAAAACAAACTAGAAAAAGAATTAAATAAATAAAAACAGATTTTATTTTGTTACAAAAATAAAATTAAAATATGATTTAAATAGATAATAAAAACAGAAAAATAAAATTAAACAACTTACTTGATTAATTTGTTTGATTAATAATCTGATCAAGTCCAGTGTTTGACACTGTGTCCTTAAGACAAATTCGTCCTCTCCACGGTGCTTTCAGAATGTGGATGTCTATCTCCCAGGATGAAATGATCAACTACAAACAATAGCAGCACTACAAATTGTTTGCCTAATGAACACACTAAGTGTTTATACTCTTTCACAGAAGAAAAATAATGTAGCAATATGAAGAGAATGTTTGCAGAATTATGAAGGACGAAAATTAGAGTTACAAAATCCAAATGAGGGCTGTCTTATTTATAGATGGATTGGTGGCTACAGGTTTTGAATTAAACAGGTGCAAACCTATTTGAACAGGTATGAAACCTGTTTGGTTTTGAATTTAAACAGATTTGAATCTGTTGGGTTCACAATTCAAACAGATAAAAACGGGAAGGGCCTTGTTTGGGTGTATAGTAAAACCGGACCAGTTTATTTCTGGAATTAATTTGAATTCTGGATTTTATTTTACCAAAAAATAAAATTAAAATCAAATGTTTTTGGCCCAAAAAGATAGGTATTGGGCCGGACAAGCCCAACCCAACCTCACACCACGCACCCCAGCCTAGCTGGACCGGACGGCGGCGAGCGTGGTGATTTTTGGGTTCAATGGGTCTAGCCCATTTTGCCCATAACCTCCCTCTCTAAAACACTTGGGTACCTTTTGGGGCACACCCCAAGTTCCAATCCCATGCCTTATAAACCCATTCAAAACTTCCCACCAAATCAATGTGGGACAAGCCTTATTCAAACCTTTATGCTGTGTTTGGTTGGGGGATTTAGGGAGGAATTTGGAAAGGGAAAGGGAAAAGGTGTGTGAAACTAGGTGAAATGTAAGTATGTTTTATTCATATTTCACCTTCCTTTTCCATTTCCCTTTCCAAGTCCCTCCTCAAATCCCCCAACCAAACACAGCATTAAGGATTTTCCACCAAAACTCCATTTCCATGGAGCATACTTTGGCTTCAATTTCCCATTCACTCGGTAATGGTTTTGAGCAACCAAATATACCACGTGAATCACAACGCGGCATAGAACGCGTTACCACTTTGACCCGCGAAAATCGACGCACGGGGCCCACCTAAAAAATAGACCAAACTTAAGAAAAAATTCTGTTATTAACCCAGAATTTCTAAACCATTTCCAACAAGAATTGCACAAATACTTCACACTCTCTCAAATTCTATCCCTCTCTTAACTTGTTTTACAGTTCGAATGCTTCTAAACTCCCTTCAACTGATGAAGCCCCTATTCAAATCTCTCTCCTCAATTTTTAATATTTTCTCGTAGACATAACATGTGCAAAGAGATATAACCAATTATCATTTTAGTAAGCAAATGGGAACCAACACTTGGGTGTTAAACTAGAGACTAGTTGACGAGGTAGAAGACACGATGACATTTGAGAATGTTGATGCAAGGAAGGTAGACATCGTCGTACTATCACACTCACTTCTCATATTCCAATGATCAATCTATTTAATACATTGTTTTAAGGCCAAGTTTGGCATACACAAAATAATTCATCTTTTTATCTTTTTAACTTTTTTTCATCACATCACCTCTCTACTTTTCTGCACATCTTTTCGTAAAAAGACAAAAAATGCACTTATTTAGATCACTCGTAAATGTTAGATATGTTTTCCTTTATATTTTTTTATAAAAATCACTCGTATATTTATATGATTATAAGTCTAGGAATCTAGAATATAGTTTTAGATTTGTGTCAAGAATTAAAGTGTTTGTTGAAAATTAAATGTGAGTGTCGTAGAATTCGTACGTAAAATGAATCTGAATATTAATATTCTTAAGTAATTTTTTGAATAAAATTTAGGAAAAATTACCCATAAATCCTATCCTAAAAAAAGTTAAACCGTTTAGTCCCTTAAGTTTTTTTTGTATACCATTTAGTCATAATGTATTGCCAGATTTTGAGGGTGTGATTTGATTCCATTTATTTTTACATCAATACCCTTTTGCATCAATAACTGGCCAGATCTTAAACCAGATGAGTTTTTCAGAGGCTTCCATGGCGGAGGAGGGTTTGTAGCGAAATGGCTCTTCCACGGTTGATGATCTCTTTGTTGTTGTTGTTGTTGTTGTTGTTGTTGTTGTTATTATTCATACCTTGCTTTGCGTCCGAATCGATAGGGTACGAACCACAAGAAGAAGAAGGGGAAGAGTTCTCAGAGGAATTGCTGTTGAAGCCATTGCCGGATCGCAAGGTTCTAGCCCATTTTCACTTCTAAACCAGAGTTCCTCCTATTGAAACTATTCATCAAACGACGATTGCGATCTTGCCCATGCCGACTGCGATCTTGCCCATGATTTCGATCGTCCACAGTCGACTGCGATCTTGCCCACGCTACCGATCTAACGGTGTTGGTTCAATCTGGACCGTCGCATCAATCTAACGAGATTTCTGAAGAAGTGGGGGTTGAGTCTGGACCGTCCGATGAGGAGATTGAGAGACGTGAATTGATGAGTAGTTCAATCCAGTCCAGTGGTTCTTCTGAGGGTAATACGAGTGGGAAGAAATCAGGTGTACCCAGTGTGATTGATCATTTTTCAATTGCTGATGATCTGTTCTACTACATTTGATTTTACACCCACAGAGTGTAGAACATAGAAGTTTGTATGTTGTCAAATGTATGAGAAAAAAATTGTAAAAAAGAAATTTTAAAAATACAATAATAATATTTTGTTTGGAAGGTTGTGTACTTGGTGTTTATGTTTAAATACAATGATAAATTTTAAAAATACAATGATTTTTGGTGTTTATGTTTAAATGAATCTGATGTGTAATTTTTCACGATGTTTGTTCCTGATGTTCCGACGTTGATGTTCAATGTTGATGATGTTGTGATGTTTGATGTTGTTGATGTGTTTGATGATGTTTGATGTTGTTGATGTTTGATGTTTGATGTTTGATGTTGTTGATGTTTTTAATTATGTTTTGTTGATGTTTGTTTGGAGGAAAAACAAATATTTAGAGAGTTTTGGGCATTTCAGTGAATACCATGTTGGGGTTTTCCTCATTTACCCTTACTAAAAAGCGTAAAACATAGTGTAACACTGGTTATTTTGTCATTAACATTAGCTTGGGACTAATTGGATCATAAGATAAAACATAGGACCAAATGAATCATAAGATAAAGATTTGGGATTTATTGGTAATTTATGAATTTATAGTACAATAATATCATGTTATATAATATATAAATAAAGTAGGAACTTCTCGTAGAAAGCTTTATAAAGATATTACGTGTCATTTTTAGTCTCTTAGAATTTTGTAAGTGTCCTTCCCGGATGATTTTCTATCTTTTAAACTTTTCCTCTTCTAACCCAAGGGGTTGTGGCATTGTGGTAAGGCCTTGGGGTTTAAGCCCCAAGGTCACAAGTTCAATTCCCCCATTGAGCCAATCTCCTGGGCGAAGCACTGTTGGTTAGGAGGTTGGACCTCAAGTTGTCTAGTCAGCACTTGGTGTGGATTCAATACTCCCCCGCTGTGCGAGTCTTGACTTAAGCGGAGCTTGTCTTGGGAGGTCGGGGCAAGTTCTCAGGTTATACTCTCCTCGCTCGGAACGGCTAACAGGACACCTTGGTGATCTCTGCAAAGGGCGCTGCCTTGGACTTGAGGGAGGGTAGGGAAGATTTTCCTATAACAAAAAAAAAAACTTTTCCTCTTCCTTTGACATTTTTGTATCATCTCTCTCTCTCTCTCTTTTCTTTTTTTTTTTCTCTCTCTTTTATTCCTCTAATGTTTTTTCTTATTTCATCAATAAATGCATTATTTTGTATATATGCTTCAATTATTCCAACCTATATATTTATGTTTATTAATTTTAATAACATATAGAAGAAAATTACAATTTTAAAACACTTTTACAAAAGTATGATAAAGCAAATGCAAAAGTTGTAATAAAGTGAATGATATACATATAATAATTTTTAAAAAAAAAGTCTATTTTTTACGAAGACATTTTAGTTAAAAAAAACGTTGGTGGTCAATGACTTTCATCATTAGTTTGTTAGTTCTATTAGTTTTATAATAATATTACAATAGAAAAAAAAAAATGTTGAATTGATATTGTGTAGGCATCATAACATTTAAACTCATTTTATTTGTTATAAATTGTTTTCATTAAAAATATTTTTCGCATTTTGTGATATTTGACCACATAATATGTTAAGAAATCATTTATATTGGATCATGTAAAATCATTTACAAATTATATTTGGTAAGTCATTTTATGAGATACTACATTATTTTTTGACTGACTTGAAAATATTTTCTAACAAATATTCCTATTTTATAATGTTTTTATCATGCTTAAACTTTTCTATGACATTTAAAATGTTCTTAATTAAAAAAAATAAAAATAAAATACAATGATTGCAATCAATCAAAATACATATATTTATATTAAAATAAATTTAATTTATAAAATCTATCTTAAAATCATTATGATTTATTTTATAATTTTCATTGGAGATAATAGAAAATGTGTTGATAAGTTTTTCCTATTTTTTTTCTTAAAAACATAATAATTTAAAAGTGCTTCTATACTTTGACTGCATAACTATTTGATATATATATATATATATTTATTATTTAATAATATTTATATTTATAAATATAAAATATTATATTTAATTATTAATTGTAAATTTCAATTTCTTAAATGAAAACCGTGTATCACACCGGATTGAAGGGGTTGTTTGGAATGTCCTAAATAAGTGCACTTTTTGGAGTAAGGCCGAGTTTGACAAGTTGCTAAAAAGTCAAAAAGTCAAAAAATTATTCAAAAAGTTAAAAAGTTATCACTATTCACCAAAAGTCAAAAATTACGGCTGCACAACTCCCAATCCTAATTTTCCTCTACACACTAATTTATACAATTTTTTAATACACATTTTTCCATAAAAAGTCAAAAAGTTAACTCAAACATCCATATTTTTTTCCTCAATTTTTTAGTTCAAAAAGATAAAAAGTACACTTATTTAGGACACCCCAAATAACCCCTAAAAAGTTGAGGAAAAAAATATGGTTGTTTGAGTTAACTTTTTGACTTTTTATGGAAAAATATGTATTAAAAAATTGTATAAATTAGTGTGTAGGGAAAAATTAGAATTGAGAGTTGTGTAGCTGTACTTTTTGACTTTTGGTGAATAATGATAACTTTTAACTTTTTGAGTAACTTTTTAGGCACATGCCAAACTTGGCCAAAGTATATATATTTGTATATACCTAGTTAGGTTAGGTAGGCTCTACCAACTAAAAAACTAAGGGAGATTGAATAATAAGTGTTATATTTTGAACTGGTAATTTATGTAGTCTTATATATATATATATATATATTATAATTCATTTAGTCTTTTTTGATGTGTAATGACTCATTTATCCATCACATTAGAGTGTTACGTTTAAAAAAAATACAGTAAGAAATTTTTTAGTGTTACACCGCTACGTTAGAGTATCACATTTGGGAAAAAATACACTAAAAAGTTTTTAATTTTTTGTAGTGTCATATCATACTCGCCACGTTAGAGTGCCACATGTCACGTTTGGAAAAAGTACACTAATGAATAGTTTTTTTAGAGTGTCACATCATACCTGCTACGTTGTTACATTTGAAAAAAGTACATTAATGAGTTTATAATTTTTTTGGAGTGTTACATCATACCTGTCACGTTGTCACATTTAAAAATAGTACACTAATGAATTTTTAATTTTTTTGGAGTGAGTGTCACATTATATCTGGCACGTTGGAGTATAATATTAATACCTATCACATTAGAGTGTCACATCATACTTGCCACATCAATAAAAGGGTATAGTCGTCCACTAAAATACTACCAAAATCGAAAATAGGACTACACAGAAAGAAACTCTCTACTAATAGGACTTAACTGTGTTGGAAATTGTTATAAATTCTGGGTAAAACTAGAATTTTATCCTAAGTTTGGTCTATTTTTTAGGTGAGCCCCGTGCGTCGATTTTCACGGGTCAAAGTGGTAACGCATTCTATGCCGCATTGTGATTCACGTGGTATATTTGGTTGCTCAAAATCATTACCGAGTGAATAGGAAATTGAAGCCAAAGTATGCTCCATGGAAATGGAGTTTTGGTGTAAAATCCTTAAAGGTATTGAATAAGGCTTGTCCCACATTGATTTGGTGGGAAGTTTTGAATGGGTTTATAAGGCATGGGTTTGGTACTTGGGGTGTGCCCCAAGGGGTACCCAAGTGTTTTAGAGGGAGAGGTTATGGGCAAAATGGGCTAGACCCATTGGACCCAAAAATCACCACACGCGCGCCGTCGCCGCCGTCTAGGCAGGCTGGGCTTCGGCGCGGGTGTGTGGTTGGTTTGGGCTTGTTCGGCCCAATACTAATCTTTTTGGGCCAAAAACATTTGAATTTTATTTTATTTTGTATAAAATAAAACCGGAAATAAACTGGTTTGGTTTTACTGTACATCCAAACAGGGCCTTTCCCGTTTTTGTATCTGTTTAAATTATGAACCCAACAGATTCAAATCTGTTTGAATTCAAAACCAACAGGTTTCATACCTGTTCAATTCAAAATCAGCAGCCACCTTTACATCTATAAATAGACTAGCCTCCCATTTGGATTTAACTCCAATTTTCGTACTCCATCCTCTGCTATAAATCTTTGCATTTTGCTGCATTTAATTTTTGAAAGAAAATGTGAAAACCCACATTTTATTATTCTTAGAAGAAAATAAATAAATAATAACAATAATAATCTTGTGGGTGTTTAATATTTGATATTTGTAAATTATTAAGATTTATTTTGGAATTAGAAATTAAGGGTCCAAATGGCTTAAGTAAGAGACGCTAAGAAGTCGAATCAATTTAATCCTAATTACGGACCCATTTGGGAGTATTAATTAATTATTCGATTCAGTTTAGAAAAATTGAGATTTGACTAATTAGGTCCTAATTAGAGTTGATTAAGTCATGAGAATTGAGAATTTTGGTTATTATAAATTAAATTTAATTACGGTGCGTCCAATTCGAATATATAATTTATTGATGGAAATTTGAGTTTGATCAGAAATTGAAGACCTAAATGGTTTGGGAAATCAAAATTATTAATGAAAATAAGTTTAATTCAATATTTGGAACGTTTTAGGAGTTTGATTAAAAATCTAATTCGGATTGATAAAATTAAACATAATTAATTGGGCCTTAGTGGAAGTCAAATTAAATCAATTAAATTATGAGGGATTTATGATTAGTCATAATTAATTTAATAATGTGCTAATTGAAATTTATTAAGACTAAGTGTTACCTAATTAAGTTAATTTTAATCACAAGTTGAATGGTGTTAATTTGAGGGTTTATGTGGGTGTGTGTGCAGAGAAAATTCAGGTGGGTGCATTGAGAAATCTGTTTGTGTGGGTGTGCATGCGAGAGTGATGTGCTGGAATCAAACATAAGAGTGCACGTGTGCTGTGTGGTGACAAAGAAGTGAGGTGTATAGTGTGATTAGGATGCTAAGCTAATGAGACATGGATTCATGATATGTGGACAAGTGTCCCACTAATGGATAAAAATAAATAAAATAGTGAGAGATGGCAATTGAAGTCAAGTGATGCATTTCACTCTGCTGGAAGCAGAATTAGAATAGAGGAAGAAAGAGAGAGACAACCGTGGGTGAGAAAGAGGTTCAATCCCTTAAACCTTTGCTGGGAATTTTGAAGGAAGGTCAAGTAGAAAAGCTAGGAAAAAGAGAACAATTCAAGTCAAAATTGTGAAAAAAAATTATTCTAAGGTAAGAGATCTCACCCTTTTCCTTTTATTGTTTAAATAATCTAGATATAAATTAATTTAAGATGAATTTTGAGAAGATTAAAATGAAGATTTGTAGATCAATTATATAAATGGATAGAAATTAGATTTTTGCATGTAAATCAAGTTAGGTTGTAGATTATGAGTGATGATTTCTTAAATTTGTTAAACTTGGACTCAAAATCATGTAATTAATAGGAATTAACAAGAAGACCAAGAAATTTTGAGTTATGTTTTAAGATCATGGATATATATTTGGAAATTAAATAGTTAGAGTTTGATTAATTTTTATTCTTCACAAATTAAAACTCATCCTTGCATGCATGTGGATACTCATGGAAAATAAATTAGAAACTAATTATTTTAAGTTTGATTTGTGTTTTCCTCATGAATTTGGACTTCATCTTTACATGCATCAATGAATTTTAAGAGATTTGAAGAATTAATTTCATGTTGGGTATAAGAAGAACAAGTAAAGATTATTGAAGATGTTTTTGGTCCTTAAATCTGCCAGGAAGTTGTACGAATTTTTAGACAATTTTATACTCAAAATTTGAAGATGATTTCTTCTACAAATTTGTTGATAATGATGTCTAGTTCATCCACAAAATTTTTCAACAATTATTGAGTTTTGTACGAATTTATACAGATTTTTAACCAAATCTGGAGCCATAGACAGATTTTATTATGTGTTTGAAAAATCATTAAAAATTTTATATTAAACCAAATCTGATAATTTCTAAGCAAAAAATGAAATTTGAGAAGTCTAGTTTCATAATAAATTTTTAGATCATGGAATTGATTTATAAATTTAAGTATGGAATTAATTTAAGAAAATGTGATAAATCTGTGTCATAAACACTCTTGGAATTTTTAAGAATTATTATAACTTATTTTTGGAAAATGCTTTCTGAAAAATGACAATAACATGTTTATTGAGTATTCTGTAGATTTATATGAATTTTAGAGTTGTATAAGTAATTTATTTATAATTGTATTTGCAAGACATACATTCTGAAAATTTCTGGACAGATTTAAGATCATCACTTCAATTATTTATTTGGATAAAAATCAGTTATTGTGTTGGTCTAATTCATCAAATATTGTAAATTAGTAATCCATATATGGGTGTATTGTAGTTTATTTAATATTGTGCTAGTCTAATCTTGTAGATTAAAAGTCCATGCATGTGTGTAATTATAAATTATTTCTATTCTTTGGGTATCTAAATTATTATTTCATACCATGGTTTAAATAAATTGTTTATTTAAATTTTGTACAATTGTTTATTATTGTGTGACATGTGTAATATTTTATGTTCGGATTTTAATGAGTTGGTATAACATTATTTGTAATTAAAAATTTGAAATTTATTTGTGATTAATATCAAAATTAACTGAAATGGTTAGCGGCTTACACAAAGTTAACAATTGACGGTTAATACCAGTTGTTCAGGGTGAGTCTTGGTTTTAAAGAGTGTATGAAATTAAGGGTTGACGGTCAATACCGGTTGTTCAGGGTGAGCCCTGGTTTTGAGAATTCTCACGTAAATTGTGTTGCGAAACTCTAAGATGGCACGGGACTTATTTGAACCCTTTTCGGTATTCGGTTTTGGAATAAGGGTGGACGTGCAGGTGGCACACAGGGAGGTTACGTACCCCTGGCAGACCGTTTCCTTGGGGCAGACCGTGATGTCACGACTCGGGTATGTAACCCTGGTGCGTGGGCATCATTGGTAGTTACTGTAGGTAACATTTAAATATTTGACCAAGGGAGGGTTTCAAATTAACCGTTGCCATGCTTAGTGGTTGGTAAGTTAAATCTCTTTGGTGAGATTTCGAGTGTCACCTAATTTATTAAAATTAACTATTGTAATTTATGTTTACAATTATATTGTTATCTCATGTTTAGAAGCTCATTATTTTTCTCTTAAAAAGAATGGTAGGTTGGTTATGTTTTCTTACTGTGTTGCAAAACTCATGGCATATATTTTTGTTGCCCTGGCGTTTTATGCCAGATTTTATGTTCGGATTCTAATGAGTGGGCATTTTTCTTATGATGAAATACTGCCTCTGTTTGTCATTTTATTTATTTATTATCTATTGTTATTATTTCAACTGATGGTATTCCTATTATGCTTATTAAATGCTACCTGTCATTCTGTTACTACATATTATTCATTGTGGGTATTATTATCGGGGTGGGTATTTCGGGTTGTAGTATCTTATTGAGCTCGTCGCTCATTGGCATCCTCGTTGCCCTGGCGTTTCATGCCAGGTACCGAAGAAACCGAAGGAAACACCGAGGTGTTGAAAGGCAACATTCAGCCCTGATTAGCTTGAAGCGTGCCAAAGTTCCATGAACCATCTTTCTGAGTTTTCTAGTTTTTCTCTACTGGAGTTGTAATTGAAGAACTTTTAGTTTTGGTGTTGTAATTAATGGATGATGGTAAATTTGGTGGCAACATTGATGAGGATTCTTAATTAAAAATTGTTTTAAGTTTCAAACCTTATTATGATGTCCCAAATTTTGGGGCGTCACAACATGGTATCAGAGCTTAGGTCTAGAAACCCTTGAGACCTTGGGTAGACTTAAGCACACGTCTCTTACTGCATTTTGAGGAGTAGAGTCATGTGTTAGAAGGAATAGAATTATGTAACCCATAGTTTATGAGAGTTTTATGCTAATCATAGTAACTATCCTTATTTGATCCTAACTAGCTTCACGCCAAATTTGTCGGATGTAAAATCATCACTTCTCTATCTTCATTGAACCTTTCCAATTCGACAAAGTATTGCCATAAGATGATCAATTGGTAATTTTTGAGTCATGTTTATTGTATCTTGTATGTTGTTCTCTTGAAAACCGATTGCACTCTTTTAATCCTTACAGGGTGAAGAATCTCAGGTGTTTGGTTTGAAATGTGTATGGCCAAACACAATTTCAATTCAAATATCTAGTTTGGTCACCAACTCCATAATCTTAACCCTATTAAAAGTTCAAAACCATCATGTCATCCGACTGTACCGTCTGTTCAAATTCCATTTGAATTCTTATGCTAGTTATGCTATTGTCGTAGCCATGTCATACTCTTTCTTCTCTACCATAACTGTGTGAATCTTGGGATTAGAGCTTGAACGATTAGAAACACCTATGAGTGTAGCTTCACCGCTAGGAGGTCAAACTCGAGTAGATATCGTATGCAAATCATGTGAACTAGGAGTCTCTAGTTTACGTTTAACTTGCGACCTACGAGTCATGGAAATTTCAGACTTTGACGTTATCCTAGGAATGGACTGGTTATCAGCCCATAGAGCCACCATTGATTGCTATCGGAAGACGGTGATTGCTTACTCTCAGGACGGAACGCGATTCCAATTTAAGGGGGATAGACAAGATTCCCTATCACTGACACTTGGAAATTCAAAGTGGCACGATCACCTAGTTGAGTGGCTAGCCAACTTAGTTCTGGAAGATAAAGATCGTATGGAACTAGGGCTACCTTGTGTGGTGTGCGAGTATGCTGATGTGTTCATAGAGGAATTATCAGGACTACCCCCAAAGCGAGAAGTAGAGTTTACCATTGGACTACAACCCGGTACATCACTGATCTTAATGGCATCACATCGTCTGACACCAGCTGAATTGAGAAAGCTAAAGACACAGTTGCAAGAATTATTGGACAAGGAATTTATAAGACCAAGCACGTCCCGTGGGGATTAAGCCTTATTTGCTAAAAAGAAAGATGGGACACTTAGGTTGTGCATTGATTACCGACAACTCAATAGAGTCACCATTAAGAATCGATATCCACTACCTAGGATTGATGACCTTTTCAATTAGCTTAGAGGGGCAAAGTATTTCTCAAAGATAGACCTCAGGTCTGGGTATCACCAATTGTGTGTTCAGGAAGAAGATATTCTTAAGACTGCGTTTCGAACCCGTTACGGCCACTATGAATTCGTAGTGATGCCATTCGGCCTAACCAATGCACCAGGCATGTTCATGAGCTTAATGAACAAAATATTCACGCCTTACTTAGATCAAATTGTGGTAGTTTTCATAAAAGATATTTTGGTGTATTCCAAGTCTGAAGGAGACCATGAATAATATTTGAGAATAGTACTTCAAACTTTGAGAGAAAACCAGCTGTATGCTAAGGCTAGTAAATGTGAGTTCTGGATGGAGGAAGTAAGGTTTTTGGATCACGTGGTATCTGACAAGGAAATATTAGTAGACCCAACTAAAGTAGAAACAGTGACAGAATGGAAGCAACCTAAGAACACATTTGAGATTCGTAGTTTCTTAGGATTCGCCGGTTACTATCGAAGATTCAAGACTTTTCAAATTTGGCCAAACCAATGACACATTTGACTCAAAAGAGGGTAAAGTTTGAATGGAACGAGTCTTGCGAAAATTCATTCCAAGAACTTAAGAAAAGATTGACGAGTGCCCCTATTCTCATAGTGCCAGAACGTGACGTTGGGTACAACGTGTATTGTGATGCTTCCAAAGAAGGTCTGGGGTGCGTATTGATGCAGAATGGCAATGTGGTGACATATGGATAAAGGCAATTAAAGAACCATGAGAAGAATCATCTCATCCATGACTTGGAGTTAGCAGCTATAGTTCACGCACTCAATATTTGGAGACATCGTGGGACGGAAGAGTCAATATGGGAATGAGAAGATATGATACGTGTCAATTACCCTCAGCTTTTCGAGTCTAAAGGTATGAGTTAATTTCGAGGACGAAATTTTTTTTTTAGGAGGGTAGATTGTGAAAACCCACATTTTATTATTCTTAGAAGAAAATAAATAAATAATAACAATAATAATCTTGTGGGTGTTTAATATTTGATATTTATAAATTATTAAGATTTATTTTGGAATTAGAAATTAAGGGTCCAAATGGCTTAAGTAAGAGACGCTAAGAAGTCGAATCAATTTAATCCTAATTACGGACCCATTTGGGAGTATTAATTAATTATTCGATTCAGTTTAGAAAAATTGAGATTTGACTAATTAGGTCCTAATTAGAGTTGATTAAGTCATGAGAATTGAGAATTTTGGTTATTATAAATTAAATTTAATTACGGTGCGTCCAATTCGAATATGTAATTTATTGATAGAAATTTGAGTCTGATCAGAAATTGAAGACCTAAATGGTTTGGGAAATCAAAATTATTAATGAAAATAAGTTTAATTCAATATTTGGAACGTTTTAGGAGTTTGATTAAAAATCTAATTCGGATTGATAAAATTAAACATAATTAATTGGGCCTTAGTGGAAGTCAAATTAAATCAATTAAATTATGAGGGATTTATGATTAGTCATAATTAATTTAATGATGTACTAATTGAAATTTATTAAGACTAAGTGTTACCTAATTAAGTTAATTTTAATCACAAGTTGAATGGTGTTAATTTGAGGGTTTATGTGGGTGTGTGTGCAGAGAAAATTCAGGTGGGTGCATTGAGAAATCTGTTTGTGTGGGTGTGCATGCGAGAGTGATGTGCTGGAATCAAACATAAGAGTGCACGTGTGCTGTGTGGTGACAAAGAAGTGAGGTGTATAGTGTGACTAGGATGCTAGGCTAATGAGACATGGATTCATGATATGTGGACAAGTGTCCCACTAATGGATAAAAATAAATAAAATAGTGAGAGATGGCAATTGAAGTCAAGTGATGCATTTCACTCTGCTGGAAGCAGAATTAGAATAGAGGAAGAAAGAGAGAGACAACCGTGGGTGAGAAAGAGGTTCAATCCCTTAAACCTTTGCTGGGAATTTTGAAGGAAGGTCAAGTAGAAAAGCTAGGAAAAAGAGAACAATTCAAGTCAAAATTGTGAAAAAAAAATCATTCTAAGGTAAGAGATCTCACCCTTTTCCTTTTATTGTTTAAATAATCTAGATATAAATTAATTTAAGATGAATTTTGAGAAGATTAAAATGAAGATTTGTAGATCAATTATATAAATGGATAGAAATTAGATTTTTGCATGTAAATCAAGTTAGGTTGTAGATTATGAGTGATGATTTCTTAAATTTGTTAAACTTGGACTCAAAATCATGTAATTAATAGGAATTAACAAGAAGACCAAGAAATTTTGAGTTATGTTTTAAGATCATGGATATATATTTGGAAATTAAATAGTTAGAGTTTGATTAATTTTTATTCTTCACAAATTAAAACTCATCCTTGCATGCACGTGGATACTCATGGAAAATAAATTAGAAACTAATTATTTTAAGTTTAATTTGTGTTATTCCTCATGAATTTGGACTTCATCTTTACATGCATCAATGAATTTTAAGAGATTTGAGGAATTAATTTCATGTTGGGTATAAGAAGAACAAGTAAAGATTATTGAAGATGTTTTTGGTCCCTTAAATCTGCCAGGAAGTTGTACGAATTTTTAGACAATTTTATACTCAAACTTTGAAGATGATTTCTTCTACAAAATTGTTGATAATGATGTCTAGTTCATCCACAAAATTTTTCAACAATTATTGAGTTTTGTACGAATTTATACAGATTTTTAACCAAATCTGGAGCCATAGACAGATTTTATTATGTGTTTGAAAAATCATTAAAAATTCTATATTAAACCAAATCTGATAATTTCTAAGCAAAAAATGAAATTTGAGAAGTCTAGTTTCATAATAAATTTTTAGATCATGGAATTGATTTATAAATTTAAGTATGGAATTAATTTAAGAAAATGTGATAAATCTGTGTCATAAACACTCTTGGAATTTTTAAGAATTAATTATAACTTATTTTTGGAAAATGCTTTCTGAAAAATGACAATAACATGTTTATTGAGTATTCTGTAGATTTATATGAATTTTAGAGTTGTATAAGTAATTTATTTATAATTGTATTTGCAAGACATACATTCTGAAAATTTCTGGACAGATTTAAGATCATTACTTCAATTATTTATTTGGATAAAAATCAGTTATTGTGTTGGTCTAATTCATCAAATATTGTAAATTAGTAATCCATATATGGGTGTATTGTAGTTTATTTAATATTGTGCTAGTCTAATCTTGTAGATTAAAAGTCCATGCATGTGTGTAATTATAAATTATTTCTATTCTTTGGGTATCTAAATTATTATTTCATACCATGGTTTAAATAAATTGTTTATTTAAATTTTGTACAATTGTTTATTATTGTGTGACATGTGCAATATTTTATGTTCGGATTTTAATGAGTTGGTATAACATTATTTATAATTAAAAATTTGAAATTTATTTGTGATTAATATCAAAATTAACTGAAATGGTTAGCGGCTCACACAAAGTTAACAATTGACGGTTAATACCAGTTGTTCAGGGTGAGTCTTGGTTTTAAAGAGTGTATGAAATTAAGGGTTGACGGTCAATACCGGTTGTTCAGGGTGAGCCCTGGTTTTGAGAATTCTCACGTAAATTGTGTTGCGAAACTCTAAGATGGCACGGGACTTATTTGAACCCTTTTCGGTATTCAGTTTTGGAATAAGGGTGGACGTGCAGGTGGCACACAGGGAGGTTACGTACCCCTGGCAGACCGTTTCCTTGGGGCAGACCGTGATGTCACGACTCGGGTATGTAACCCTGGTGCGTGGGCATCATTGGTAGTTACTGTAGGTAACATTTAAATATTTGACCAAGGAAGGGTTTCAAATTAACCGTTGCCATGCTTAGTGGTTGGTAAGTTAAATCTCTTTGGTGAGATTTCGAGTGTCACCTAATTTATTAAAATTTAACTATTGTAATTTATGTTTACAATTATATTGTTATCTCATGTTTAGAAGCTCATTATTTTTCTCTTAAAAAGAATGGTAGGTTGGTTATGTTTTCTTACTGTGTTGCAAAACTCATGGCATATATTTTTGTTGCCCTGGCATTTTATGCCAGATTTTATGTTCGGATTCTAATGAGTGGGCATTTTTCTTATGATGAAATACTGCCTCTGTTTGTCATTTTATTTATTTATTATTTATTGTTATTATTTCAACTGATGGTATTCCTATTATGTTTATTAAATGCTACCTGTCATTCTGTTACTACATATTATTCATTGTGGGTATTATTATCGGGTGGGTATTTCGGGTTGTAGTATCTTATTGAGCTCATCGCTCATTGGCATCCTCGTTGCCCTGGCGTTTCATGCCAGGTACCGAACAAACCGAAGGAAACACCGAGGTGTTGAAAGGCAACATTCAGCCCTGATTAGCTTGAAGCGTGCCAAAGTTCCATGAACCATCTTTCTTAGTTTTCTAGTTTTTCTCTACTGGAGTTGTAATTGAAGAACTTTTAGTTTTGGTGTTGTAATTAATGGATGCTGGTAAATTTTGGTGGCAACATTGATGAGGATTCTTAATTAACAAAATTGGTTTTAAGTTTCAAACCTTATTATGATGTCCCCAAATTTTGGGGGGTCACAGAAAAAGTGTAAACACTTAGTGTGTTCGTAAGGCAAACAATTTGTAGTGCTGCTATTGTTTGTAGAAGATCATTTCATCTTGGGAGATAGACGTCCAAATTCTGAAAGAACCGTGGAGAGGACGAATCTGTCTTAAGGACACAGTGTCAAACACTGGACTTGATCAGATTATAATTCGAAGAAATTAATCAAGTTGTTTAATTTATTATTCTGTTTTATTGTTTATTTAATTCAGATTTTAATTTTGTTTTTATAACAAAATAAAATCTGTTTTTATTTATTTATTTTTATTTTTTATTTCGAGTTTGATTTTTGTAATCAAACAAATTCTCTCATTTCCTTTATTTCTTTTAAATTCTGTTTGTTGTTAAGTACACAAACTGAATTAATTAATTACAGTGAAGATTGTCCAACAATCTTAAGACATAATATTTTTTTTGGTATCTTCATTGTATTTAATTTTCTGATTTCATAAAGACATATTCTGGTTGGAAAAACAAATAGTGTTTATGCTATTTGACAGATAGTAGTAATATACTGTCTCTTTTCTTTGACAACTAGTAATAATATACTGGTGTCATTAACAATTACAGAATATTAATTGTGTTACAGAAAATTATTGTGCTATTTTATTTTTCTAGTTTTAGTAACAAGGAAAATAAAATTATTTTGTGTCATAATTTATTTTCTGGTTTTAGTAACTAGAAAATTAATTTGTGTTTTAATTTTTTCTGGTTTTTGTAATCAGAGATTATGGCTACTACAATTGAAACTGCATCTGGTAGTGGTACTCCGTTTGTTACACCAACATCGGTCCCTATCCAGAACCATGTTCATGTACCAATCAATCATGGAGAAAAATCGGAAAAATTTAACGATACCGAGTTTAAGAGATGGCAGCAGAAGATGCTGTTCTATCTTACAACTCTTAATTTGGCCCGGTTTCTCCATGAAGAGGCTCCAGCACTTAAAGAGGGTGAAAGTGATCGGCAAGTTGTTGCCGCTGTAGATGCTTGGAAACATTCAGATTTCCTGTGCAGAAACTACATCCTCAATGGCCTTGACAACATGCTATATAATGTATACAGTCCTTTGAAGTCAGCAAAAAAATTGTGGGATTCTTTGGAGAAGAAATACAAGACAGAAGATGCCGGCACGAAGAAATTTGTTGTCGGTAAATTTATGGATTTTGTTATGGTAGACTCCCAAACGGTAATATCTCAAGTTCAAAGTTTTCAGATAATTTTGCATGATATTTCATTCAGAAGGTATGTCTCTTAGCGAGTCTTTCCAAGTTGCTGCTTTGGTGGAAAAGTTACCACCAGCTTGGAAAGATTTCAAAAATTATTTAAAGCATAAACGCAAAGAGATGACCATGGATGAACTTATTGTAAGACTTAGAATTGAGGAAGATAACCGAAAGGCTGAAAAGAGGAATGGGAAAAATCCCATTGAGTACAAGGCTAATGTGGTTGAACAAGTTCATAAACCACATAACAAAAAAAGGAAGTTTACTGGAGATGGTCCTAAACAAGGCAACAACATTGGCAACAAGAAGTTCAAAGGAAAATGCTATAACTGTGGCAAGACTGGACATCGAGCTTCTGACTGCTGCCGCCCTAAGAAGGATCATGGAAGTACAAGTAAAAAGACCACCAATCAGGCCAATGTAACAGAATTGGATTACATCTCTGACGGAGTGAATGACATCAACCTCTCTGCTGTGGTGTCTGAGGCTAACTTGGTTGGAAATCCCAAAGAGTGGTGGGTTGACACTGGAGCAACTCGTTACATATGTGCAGACAAGAAGATGTTCACTACCTACAATAAGGCTGCAAATGGTGAACAACTTTTCATGGGAAATTCTTCTACTTCTTCTGTGGCTGGACAAGGGAAAGTGATCTTGAAGATGACATCAGGGAAAAAACTGACCCTCAACAACGTACTGCATGTACCTGACATCCGGAAGAATTTAGTTTTTGGTTCTTTGTTAAGTAAAAATAGTTTTAGGCTTGTTTTTGAGTCTGATAAGTTTGTATTAACAAAGAGTGGTATGTATGTTGGTAAGGGATACATGAGTGATGGTCTCTTTAAATTAAATGTAATGACAGTTGTACCAAAAGTTGCTATGAATGAGAATAACACATCTTTTGCTTATATTCTTGAGTCGAATTTATGGCATGGTAGATTAGGTCATGTAAATTATGATGCTTTGCGTAGATTAATTGGTTTGGATTATATACCAAAGTTTGAAATTAATCCTATTCATAAATGTGAAGTTTGTGTAGAAGTGAAACTAACTAAGGCTCCATTTAAATCAGTTGAAAGGAAAACCGAACCTCTAGAATTAATTCATACTGATGTATGTGATCTAAAATTTATTCAAACTAGAGGAGGCAAAAAGTATTTCATAACATTTATCGATGATTGCACAAGATATTGTTATGTTTATTTACTTAGAAGTAAAGATGAAGCCTTAGAAATGTTTAAACTCTACAAAACAGAAGTTGAAAATCAACTTGGTAAAACCATTAAAATGGTTAGAAGTGATAGGGGTGGTGAATATGATGCACCATTAAATGAATTTTGTGCACAACATGGCATTATTCACCAAACTACAACCCCTTATTCTCCACAGCAAAATGGAATTGCTGAAAGGAAGAATAGAACCCTAAAAGAAATGATGAATGCCATATTACTAAGTTCAGGTTTACTACAGAACTTGTGGGGGGAAGCAATATTGTCTGCTAATTATGTTCTTAATAGAATACCCCAAAAGAAAATCAACAGTACTCCTTATGAATTGTGGAAAGGTCGACCACCTTCCTACAAATACTGAAAAGTGTGGGGGTGTTTGGCAAAAGTTGAAGTTCCTGTTCCTAAAAAGACTAAGATTGGACCAAAAACAGTAGATTGTGTGTTTATTGGTTATGTTCAGAATAGTAGTGCATATCGGTTTCTGACTTATAAATCAGAAATACCTGATATAAATATGAATACTATTATAGAGTCAAGAAATGCTGTGTTTTTTGAACATGTCTTTCCTTACAAGAAAGGACAGGAATTAAGTTCACAGAAAAGAACTTATGATTGTACACAAAGTCAAGAGACTAATGACAATCAAACACAAGAGACTAGTAATGGTCTCAACCAACAGGATTTAACTGATGATGAACCAAGAAGAAGTAAGAGAGCGAGAACATCGAAATCCTTTGGTCCAGATTTTCTGACATACTTGTTAGAAAATGAACCTCAAAGCTTTAAGGCAGTAATGACAGGTCCTGAAGCACCTTTGTGGAAAGAGGCTGTTAATAATGAAATTGAATCCATTATGCAAAATCATACTTGGGAATTGGTGGATCTTTCACCAGGTTCTAAATCTCTTGGATATAAATGGATATTCAAGAGAAAAAAAAAAGCAAATGGTTCAATTGACAAGTATAAAGCAAGACTTGTAGTTAAAGGTTATAGATAAAAGGAAGGTCTGGACTATTTTGACACATATTCCCCTGTGACAAGAATAACATCCATTCGCATGCTTATTGCTATAGCAGCGTTGTTTAATTTAGAAATACATCAAATGGATGTTAAAACAGCTTTCTTAAACGGTGATCTAAATGAAGAGATCTATATGGAGCAACTCGAAGGGTTTGTAGCGTCGGGGCAAGAAAAGAAAGTTTGTCGACTTGTAAAATCCCTTTATGGATTAAAACAAGCACCTAAGCAATGGCATGAAAAATTTGATCATGCAATGCTTACTAATGGGTTTAAGATAAACGAATGTGACAAATGCGTCTATGTTAAAAACACTAACCAAGGATATGTCATAGTTTGTCTTTATGTGGATGACATGCTTATCATTGGAAGCAGTCAAAACATGATCAAATCAACTAAGCAAATGCTTAACAAAAGATTTGATATGAAAGATATGGGAGTCGCAGATGTTATATTAGGAATGAAAATTACTAAAACATCTAACGGATATGCATTATCTCAATCTCATTATATTGAGAAAATTCTTGATAAATTTATCAAGGATGATTTGAATTTAGCTAGAACACCTGTAGACATCTATCTTTATTTATCGAAAAATAAAAGTGATGCAGTGTCTCAGTTAAAATACTCCCAAATCATTGGCAGCCTAATGTACCTAATGAATTGTACTCGTCCTGATATAGCTTATGCTATCAGTAAATTGAGTAGGTACACTAGTAACCCCGGAGAAGACCATTGGAAAGCGATCATTCGGGTTCTTAGATATCTAAGATTCACCCGTGATCATGGCTTGAACTTTACTCGATATCCAGCAGTACTTGAAGGTTATTGTAATGCCAATTGGATATCGGATACTAAAGATTCAAAGTCCACAAGTGGATATGTCTTTACTCTGAGAGGCGCAGCTGTTTCTTGGAAATCCACGAAACAAACATGTATCGCACGATCCACAATGGAATCCGAGTTCATTGCTTTAGACAAAGCAGGAGAAGAAGCAGAATGGCTTCGTCACTTCTTAGAAGACATTCCAATGTGGTCAAAACCTGTGCCAGCTATTTGCATTCATTGTGATAGTCAATCTGCAATAGGCAGGGCACTGAATCATATGTATAACGGTAAGTCACGACATATTCGTCGTCGACATAATACCGTAAGGCAATTGTTGTCAAACGGAATAATCTCAATAGATTATATAAAATCTAAAGAGAATATTGCGGATCCGTTAACAAAAGGTTTTACAAAAGAGCTAGTGTATAGTTTATCGAAGGGGATGGGATTAAAGCCTATTACATAAGAGTCGTCATAATGGTAACCCTACTTATATGACTAGAGATCCCAAGAACTAAGTTCAAAGGGACAACTAAGTTATGTATGGCTCGCCAGAAATCACCAAAGGATTAAAATTCCTTACCCATTCCTATGGTGAGAGTGATATCTGTAACATTTGTTGTATGCAGGGGTATAAGGATAAGCTTTGCTTTTAATGATTACTTATATCTTGATTAAGGCATGGAAATCAAGACGAGTATAAGGAGATACTCATAATAAGAATCACCTATATGAGTATTGAACTAGGGCTGGTTCTTTGAGAATGAAAGATGCTACATTCTCTAGAAACACTCATGAAAACCAGGAGCGTTCAAGGCCAAAATGAACACAACAGTGGGAACCACGATGTGTTAGAAAATATTTTGTGTGAAATCTATTGTCTTGGCTTACACAAATGACTGAACAATTCAAGGCATCGCGTCCATTGGTTAGCCAGTAAGTCCGATAGGTTATCACTAGGGAAGGTTCAAGGCCGAAAACTACCTATCCTGATGCAAGATATTTTCGACTTATACTCTTTCGATAAATCTGCATATTGTTGCATTTCCGTTGTCATCAAATTCCATTCATGTGGGGGATTGTTGGAAATGGTTATAAATTCTGGGTAAAACCAGAATTTTATCCTAAGTTTGGTCTATTTTTTAGGTGGGCCCTGTGCGTCGATTTTCACGGGTCAAAGTGGTAACGCGTTCTATGCCGCGTTGTGATTCACGTGGTATATTTGGTTGCTCAAAACCATTACCGAGTGAATAGGAAATTGAAGCCAAAGTATGCTCCATGAAAATGGAGTTTTAGTGTAAAATCCTTAAAGGTATTGAATAAGGCTTGTCCCATATTGATTTGGTGGGAAGTTTTGAATGGGTTTATAAGGCATGGGTTTGGTACTTGGGGTGTGCCCCAAGGGGTACCCAAGTGTTTTAGAGGGAGAGGTTATGGGCAAAATGGGCTAGACCCATTGGACCCAAAAATCATCACACGCGCCGCCTCCGCCGTTCGTCCGGTCGGTCGGGCGGGCTGGGCTGGGTGCGGGTGTGTGGTTGGGTTGGGCTTGTTCGGCCAAAAACATTTGAATTTAATTTTATTTTGTATAAAATAAAATCCAGAATTCAAATTAAATCGGAAATAAACTAGTTTGGTTTTACTGTACATCCAAACAGGGCCCTTATAAATTCTGGGTAAAACCAAAATTTTATCTAAGTTTGGTCATTTTTTTAGGTGGCCTGTAGATGTCCCCCGAACGCCCCGGGAGGGATGAGTCTCCCGTTCCGTTCATTTTGGGCTCACTACAGTTCAGGACTCTAATAGTCACGGTTCGTAATCTGAACCAAAGAGTCCAAATTCGGCAAATCGTTTTGAGAAAACAGATTTTTAGAAAAGAAGTGCCAAACATGGACTGCTTTGCAGATACAGAGTCGCCACCTAAATATTTTATTTTTGGAAATTTAGGAAACCCTGACTCGTGCCTAAGGCCACGTGTCCGTCATCACCAAAGTTGCCTCGGCTCGGGAACTTGGGTACGATTGGGGAAGGTCACTTCGTGAGCACCCCGCTCGCCCGATCAAAGATCGCCTCTACTAACCATGATATCTAGTTTTGAAAACATTATGCATTCTTATTCCGGTTATTAGCCTAGATTTTACTATGTGATGCGCACAGCATACAAGTATAGACTGGATCGCCTGAATTGGAACAAAACATTTCATGTTTGTTTTTGAAAGATGGTTTGCTACTCGCAAGTAAGCTTAAAATGCAGATTTTGCCACCCTCGGGTGGGCTTAGAAAACATGGTTTTGCCACTATCTAGTGGGCTTAAAACTCACAGTTAATGATTTGTCCCAATCCAAATAACCCAATCTTCACCCACAGGCATTCAGGCAGTTATATCACATAAGCACATAGCCTCATGGCAAGCATGCTATCATGGCAATCACTCATACACATGCAAGGATGCTAAAGCAGAAAAACTTACCGAGTACTCCAAGCCAAAACAAAAGCTAATTAGAAATCCATGCATGATCCTAACTATACAGAAATGCCTAATGCAACACATGCAGTAATGCAACTAAGATAGGCTCGGCTATTCTAAACATGGCATATGGAATGCTACAGCTAACAAGTACTCAACTTGGAATTGAAATACAATGTAATGAGTTATGATGCGCCGAGCCCGGTGCATGTAAAACAGATGAATGAATGCAAACATGCTATCATACTGTATGCTAATTGAAATGTGCCCTAATCTAACCATCATAAGCTGGTAAATAAAAGGGAGAAAGACGTGGGGTTGGAAGACATACATCACACGCACGCACACTTATTACAACATTGCCCTCACGCGGTGGGTCCGAATAAATAATATACAGTCCCAAATGAATAATTACAGTCCGAATAAGTACAAAATCCTAATTAATTAACAAATTAATCTAGGAAAGCAGTAAATTAGCATGCAAGCTAGGGACTGCCTCGACTTTGCTCCGGATGATGAATGATGCATGTTCGGGTTGCTTGGCGCGAAAATCCATCGCGATGCCCCGATTAGCCTCTGTTTATGATTAACGCCGGAATGCTGTGCGAGGCTTTTAAAAGCTGCTGATTTCTGATTTGCTGCAACAGAGAACAGGAAAGGGGCATGGCAATGTATTTTCACATATGTATGCACGACTACCCTTCAGGGAGTGTAGTCCTCGATCCTCGTGCCGCCAATCACGCATCTCGATGCATGATGGCCGAGGAGTCGATTTGCACGATTCAATATGGAATGAATGCACATGAAAACATAACAAGGCCTAGACTCCATCATGGATAATCCGGAGTGTCGGCGACTGGGAATTGAGACACGTTCCGTCACTCGAAGTACGAAACGTCCCTCGTTTCCCGTGCTCGGGCTAACTCCTATCCCAAACACAATGCAATATGCATGACATGCATGAATGCAACTAATATACAACCTAGCATACAAAATGCTATGAAATGGCATACACAATGCACGATGTGACATGGCATACACGATGCTCTAACATACAACCTAGCATACGCAATGCTATGAAATGAAATGGCATACACAATGCATAATGGACTTACACCAACATGAGTGGACCTCAGCCACACTCACATCAGTGGCCATAAGATGAAAATGAGACACTCGAGATGCGTGCACATATGCACGCAAACCGATGACCGACCCTAAGGCACGAATGCCACTCTACCAAAGCATGGCAAGGCATGGAATATATCATACGAACATGCAAATTTCAGCACTAAAATATGATGCTAAACAGCCCCGAAACATGGCAATATGGCACCCGATGCATGAGATGAACCCCGAAACTCAAAACTAGGCATACGCAATGACCTATAGCTATACAAAGAATGCATTATTTGATCATGAAGCATGAAGACAGAGTCAAGGCAGTCCCAAAACATAAACTTTCTTAGTTCAAAGCATGGCCAAAAGGTGCTAGAAAGATGGGCTAAAGTAGCATGCAATTTTGACTAGCAAACATGGTTTACATGGCAAGTATATGAAGCACATGGAATCTCAACATACCAGAAAAAATCAGTGAACAAAACATGTGGAAATATGACCAAATAATCACTGAAATGCAGCCAACATGTGCAAAAATGAGGAGCTCCTTTAGAGGGCCATGCAAGGAGTTATTAGGCACATACAAGATAGACATGAAGCATGACCAAAACAACTCTGGAAATCAAATATGGTAGTCCCAAAACTCACCCAATTGACCCTGAAATGTGACTTCAAAGCATGCAAGATAGGGTCTCTTTGGAAGGCCAAAATGACCACCAAATAAGTCAAGGTGAGAGGGGGTCACCCCCCTCTAATTTGGAGGCTCAAAATAGTGTTCCAGCCACTGAAAATCCACTGGATTTTAGTGACTAGAAGGCCAAACAAAGCATGCAATTGGAGCTTAGGTGTAAGGCTCAAAACAAGGGACAATCAAGCATACAAGGAAGCATGTGATCTCAAATAAGAAAATGCCCTAAATAAAACATGAATATGATGTAAAAACAAGCCTTTTTCCAGTTTATAACAAGTCTCAAAAATGAACATAAATAGGGTTAATCTATCATGCGAAAATGGCCCTAAAAGAGATAATAGAGACAAGGGACAGAAGCTGGCCCCAAATGGCAAAGAGCCCTTCAACAAAATTGAAGAGGGGCTCAAAACAAGGCACTTTACAGTTTACATCAAGTCTCAAAAATGAACAAAAGTGAGGCTAAATCAGCATGCAAGAAAAAGGCCTAAAAGAGGGATAAAGAGGCAAGTGGTACCAGCTGACCTCAAACAGAGGAGAGCTCTTCAACAAAGTTGAAGAGAGGCTCAAAACAAGGCATTTCACAGTTTATAACCAAGTCCAAAACAGCTCACAAATAAGCTTAAAATATCATGCAAAAATAGGTCTAAAAGAGAGTTTAAATACAAAGGGTGAGGAGGAGACCTCAAACATAGAAAGACCCTTGATCAAACATGGAGATGAGCTCCAAATATGACTATTTACAGTTCAGGTCGAAGCCCAAAAATGCAAGAAACAAAGGCTAAGAAAGCATGCAAAATAGAGCCAAAAGAGAGGGAAAAGAGACTTACCCTTGTAGCCTGAGTCTTCAATAGCTTTTGGTCCAAGAAATGGTGCTCCTAGCCTCTGGAAATAGCCTTCAAGTTTCTGGAATGAAGTGTGGAGGTGTGGTGCTATGGATTGGTGTAGAAATGGCCAAGAACCAAGGGTGTTTTGAGGGTTGGAATAGAGAGAGAGGGAGATTTAATGCAAGAGCTCTAAACAAATTTTTGTAACCCTTGAAAATGAGCTGGGGGGGCTGGTTTTATAGAGGAGAGGAGTGGAGAAAAGGGGGGGAAAATCAAATTCAAATTTCCCCCCCAAAAGACCCCCCATCGGATACAGGATCTGGGGGGAAACAGAGGGTGTAGCTGTAAGGAACCAGGTGAGAGGGTCATGGTCGGCCAGGTTCAGAGGGTTCAGGTGGCCGGCCGGCCACCTCCCTTGGCCGGTTGACCAGGTTCAAAAGGGTCAAGCAAGAAAAGCTGGCCGGCTACCCATA
The DNA here is from genome assembly GCA_030407325.1 of Camellia japonica. Taxonomy (NCBI): domain Eukaryota; kingdom Viridiplantae; phylum Streptophyta; class Magnoliopsida; order Ericales; family Theaceae; genus Camellia; species Camellia japonica. The sequence goes on from JAPPVO010000019.1 coordinate 108,315,907, forward strand.
TTGGTGGCCTCCCATGTGTGCACAACACAGCTATGTGGTCAAAACCCTAAAAATGTGAACCAGGAGAGAGAAAAACCAACTTTCTAGAGGGGTTCAAAAGGGTCAGGAACAATTGCTGGCCGGCCATGTCATATTGGTGTCCTCCCAGGTGTGTACAACACAAATATGTGGTTGAGGGCTAAAGAAAGTGGCCCGGGAATGGTCAACACCAGCTTTCTAGCGAGGAAAACGGGCGACGGAGAGCGATGAAGGAATAAAGCTGGCTTTTTGGAACAATTGCTGGCCTCCCACCCTTCAACAAGCTTCCTAACAATGAAAATGAGGTCTCCACCAAAAATGAAACAAAACGGATGCAAAACGAAGGTTCAGGGGCCGAAACGCGCGGCCCGGGGCCCCGAAAACTGACTATTAAGCACCAGAGGTGGTGTTTGACCATGAAGTTGGTCTCTCGGACCACAGTGTCCCTCAAAAGGGAGTAAATAAGATGTGTACCAAAAACCGGAGCAAACGGAGGTGGTTAAGCGGTTCCGAACCGAGGCACACGGCCGACGGCTCCGTAAACCGAGAACCGGGCTCCAAACGGGAAAAATGGCCTACGACCACGAAACGTAGCCTATGGCCACTGAGAGATGGTCTACGAGACCTCTCCCTCCCTTCGGGAAGAGAAAACGGAGAAGACGAGACCCGGTTCGCAAACCGAGGCAAAGCACAAAAGAGTCCGAAAGTCCGGAGGCAAGGCTCACAGCCGAGACTCCCCAACCTCAGAACGAGCACAATATGAGACATCACCAAGCGCTCAATCGGTGACGTCTGAGTCTGAAGGTCGGTCAAAAATGGGGTGTCTACAGTTGCCCCTCTTTGACAGAACTCGAAAGTCATAAGTGACAGGAGTGAATGTCAAAGCCCAAAGACGACCCATTTTTGACGAGGTCGAAGACTTAGACAAACATACTAAATAACAGAGAAATGTGCCCGCAGGCAGGGGGCAAAATGCAAAGCGGTATGCACAAAGCCGGATGTAACTCATGATTATGCAAAGCAGCAAGCATATACAAATCTAACTACATTTCATGCAGTAAGGATCATGTAAATAAAGCTGTAACAAAGCAAATATTCACAATAAATGCGACAGTTTTAAGCGGAAAGGCAAATCAAACTACATTTCATGCAGTTATGATGTAAGAAGATTATGCAATCTTAGCGAGCATGTGTGATAGATACACAAAAGTGAAGAGAGTGTGATGGATACACTATATGAATAAAGTGTGATTGATACACTAAAAGTGAACACAAAGTGTGATAGATGCACTATGTGAACAGAGTGTGATTGATACACTAAAAGCGAACACAAAGTGTGATAGATGCACTAAGTGAATAGAGTGCGATTGATACACTAAAGGTGAACACAAAGTGTGATAGATGCACTATGTGAACAGAGTGTGATTGATACACTAAACGTGAACACAAAGTGTGATAGATGCACTATGTGAACAGAGTGTGATTGATACACTAAACGGGAACACAAAGTGTGATAGATGCACTATGTGAACAGAGTGTGATTGATACACTAAAAGCGAACACAAAGTGTGATAGATGCACTATGTGAACAGAGTGTAATTGATACACTAAAAGCGAACACAAAGTGTGATAGATGCACTAAGTGAACAGAGTGCGATTGATACACTAAAAGCGAACACAAAGTGTGATAGATGCACTAAGTGAACAGAGTGCGATTGATACACTAAAGGTGAACACAAAGTGTGATAGATGCACTATGTGAACAGAGTGTGATTGATACACTAAAGGTGAACACAAAGTGTGATAGATGCACTATGTGAACAGAGTGTGATTGATACACTAAAAGCGAACACAAAGTGTGATAGATGCACTAAGTGAACATAGTGCGATTGATACACTAAAAGCGAACACAAAGTGTGATAGATGCACTATGTGAACAGAGTAAACACAAAGTGTGATAGATGCACTATGTGAACAGAGTGTGATTGATACACTAAAGGTGAACACAAAGTGTGATAGATGCACTATGTGAACAGAGTGTGATTGATACACTAAAAGGTGAACACAAAGTGTGATAGATGCACTATGTGAACAGAGTGTGATTGATACACTAAAAGCGAACACAAAGTGTGATAGATGCACTAAGTGAACAGAGTGTGATTAATACACTAAAGGTGAACACAAAGTGTGATAGATGCACTATGTGAACAGAGTGTGATTGATACACTAAAAGGTGAACACAAAATGTGATAGATGCACTATGTGAACAGAGTGTGATTGATACACTAAAAGCAAACACAAAGTGTGCTAGATGCACTAAGTGAACAGAGTGTGATTGATACACTAAAAGGTGAACACAAAGTGTGATAGATGCTCTAAGTGAACAGAGTGTGATTGATACACTAAATGTGAATGTGTGATTGATACACAAAATGAGAATGTGTGATTGATACACAAAATGAGAATGTGTGATTGATACAGAAAGTAAATGAAGAGAGTGTGATTGATACACTAAATAAATGAAGTGTGATTGATACACTAAGCGAATGAAGACAGTGTGATAGATACACTAAGGGTGAATAAGGTGTGATTGATACACTAAGCGAAGAGAGTGTGATTGATACACTAAATAAATGAAGTGTAATTGATACACTAAGCGAAGAGAGTGTGATTGATACACTAAATAAATAAAGTACGATTGATACACTAAGTGAATGATTTTAAACGGAACTTCTTTGAATGAACCGTACATACAATATCGTGTATGAATGAGAAAGAAACTTGAGAGGTACAATGCAATACAATGCATGATGCTTAAGGAAAGCAATAAATGGACGAAGCAGCGCTTTAGAAAGCACCTCATGAGGTGAGTGGCAGTGAACCGCTCTTCTCCGATGGGGATCTTCCCCTGTGCTTTTTGAACACTTACCTTCAACTCACAGTACAAAGGTTCTGAAATGCTGACAATGGTTCTTCACGTAGAACACTTTGGATGCTGCTTTTCTTTCTGATCATATTCACAACTTTCCCTATTCTCCAACGGGGTGACAGACTAGGTTGGTTTAGTATCCAGAATTGAGGTGCATACATGCTATCTCAACCTATGGGGCTTCCATACAGATTTCAAGCCGAGGACACGCCCCTGGGTATTTAAACCAGACTTTAGTCCCGGAAATCCCGAACCTTTACGTTCTAGGCATCAGCCATTTGAGCTCTAGTTTCCACCGTCGCAGTTGGTCTCCTAGGAACTCATTGCAAACACAGCCAAGATGTCCCTGGCATGAAACGGTCCTCGAGGAGAGCACTTCTGATTGCCATTTTGGCTTGAAGCAGACTTGATCTTGAGCTTGAGGTAGAGGCACATTCATACTTCGGAGCATTGGCAAGACTTGAAGAGGTACACACGGAATGTAGTCTCGGAACTTACCGAAGTTGAAACAAACTCAGATACCCGACATTTTCCTTCTTTTTTTTTTTTTGCTTTGTAGTCTGGAACCCATATAGCTTCAAATAGGTCCTAGTTTTACTATTTTGACGTGACCTGGGTTGAACCCTGCGGTTTTATGAAGGAACAAATACTATTTTGCACAAATGTGGAGAATGACACAGCACTCCGAGCACAAAACGATTTTATTTTTGAAATTGAGAGATGAGTTCTTGACCGGGGTATTGAGCCTACGACTGAACACAGCGCACTACGACTCAACAACGGAAAACAAAAGGTAAACAACCTAAACACATCGAGTAGCACTCGAAACGACTCAAAACAAGAATCGAGATAAAACAAAAAGACACGACACGCAGACATGCATAGGGAGCCTGTTTCTCTGGGTATTATTTCCCACCCTTTCTAATTTGTGATTCTCACATCACTCAGCCCTCAGGCTTTGTTTTTCTCTCAAAACCCCTTCCTCGCTTTTCCTCTCAGCGCACATCTCTCTATTCTTTAATCTCTCATTTTTCATTCCTCCCCAGGGTGGTTGATGGATAAACAGGAAGTTGCGGGCTCTTGCCCCTAGCATTCTGCTAGATGCTTTTTCCTTCTGCCCACGACAGTGAACTTTCCCCACAGAGGGGTTGTGATGCGGCTGGATGTGTAGCAGATCTGCAATTGACATTGGTTGACGATACTCTACTGGGGAGTTTGGACGTGATTAGATCTGTCCAGATGAAGGAATGAAATATCCTGCCCCATTCCAGTTCGTGCTTCGCACTTTGTTTGATACCTCGCTGCTCGAAGGATGTGAGAGCTTTCAGCCCTTTTTTATTAGCTTCCGCTGTGCCCTTCTTGGCGAATAGGATGCCCTTTCCGGCAAGTATGGTGCCCTTTCTGGCAAATGCATGTTGATAATAGGGGAAAGACAGAACACCTGACTCAACTGTGCCCCTAGTTCATTATTTTGACCATTTTTGTTTTGGTTTTCTACTAAAACAATTTTGACCAATATGAGAGTTAGATTAACATGCTTGTTCGATTTTTTGATTTAAAATCATGCAAGTCAGGCTGTGAGCATTGAAAATTTTCTTGTTTTAGGTCCAAAAAATGGTTCAGTTTTGGAAAAATGGAATAATTTTCGAGAGAATTAGTCAACCTCAGTAAAAATTCTCAAAAACTATTTTTGCAAACAACCACTACTCAATGAGCACGGAACCTACTCTTGAGATGCACAACCTCAGATCTGAAGGAAAATTGCCCCTTGCTTGGAGGACACTGTATGGCAACGAAAAGTTGCCCCTTGTTTGGACGGCACCGCAGCACATTGAATGGCAACGGAAAGTTGCCCCTTGTTTGAATGGCACCACAGCGCATTGTAGTCAGTCCTCAGAGTGACGAACACAACCAAATTCTCGGATGCAGAGAAGTCAATGGTGGTCAAAACCATTACATGGACATAGTCGAATTCGAAGTGTTTTATGGCTGGACTTCAGAATGAAGTTGCCTACGTATCCCAAAGATAGGAATCAAGCCTCACGTAGTGCGGGGTTAGGTACACTCGGGTATTTAACCTTCACTTTCTTGGGCTCTAACTTTTGCCAAGGCGCCCGTTGCGGGTTTTCGACTTTGCGAGCTTTGTTCTTTCTTTTCTTTTTCAATTCTTTTTCTTTTCTTTTCTTCATTTTTTGTATCTTTTCTTTTCTTTTTTCTTTCTCCCTTTTTTTTTTTTTGCTCTAACTTTTGCCTGGGTTGCCCTTCCGGGTTTTCGGCCCAGCGAGCCTCTCAAAGGGTAAAAGTGTAACAAGTCCATGCCGAATGGTTCTGAGACTCCGAAATCATCTGAATCCAAGAGAAGAGAATAACTGTTGTTCAGATTTGCAGAAGGATCCATTTTCGGCTCTTCGAGCGCATCGGGCATTTGTGCCTCTAGTTCGAGGGATGCTTCTGTTCTAGCCTCACAAGCTTCTTCTGATGAGGTCTGATCTTCTTGATCTGACTTTGGTGCCTCTTGCTCGAGGGCTGCTTCCAATCTGGCCACACAGGCCTTTCTTGATGATTGATCGTTGAACACTCCAAATTGTGGTTCAAGGTTTTAAAGCAAGGGCTCGAGTCTCGAGGCTGAGAGCGATCCGAGGCTGCACAATCTCAAGAGCGATTCCACACAGGTCTTCACAGGATCGCGCAAAAACATTTTTTTTGAAATTTTTTAAGAAAGCGACAAATCGCTCGCGCTGAAGACAAGGTAGAACCAATCTGGATCAAGCCAGGATCCTTCTCAGTACTCACACTAACAAGCATGATCTCATTCATTAAGGGCTTAGCACGCCTCTCTTCCTCTCAATTGATCAAATTTTCACAAATCCCAAGGAATTCCTTCCTCTTCGTTTTCACCGCAGTGTTCCAAAAAGTTTTGAAAAAAACGTAGGTCGATGCAATGACTTCAAGGCACAGAAAAGACAAAGTTTTTAGTCGAATACTGCCATCTCATTCAGAACTTCTGGCATAACTGGCGCAAGGCAGAAGCAAACACAAGAGTGTGAAAATCACTGCTGTTTCATTCAAAATCTGTTGGCACAACTGGCTCCTTGGCAGAAACAGACTCAAAACAAAACGAAAAGACAAACGCAAAACAAAATGGTGACGCCCGAGGTAACACCCCCGGAATCACCCGACCTTTGTACAACAGGACTGACTCAATACAACAAGACAGACCCTTAATCAAAAAGACCGACTCAAGACAAAGAGACAGACTCAAAAGAAAATTACAGAACTGACTCAAACCCAAGTCAGAAACTTCAAAACTAGCATTCGCAAATGCTCAAAACAGTGCGTTCCATTCCCACGTCTGGAGTAAATTGAGTGCCGTCCGCAGGTGGTTCATCCCTCGATCACATAGTCACTTATCCCCCACAAGTTCACTGATCAAGTGCTGATAGACTTTGCAGGACCTGGTGCAGCAATGACCCCATTGTCAAACAGATCTTGTACATCATGGCGCAGACGAAAGCAACTGTCGGTGTCATGACCGGTTTGCTGATGGTAGGCACAGTATTTAGTCTGGTTATGCTTTGGAGGAAGAGGATCAGGTAAAGGCCGTTGTTCCAATGGTTTCAGATGTCTTTTCCGGAGTAAGACTTCTAGAGCCTTTGACAAAGGCATATGAAGTGGAGTGAAAACCCTCTTGACTCGAGGTGGGTATTTGGTTTTTTGTGAGCTACTTTCGGACGCACCGGTGAATGGGGTAGCTATTTTTGATGCGGTGGTGGTGACCATGCCCACTTCAAAAGATCTCGCAGCTGCATCACCACTGTTGGTCGCATTCGAACTGCGGGAAAACGCCCTCTTGGGTTGCTCCTTCTCCTGGTCAATGAGGTCCTGCTTCATAGCGTCCTCGATCTGTACTCCCATCTCATGTAAGTCTGAAAAGGTGGGGAAGGGGAGAACAATCATTTTCTGCATAGCTTGGGTTGGAGATTGCGCACAATCATCCGAATCTGATCTTTGTCAGTCGGCCTAGTGGTCATCATTGAGGCCTTGGCCCTCCACCGGGTTATGAAGTCAGAAAAACTCTCCTTAGGCTCCTGCCTAGTCGTCTCGAGATCACGGGTTGTGACCTCGATCTATGTATATAGGAGTACTGAGCGACAAAAGCCTCGGCCATCTCATCCCAATTCCTCTTAACATCGTCTTCCAGTTTCGCGTACCAGATGGCCGCCACACCCGACAGGGTCGGCCAAACAATAAAAGCTTCTGTAGTCTGGTGAGGCCCATCGGCCTTAGTATGTCCGAGAACAAACAGAGATACACCATGGGATCCCTAGACCCATCAAAACGGTCTTTGTGTCATCTTGAACTGATCTGGTAGCGTCACAGCCGCGTCGGTATACCGTCCTCAATGTCCGGGATGGACTTCACACCCTGAGATTTCTTGAACAGCTTCTCAAGCTTGCTCAACTTCAACGCTGTAGGGTCCACCTCGAACTCAAAGGGAGAGTCCGGTTGATTGATAGGAATGGGTGCCTTGGATAGTTGGGGTAGAATTGGGGGCGGAGCTGGCCCTGTCGGGATGTCTGTATCCTCCTGGATATTCTGAACATTTGGTGTCTCCCCGGGTATTGGATCTCTTGGTGGGAGAGAGCTTGATGTGAGGCTGATACTCTAACTTGCTGCTGTAGCCGGGTAATTAGCTCTGCCTGCTGGGTCATGACCACAGCCTGCTGCTTGGCAAATTCCGCTTGGCGGACAGCATCTTGCTGCATGAGTTTCATACTTTCTTGCATCTGACGCATCATTGCCTCCATCTCTGACGTGTTCTACTGATCCATCTGACTGACTGGTATATCTATCCCTGCAGTAGAAACTGAGACCTCAGCCTGATTGTTCACTGGTGGGGTGGATAAGGGTCACCGATCTAGTAACTGCTGAACTGTGTGATCTGTGCCTGACTGGCCTTTTACCCTGCCTCTGGCGAAGGAACACTGATTGCCCTTGAACTGAATCTCTGACCTGGCAAAGTCTATCAGCACAAGTCCAATGAACCTCGGGGGATATTGGAGCCCTCTGAAGCTATGGTTCCAGGACTACCTCCTAGCAAAAGAGAAAATAGACAGCATCTCAGCCTAATTTCACCAAAACAAATATGAGCAAAGCTGAGTGAGTGTACTCTCTACTGAATTCTGCCCCAAATCTGAGTCTGATACCCACAGGTAAAGCTGCTCCCAAATACTGATAGAATGCCCGCAGGCCTGATGCCCAAACTTGTAAACTGATACATGCATTCCTGTAGAGACGCACTCTAAAAGCACATACAGATAAGTGAGAGCCAAAACACCCCTATGTTGGGGTAGGGTTTCCCTGTCCTATTTTGTCAGGAGCTAGGGTTTCACTACGCACGCAGCGGTTTCAAACAACCTATATCGGGTAAGCAACCTGTCCTAGTTTGGAATGGTCACTACGGATTCCGAATATGCACTAGGTCGAATGGTCAAAAGGGTGCCCCGGTAAAACCGGGGTTTGTGTTCCCATACTGGCAGAGCCCGTAACCGGTAAGCCTTATGGCACGCAGCCTCTGGCAAACCGCTCAGGAATAGCAGATGGCAAACACGGTGTCCTAGGCGCACCAATGCAAATGCAATGCAAAGAAACACATAAGTGTAGTCAAAACCAGATATCATGAGTTCGAGTCAAGTTCTCTAAATCCCCAGCAGAGTCGCCAGAAACTGTAGACGTCCCCGAACGCCCCGGGAGGGATGAGTCCCCGTTCCGTTCATTTTGGGCTCACTACAGTTCAGGACTCAAATGTCACGGTTCTTAATCTGAACCAAAGAGTCCAAATCCGGCAAATCGTTTTGAGAAAACAGATTTTTTTTGAAAGAAGTGCCAAACATGGACTGCTTTGCCAGATACAGAGTCACCACCTAAATATTTTATTTTTGGGAAATTTAGGAAACCCTGACTCGTTGCCTAAGGCCACGTGTCCGTCATCACCAAAGTTGCCTCGGCTCGGGAACTTGGGTACGATTGGGGAAGGTCACTTCGTGAGCACCCCCGCTCGCCCGATCAAAGATCGGCCTCTACTAACCATGATATCTAGTTTTGAAAACATTATGCATTCTTATTCCGGTTATTAGCCTAGATTTACTATGTGATGCGCACAGCATACAAGTATAGACGGGTCGCCTGAATTGGAACAAAACATTTCATGTTTTTTTTGAAAGATGGTTTGCTACTCGCAAGTAGGCTTAAAATGCAGATTTTGCCACCCTCAGGTGGGCTTAGAAAAGATGGTTTTGCCACTATCTAGTGGGCTTAAAACTCACAGTCAATGATTGTTCCAATCCAAATAACCCAACCTTCACCCACAGGCATTCAGGCAGTTATATCACATAAGCAAATAGCCTCATGGTAAGCATGCTATCATGGCAGTCACTCAACACATGCAAGGATGCTAAAGCAAAAAACTTACCGAGTACTCCAAGCCAAAACAGAAGCTAATTAGAAATCCATGCATGATCCTAACTATACAGAAATGCCTAATGCAACACATGCAAAAATGCAACTAAGCAGGCTCGGCTATTCTAAACATGGCATATGGAATGCTACAGCTAACATGTATTCAACTGGAATTGAAATACAATGCATAGTATGATGCGCCGAGCCCGGTGCATGCAAAACAGATGAATGAATGCAAACATGCTATCATACTGTATGCTAATTGAAACATGCCCTAATCTAACCATCATAAGCTGGTAAATAAAAGGGAGAAAGACGTGGGGTTGGAAGACATACATCACACGCACGCACACTTATTACACATTGCCCTCACGCGGAGGGTCCGAATAAATAATATACAGTCCCAAATGAATAATTACAGTCCGAATAATACAAAATCCTAATTAATTAACAAATTAATCTAGGAAAGCAGTAAATTAGCATGCAAGCTAGGGACTGCCTCGACTCTGCTCCGGATGATGAATGATGCATGTTCGGGTTGCTTGGCGCGGAAATCCATCGCGATGCCCCGATTAGCCTCTGTTTACAATTAAGCCCGGAATGCTGCGAAGCAAAGATTGCCGGTTTCTGATTTGCTGCAACAGAGAGCAGGAAAGGGGCATGGCAATGTATTTTCACATATGTATGCTTGACTACTCTTCAGGGAGCGTAGTCCTCGATCCTCGTGCCACCAATCACGCATCTCGATGCATGATGGCCGAGGAGTCGATTGCACGACTCAATATGGAATGAATGCACATGAAAACATAACAAGGCCTAGACTCCATCATGGATAATCCGGAGTGTCGGCGACTGGGAATTGAGACACGTTCCGTCACTCGGAGTACGAAACGTCCCTCGTTTCCCGTGCTCGGGCTAACTCCTATCCCAAACACAATGCAATATGCATGACATGCATGAATGCAACTAATATACAACCTAGCATACACAATGCTATGAAATGGCATACACAATGCACGATGTAACATGGCATACACGATGCTCTAACATGCAACCTAGCATACGCAATGCTATGAAATGAAATGGCATACGCAATGCATAATGGACTTACACCAACATGAGTGGACCTCAGCCACACTCACATCAGTGGCCATTAGATGGAAATGAGACACTCGAGATGCGTGCACATGCACGCGAACCGAGGACCGACCCTAAGGCACGAATGCCACTCTACCAAAGCATGGCAAGGCATGGAATATGGCATACAAACATGCGAATTTCAGCACTAAAATATGATGCTAAACAGCCCCGAAACATGGCAATATGGCACCCGATGCATGAGATGAACCCCGAAACTCAAAACTAGGCATACGCAATGACCTATAGCTATACAAAGCATGCATTATTTGATCATGAAGCATGAAGACAGAGTCAAGGCAGTCCCAAAACATGAACTTTCTTAGTTCAAAGCATGGCCAAAAGGTGCTAGCAAGATGGGCTAAAGTAGCATGCAATTTTGACTAGCAAACATGGTTTACATGGCAAGTATATGAAGCACATGGAATCTCACCAAACCAGCAAAAATCAGTGAACAAAACATGTGGAAATATGACCAAATAATCACTGAAATGCAGCCAACATGTGCAAAAATGAGGAGCTCCTTTAGAGGGCCATGCAAGGAGTTATTAGGCACATACAAGATAGACATGAAGCATGACCAAAAAAACTCTGGAAATCAAATATGGTAGTCCAAAACTCACCAAATTGCCTGAAAGTGACTCAAAGCATGCAAGAAGTCTTTGGAAGGCCAAAATGACCACCAAACAAGTCAAGGTGAGAGGGGGTCACCCCCCTCTGATTTGGAGGCTCAAAACAGTGTTCCAGCCACTGAAAATCCACTGGATTTCAGTGGCTAGAAGGCCAAACAAAGCATGCAATTGGAGCTTAGGTGTAAGGCTCAAAACAAGGGACAATCAAGCATACAAGGAAGCATGTGACCTCAAATAAGAAAATGCCCTTAATAAAACATGAAGATGATGTCAAAACAAGCCTTTTTCCAGTTTATAACAAGTCTCAAAAATGAACATAAATAGGGCTAATCTATCATGCAAAAATGGCCCTAAAAGAGAGAATAGAGACAAGGGACAGCAGCTGGCCCCAAATGGCAAAGAGCCCTTCAACAAAATTGAAGAGGGGCTCAAAACAAGGCACTTTACAGTTTACATCAAGTCTCGAAAATGAACAAAAGTGAGGCTAAATCAACATGCAAGAAAAAGGCCTAAAAGAGGGATAAAGAGGCAAGTGGTAGCAGCTGACCTCAAACAGAGGAGAGCCCTTCAACAAAGTTGAAGAGGGGCTCAAAACAAGACATTTCACAGTTTATGACCAAGTCCAAAACAGCTCACAAATAAGCCTAAAATATCATGCAAAAATAGGCCTAAAAGAGAGTTTAAACACAAAGGGTGAGGAGGAGACCTCAAACAGAGAAAGACCCTTGATCAAACATGGAGATGAGCTCAAAATATGACTATTTACAGTTCAGGTCGGAGCCCAAAAATGCAAGCAACAAAGGCTAAGAAAGCATGCAAAATAGAGCCAAAAGAGAGGGAAAAGAGACTTACCCTTGTAGCCTAAGTCTTCAACAGCTTTTGGTCCAAGAAATGGTGCTCCTAGCCTCTGGAAATAGCCTTCAAGTTGCTGGAATGGAGTGTGGAGGTGTGGTGCTATGGATTGGTGTAGAAATGGCCAAGAACCAAGGGTGTTTTGAGGGTTGGAATAGAGAGAGAGGGAGATTTAATGCAAGAGCTCCAAACAAATTTTTGTAACCCTTGAAAATGAGCTGGGGGGCTGGTTTTATAGAGGAGAGGAGTGGAGAAAAGGGGGGAAAATCAAATTCAAATTTCCCCCCAAAAGCCCCCCTCGGATACAGGATCGGGGGGAAACAGAGGGTGCAGCTGTAAGGAACCAGGTGAGAGGGTCATGGCCGGCCAGGTTCAGAGGGGCCGGCCACCTCCCCTGGCCGGCCGACCAGGTTCAAAAGGGTCAAGCAAGAAAAGTGGCCGGCCACCCATATTGGTGGCCTCCCATGTGTGCACAACACAGCTATGTGGTCAAAACCCTGAAAATGTGAACCAGGAGAGAGAAAAACCAACTTTCTAGAGGGGTTCAAAAGGGTCAGGAACAATTGCTGGCCGGCCATGTCATATTGGTGGCCTCCCAGGTGTGTACAACACAAATATGTGGTTGAGGGCCAAAGAAAGTGGCCCGGGAATGGTCAACACCAGCTTTCTAGCGAGGAAAACGGGCGACGGAGAGCGATGAAGGAATAAAGCTGGCTTTTCGAACAATTGCTGGCCTCCCACCCTTCTACAAGCTTCCTAACAATGAAAATGAGGTCTCAAAAAATGAAAAAAACGGATGCAAAACGAAGGTTCGGGGGCCGAAACGCGCGGCCCGAGGCCCCGAAAACTGACTATTAAGCACCGGAGGTGGTGTTTGACCACGAAGGTTGTCTCTCGGACCACAGTGTCCCTCAAAAGGGAGTAAATAAGATGTGTGCCAAAAACTGGAGCAAACGGAGGTGGTTAAGCGGTCCCGAACCGAGGCACACGGCCGACGGCTCCGAAAACCGGGAACCGGGCTCCAAACGGGAAAAATGGCCTACGACCACGAAACGTAGCCTACGGCCACTGAGAGATGGTCTACGAGACCTCTCCCTCCCTTCGGGAAGAGAAAATAGAGAAGACGGGACCCGGTTCGCAAACCGAGGCAAAGCACAAAAGAGTCCGGAAGTCCGGAGGCAAGGCTCGTAGCCGAGACTCCGCAACCTCAAAACGAGCACAATATGCGACATCGCTAAGCGCTCAATCGGTGACGTCGGAGTCTTAAGGTCGGTAAAAAATGGGGTGTCTACAGCCCCGTGCGTCGATTTTCACGAGTCAAAGTGGTAACGCGTTCTATGCCGCGTTGTGATTCACGTGGTATATTTGGTTGCTCAAAACCATTACCGAGTGAATAGGAAATTGAAGCCAAAGTATGCTCCATGGAAATGGAGTTTTGGTGTAAAATCCTTAAAGGTATTGAATAAGGCTTGTCCCACATTGATTTGGTGGGAAGTTTTGAATGGGTTTATAAGGCATGGGTTTGGTACTTGGGGTGTGCCCCAAGGGGTACCCAAGTGTTTTAGAGGGAGAGGTTATGGGCTAGACCCATTGGACCCAAAAATCACCACGCGCCGCCGTCCGTCCGGTCGGTCGGGCTGGGCTTGGGCTAATTTTTTTGGGCCAAAAACATTTGAATTTAATTTTATTTTGTATAAAATAAAATCCAGAATTTAAATAAAACCGGAAATAAACTGGTTTGGTTTTACTGTACATCCAAACAGGGCCCTTCTCGAAATAAACTAATCTGCTTTTTACTGTACATCCAAACAGGGCCCTTCTCGTTTTTGTATCTGTTTAAATTATGAACCCAACAGATTCAAATCTGTTTGAATTCAAAACCAACAGGTTTCATACCTATTCAATTCAAAACCAACAGCCACCTTTATATCTATAAATAGACTAGCCTCCCATTTGGATTTAACTCCAATTTTCGTACTCTATCATCTGCTATAAATCTCTGCATTTTGCTGCATTTAATTTCTGAAAGAAAGAGTGTAAACACTTAGTGTGTTCGTAAGGCAAACAATTTGTAGTGCTGCTATTGTTTGTAGAAGATCATTTCATCCTGGGAGATAGACGTCCAAATTCTGAAAGTACTGTGGAGAGGACGAATCTGTCTTAAGGACACAGCGTCAAACACCGGACTTGATCAGATTATAATTCGAAGAAATTAATCAAGTAAGTTGTTTAATTTATTATTCTGTTTTATTATTTATTTAAATCAGATTTTAATTTGTTTTTGTAACAAAATAAAATCTGTTTTAATTTATTTATTTTTATTTTTTATTTCGAGTTTGATTTTTGTAATCAAACAAATTCTCTCATTTCCTTTATTTCTTTTAAATTTTGTTTGTTGTTAAGTACACAAACTGAATTAATTAATTACAGTGAAGATTGTCCAACAAACTGATCAATAGAAAAAATTTGGGACTAATTAGAGTACTTGTTTGTGAGATGAGATTTATTGATAAATATTCCTAATAATACCATATTAACAGAGAATAACTTAGGGGAGATAGCTGTCATTTTAAAATACTTGAGAAGAAGTATTTGTAACGATTTAGCTTCTCTCAAATTCTCATCTTAATTTGAGAAAGTATTTGAGTTTGGTAGGCCATTTTAAGATCGATTTTAGTGATTTAAATTGTTTACTATTTAGAATTCGTTAAAATAATTTGACATTGGTAGCTATATTCTCATCTCAATTTGAGAAAGTGTTTGAGTTTGGTAGGCCAATTTTAAGATCGATTTTAGTGATTTAAATTGTTTGCCTTTTAGAATTCGTTAAAATGATTTGACATTGGTAGTTATAAGTTGAATTATATTTGTTTTTAAAAAATAGACGATAAATATAATTTAAAAAATAGCTATTCATTTTTTGTAATATAAATTTGATTCAAACATATAATTATTGATATTTGATCGTTTTTATTTTTTGTATGAATATTCTACTAAACGAGTCGTAAAGAGTGAACGGTTTGAATCACCAAAATCGAGCACAAAATAAGCCTACCAAACCTAAACGTTCTCTCAAGTTGAGATAACTTAATTTGAGAGAAGTCAAACTCTATTTATAAGAAAAATGCTACATGTCCTAAATTTTTACCAAATAAATGACCAAATGTGTCACATGGGTGTGGGATCCATAAAATTGCGGACCTCACACTCATATGAGATATTTAATCATTTATTTGGTAGAAAATTTTGTATACCTAACATTACCCCTATTTATAATTATCATAAATCTAAAGGGTGGTTGTATAACTTCCTCAAAAAATTACACGAAAGTATCCTACGAGAAACATAAATCCATTGAGATACACCTTTCCCAGATAACTCTAAAGCATCCTTAATGCCTATTCAAGTTTTTTATAAAGAAAAATGTTTGGGGGTCCAAATTTTGTGGTTCAAAAGTGGTTTAAATGGCTAAAACGACGTCATTTTGGCCATTTGAATGTTATTTTGTACTCAAAACGACGTCGTTTTAACCATTTGAGCCACTTTTGAGCCACAAAATTTGGACCCCTACTATTGTTGTTTTATAAAACAGCACTGCTAGGGGGCCCGAATTTGGGTGCCCCTAATGGCTCAAATTTCCCTATCAGGTAAAAAAAAAAAGAAAAACAAAGTTACCAAAATTGACAATTTGAACCATTTGAGCCACAGTTTTTAGGGCCACCAATCATTTTCCTTTATAAAACTGGAGCATCTTTTGAAGTTTGACACATGTGATTCCAGCTTGAGAGATGAGCACAGGACTGACCTCTTGTGTTTTCTGTTTGAGTTTGGCTCCAGCCCATTGGATTATTATTAGAATAATATTAGAGAATTCAAATATTTTACTAATATTTTTATTAAACAACTTATATGGATATAAGACTCATATGAAACTTATATGATACGGATCCTATATTTATGTGAAATATTTAATAAAAATATTAATAAAACATTTATTCCCTCCGTCTCAAAATATTAGTCCCTTATTTCATTTTTTATTATCCCAAAATATTAGTCCCTCTTCAAAAATCAAGTACAAAAATAATATAAATTTCTTATTTTGCCATTCTTTTAAATTAATAAACAATATAAAAAGTACAATTATGATATTGATATTCCTAAAAAATGTACTATCAAAAGGATAATTTTAAAAAATTAAATTTTTTTAAATGTAATAATTATATTTCCAAAAAAAGTTAAATTCTCTAAAAGAGATTATTATTTTGAAACGGAGGGAGGAGAATTTTTAACGTTTTCATTATTATAAGGGCAAATTATAATTCAATGATGTTTCTATAAAATACGGGATTCCAACTTGAAAGATGTGCACAGGACTGACCACTTGTGTTTTCTGTTGAGTTTGGGTCCAGTCCATTGGATTATTATAAGGGTAAATTATAATTCAGTGATGTTTTTATAAAATAAAAAGTGCTGCCATTCTTATTTCACTTTACTCCGACTGCACTTTATTTTTTGTTCTTGTTGCTATATTAATATCTTTGTTACTTTTGCACATATATCTCAATTGCCGTTTATTAAAATATCACAGTTAGAGGCTAGATCTCTTCCTCTGCAAAGAGACGGAACCCTGTTTGTTGCTGTGCTTGCCATCGTCTTCTTGCATATGTTTCAATCCTTTTTTTTTTTATTTATTAACAATTTAGTAAAACTTGGTTATTTATGGATCTCGTTGATGATGAGGATGTGTCAAATTGGCATCCAACAACAGAGTTTACTGATGACTTATTTGAGTTGAATGAAGTAATCTCATGAGTACAAAAGACATTGAAGACAGTATCGGTAATTATGTTGTTCTGGTAGTGAATGATAAAAAAATAGACTTGTAAAGTCTGGAAGCTTCACAGATGTTGGAAGAATTAATTATTTTTGAGTAAATTTTATATTATTTTATTTGAGGGGTAGTTGAGGTATATGTTCAAAAGTAAATAGGAGATTTATGTGTAGGTTTTAAAAGATAAATTTACTGTTCAATAAGTTCTGTGAGAATTAATGACGTTTTTCATTAAACTCTATTAAAGAACGACACTAATTGTTAATTTTTAGTAATAGTTTAAAATTGTTACAAAAAATGTCACTAATTATAAGTTTTAGCGACAGTTTAAAAAAATCGTTACAAAAAAATTCACTAGTTTTCAACTTTCAGTGATAGTTTAAAAAATTCGTCACAGAAAGTCATTAATTGTAAGTTTTAACGACAATTTATAAAAATCATAACAAAAAAAAAATCACTAATTGTCAATTTTTAACGACATATGTAAAAAATCATTACAAAAAATTATTTTTAGTAATGATTTTACTAAGACTTATTTTCAATAGGACTTGATGGGAATTAAGTCAAATTATTAGGACCTATTAATTGTTTACCCAAAGTAAATTTTGTGTGAAATGATATTAATGTAACTATGTATAATAAGGACAAATAATAGAATCTATTTAGAGTAAAATGGAATGGAAATGACAGATAATTTTTTTTAAAAAAATAATAAGACTTTAATTATTGGAGGTGGATTTCCACTAATTCATAATCTGGATTGAAAGATGTTATTCGAGTATATAGAACCCACCATGGGTTCCGTTTCAATAATTCAAATTATTTATTTTGTTAAACACTACGTGTATATCATTCATTAGAAAAAAATAGATAAATCCTATTATCGTAATCTATTCAATTTATTTTTTTGTCCCTATTCATTTTTGTATGATAAAAAAGAAAAATTGAATAAATTATGATCGTCAAATCGATCTAATATCCTGCGTAGATAATATATAAGAAATTTCTAACAAAACGAACTACAAATTATCGAAACAAAACCCATGATAAGTCCCACGAGCCCGATTAGTGTCCTTTAGTAAAAATTATGGATTGAAGGGAATCCACCTACTGTTTATAAAATTTAGAGTTAATCATACTTTTCGGAAAATGCCATGGATCCCAAATATATCACATTTTTTACAAAGCCTTCCACATGGGTGTGTAACTTACACAAATCACATGTGTGTGGGTCCCATACCCATGTGAGAGGTTTGGTAGAAAATTTGGTAATTTATTTTGGATCTCTAACATAACTCATACTTTTCACCTCTATTGTTTGACACAAATGTTAATTTCAGTCTCTATTGTTTCAACTTGAATAATTTGGTCTTTACATTTTAAGTCTAATTTCAATTTGGCCTTTTATTTAAATTTCTGTTAATTTTGTCTACGTGTACACATTGAAAAATTGATATACGTCCTAAAATTATTAATTTTACCTTTCAATTTGAACATAATAACCAAATTAAAATTACACTTAAAGTGTAGGGATTAAATCATTCAATTTAAAATTGTAGATACAAATGAAATTTGAATCAAACTATATAAATGAAAAGTATAATTAACCCTAAAATTTACTACTTGTCTAAAATTATTTTAGGTAAATTACAAGCACAGATGTTTGTTTTAAAAAAATAGATTACCCTCTATAATTCTAAAAATTATAAATACTTCATAGTCAGAATGTTCTGTTTAATAGAATTAATAGAAAAAATGAAATTCTTAATTATTCTGCTATATAACTGTACGGGGAGCAAATATTCCGGCAAGCCCGTACTCCTTTCTTCCAAGCTCTGTTTCTGTCCGATCACCTGAAAGCACAACGGCGGTGAGCTACCCGGCGGTGTGTGGCCGGAAAACCCCTCCGACGATCAAGTTAGCACACACCTTAGGAAAGAGAGAGAGGGAGTTGAGTGTAAGTATTTCTCTTACCAAATGTTCGTCTGCCCAGCATGGGGGGCGCAGACATGCTTATATACCCTTCTGCGTCCCAAATCTACTCCCAGTGGTCTCTCAACACGTGGCTCTGCTATCCTATCTGTTAGCACAAATCTTGCTGAACATCACCTAACCCAACTGCCCGCTCACTCTACTGGGAGCTCGGCAGCCGAGCTGCACCATCTTGTCTGTCAACGGCCGTGCTGTGCTTCACGCCCAAGCACTCACTAGCTAAGCTCAATGAGGACCGGGCTCGGCGGCATCTCGGCAAAGCCGCGCCTGGGACAGCTCGTGCTTGTCTGTAGTCGGCCTTCCTGCCGAGCAAACAGGTACCTCGGTCCAACCACGCCTTTCCGGGCGCCGGACACTTAACTCGACTGGCTTCGCCTCCGCCAAAACATGTAGCTCGGTCCAACCAAGCATTGCATTAACCGAGCAGCTTCTTTCCAGACAGGGCCACACATCCTTGGCGTAACACCTGCTCGGACCAAATCTGTCCGGCAACTCTGTCCGGCCCAAATCTGTCCGGCCCAGTACTAGATCATTAATCTCCCTCTCAATTGCCCCTTAATTCCGTCCGCGCTAGCGTGACTGGGATTACATAACAGGGCCGGGCTAGGCTTTTTGCTCGGTGATCCACTTTCTTCAGCAAGGAACTCCAAAGAAGGCGAGCAAGGTCCGCTCCGCGACTTCCTTCTTGGCGGACAAGATCAGCTCGGCCAAGGAACTCGGTAGAAGGCGAGCAAGGTCCGCTCTGTGACTTCCTTCTTGGCGGACAAGATCAGCTCGGCCAAGGAACTTGGTAGAAGGCGAGCAAGGTCCGCTCCGCGACTTCCTTCTTGACGGACAAGATCAGCTCGGCCAAGGAACTCGGAAGAAGGCGAGCAAGGTCCGCTCCGCGACTTCCTTCTTGGCGGACAAGATCAGCTCGGCCAAGGAACTCGGTAGAAGGCGAGCAAGGTCCGCTCCGCGACTTCCTTCTTGGCGGACAAGATCAGCTCGGCCAAGGAACTCAGTAGAAGGCGAGCAAGGTCCGCTCCGCGACTTCCTTCTTGGCGGACAAGATCAGCTTGGCCAAGGAACTCGGAAGAAGGCGAGCAAGGTCCGCTCCGCGACTTCCTTCTTGGCGGACAAGATCAGCTCGGCCAAGGAACTCGGAAGAAGGCGAGCAAGGTCCGCTCCGCGACTTCCTTCTTGGCGGACAAGATCAGCTCGGCCAAGGAACTCGGAAGAAGGCGAGTAAGGTCCGCTCCGCGACTTCCTTCTTGGCGGACAAGATCAGCTCGGCCAAGGAACTCGGAAGAAGGCGAGCAAGGTCCGCTCCGCGACTTCCTTCTGGCGGACAAGATCAGCTCGGCCAAGGAACTCGGAAGAAGGCGAGTAAGGTCCGCTCCGCGACTTCCTTCTTGGCGGACAAGATCAGCTCGGCCAAGGAACTCGGAAGAAGGCGAGCAAGGTCCGCTCCGCGACTTCCTTCTTGGCGGACAAGATCAGCTCGGCCAAGGAACTCGGTAGAAGGCGAGCAAGGTCCGCTCAGTGACTTCCTTCTTGGCGGACAAGATCAGCTCGGCCAAGGAACTCGGAAGAAGGCGAGCAAGGTCCACTCCGCGACTTCCTTCTTGGCGGACAAGATCAGCTCGGCCAAGGAACTCGGAAGAAGCGAGCAAGGTCCGCTCCGCGACTTCCTTCTTGGCGGACAAGATCAGCTCGGCCAAGGAACTCGGAAGAAGGCGAGCAAGGTCCGCTCCGCGACTTCCTTCTTGGCGGACAAGATCAGCTCGGCCAAGGAACTCGGTAGAAGGCGAGCAAGGTCCGCTCAGCGACTTCCTTCTTGGCGGACAAGATCAGCTCGGCCAAGGAACTCGGTAGAAGGCGAGCAAGGTCCGCTCCGCGACTTCCTTCTTGGCGAACAAGATCAGCTCGGCCAAGGAACTCGGAAGAAGGCGAGCAAGGTCCGCTCCGCGACTTCCTTCTTGGCGGACAAGATCAGCTCGGCCAAGGAACTCGGTAGAAGGCGAGCAAGGTCCGTTCCGCGACTTCCTTCTTGGCGGACAAGATCAGCTCGGCCAAGGAACTCCTAAGAAGGCGAGCAAGGTCCGCTCCGCGACTTCCTCTAGCCGGAGTAAATCATCTCGGCTGGAACCTCGGAGTTCATCAAATCATCAACTCTTCAGCCGGAGTAAATCATCTCGGCTGGAGCCTCGCAGTTAAGCAAATCATCAACTCTTCAGCCAGAGTAAATCATCAACTCTTCAGCCGGAATAAACATCTCGGCTGGAACCGCGGAGTTGAGCAAACCATCAACTCTTCTGCCGGAGTAAGTCATCTCGGCTGGAACCGCGGAGTTGAGCAAACCATCAACTCTTCAGCCGGAGTAAACATCTCGGCTGGAACCTCGTAGTTGAGCAAATCATCAACTCTTCAGCCGGAGTAAGTCATCCCGGCTGGAGCCGCGGAGTTGAGCAAACCATCAACTCTTCAGCCGGAGTAAATCATCAACTCTTCAGCCGGAATAAACATCTCGGCTGGAACCGCGGAGTTGAGCAAACCATCAACTCTTCTGCCGGAGTAAGTCATCTCGGCTGGAACCGCGGAGTTGAGCAAACCATCAACTCTTCAGCCGGAGTAAACATCTCGGCTGGAACCTCGTAGTTGAGCAAATCATCAACTCTTCAGCCGGAGTAAGTCATCTCGGCTGGAGCCTCGCAGTTGAGCAAATCATCAACTCTTCAGCCGGAGTAAGTCATCTCGGCTAGAGCCGGGAGTTGAGCAAACATCAACTCTTCAGCCGGAGTAAACATCTCGGCTGGAACCGCGGAGTTGAGCAAACCATCAACTTTTCAGCCGGAGTAAGTCATCTCGGCTGGAACCGCGGAGTTGAGCAAACCATCAACTCTTCAGCCGGAGTAAACATCTCGGCTGGAACCTCGTAGTTGAGCAAATCATCAACTCTTCAGCCGGAGTAAGTCATCTCGGCTGGCACCGCGGAGTTGAGCAAACCATCAACTCTTCAGCCGGAGTAAACATCTCGGCTGGAACCTCGTAGTTGAGCAAATCATCAACTCTTCAGCCGGAGTAAGTCATCTCGGCTGGAGCTGCGGAGTTGAGCAAACCATCAACTCTTCAGCCGGAGTAAACATCTCGGCTGGAACCGCGGAGTTGAGCAAACCATCAACTTTTCAGCCGGAGTAAGTCATCTCGGCTGGAACCGCGGAGTTGAGCAAACCATCAACTCTTCAGCCGGAGTAAACATCTCGGCTGGAACCTCGTAGTTGAGCAAATCATCAACTCTTCAGCCGGAGTAAGTCATCTCGGCTGGAACCGCGGAGTTGAGCAAACCATCAACTCTTCAGCCGGAGTAAACATCTCGGCTGGAACCTCGTAGTTGAGCAAATCATCAACTCTTCAGCCGGAGTAAGTCATCTCGGCTGGAGCCTTGCAGTTGAGCAAATCATCAACTCTTCAGCCGGAGTAAGTCATCTCGGCTAGAGCTGCGGAGTTGAGCAAACCATCAACTCTTCAGCCGGAGTAAACATCTCGGCTGGAACCGCGGAGTTGAGCAAACCATCAACTTTTCAGCCGGAGTAAGTCATCTCGGCTGGAACCGCGGAGTTGAGCAAACCATCAACTCTTCAGCCGGAGTAGACATCTCGGCTGGAACCTCGTAGTTGAGCAAATCATCAACTCTTCAGCCGGAGTAAGTCATCTCGGCTGGAGCCGCGGAGTTGAGCAAACCATCAACTCTTCAGCCGGAGTAAACATCTCGGCTGGAACCGCGGAGTTGAGCAAACCATCAACTTTTCAGCTGGAGTAAGTCATCTCGGCTGGAACCGCGGAGTTGAGTAAACCATCAACTCTTCAGCCGGAGTAAACATCTCGGCTGGAACCTCGTAGTTGAGCAAATCATCAACTCTTCAGCCGGAGTAAGTCATCTCGGCTGGAGCCGCGGAGTTGAGCAAATCATCAACTCTTCAGCCGGAATAAACATCTCGGCTGGAATCGAAGAGTTGGCCCCTCATCCACTATATTATTTCGGACACAACAAAGCTCTTTAGCAAAAGTAATTCACTTCTATTACATTGATAAAAAGAGTATTTGCATTCAGAAGTGTAGGGGAAACAAGTCCTTCCTCAAAAAATTACATAAGGCCGCATTCTATGGCCGGGGTACGCCTTTGCCATCCAAATCTTCTAAGTGGTATGCCCCTTTACCCGGTTATCTTGTAAGGCCCTTCCCAGTTTGCCCCTAGCTTGCCTTCGCCCGGCACCAGTGCGTTGCCCATGACCTTCCTTAAAACCCAGGCGCCCACTTGTCCGTCGCCAACGGGGTTGTCTTCGCGGTGGACGCCGCTGCATCATCCTCTACTCGGATGTGCTCATTGATGCGCTGCATTAGGTGCCACATGGATGTCTGCTGGCTCATTGTAAGCGAGTCCCTCAGCCTATGTCCGACCGGGAGACCGCGCTTATATTGGGTGATTGCCAGGTTGACCGGGCAATCTAGGATCTCATTGAAGGTTTCCCAGTACCTGGAGTTGTATGCCTTCAGCGTGTCGCTCGGTTCCATCTTGACACTGAGAAGGTGGTCGACTTCCTTCGGCGTCTTGGTGTTGGTTTTAAAGCGCGTCACAAAGGCTTCCGCCAACTGATGCCACATCTCTATGCTCCCCTCTGGCAGCCTCTCGAACCATTTCAAGCCCAGCTCGCCTAAACTGGACGGGAAGATGAGGCACACAAGAGCGTCATTTCGCCTATGTCCGGCCATGACCTGTCGGAAGTGGCTTACATGCATGTAGGGATCGTTTTTCCGTCGTAGAGCGTGAATTTAGGCTGGTGGAAGCCTGCCGAAAGCGGTGTCGTTTCTATCTCCAAGGAGAAAGGGGTGGCGCTCAGCCTTGCCAAGTCTGTATCTAGAAGGAGTGGCGCTGCTAGGCGGGGTGGAGGCATTACGACCTCTTCACTGGCGCGACCTCCATATGATAACCGCTGGAACGCCGACACCATTTGAGCTTCTCGCCGTCGAGCCCGTTCTTTCAAGACTACCCGCAAATCCTCTAAACGAGCGGAATAAGAATACCTCGACGTCGTCGCCGGACGTGAGGGTTGATAGGTGCTGTCTTGCGCGCTGGACTTCTCTGCACGCACGTCGGAATCACCAACCTTGTAACTTCTGGTAATAGAAATGGACGGAGTGTGTCGCTGACTCTGACTGCCTAAACGGCGGGGTTGGGTGCGCTCACTGTGGTCTCCCACTCCAGCTACACCCTTCCCTTTGACATGCCGCTTCAACTCCTCCATCTCCGCCGCCATTCGCCGGATGACGGCGTCCTGGTCCCTTAGCTTGTGTTCTAGACGTCTGGCGTACGATTCTCTCCGTCGCCGATGACCGTCTGGACTCCGTGAATGACCATGACTCCTACCGTGCTTATCTCGCGCGTCTCCCGACTGTCCTCCGGGGAATGTCTCCAAGTTCGCCATCGGAAGGATGTCGGGATGCCCCTCTCTCCGTCTGCCCGACTCCGGAGTAACTCCGTCGATGGCAGACAACGGAAACTCATCGTTGTTCGCCATGGACGGCGATCAGACAAGCGTGGAAGACAAGGTTTTATCTTCAAGATTCCCACAGACGGCGCCAATTGTACGGGGAGCAAATATTCCGGCAAGCCCGTACTCCTTTCTTCCAAGCTCTGTTTCTGTCCGATCACCTGAAAGCACAACGGCGGTGAGCTACCCGCGGTGTGTGGCCGGAAAACCCCTCCGACGATCAAGTTAGCACACACCTTAGGAAAGAGAGAGAGGGAGTTGAGTGTAAGTATTTCTCTTACCAAATGTTCGTCTGCCCAGCATGGGGGGCGCAGACATGCTTATATACCCTTCTGCGTCCCAAATCTACTCCCAGTGGTCTCTCAACACGTGGCTCTGCTATCCTATCTGTTAGCACAAATCTTGCTGAACATCACCTAACCCAACTGCCCGCTCACTCTACTGGGAGCTCGGCAGCCGAGCTGCACCATCTTGTCTGTCAACGGCCGTGCTGTGCTTCATGCCCAAGCACTCCACTAGCTAAGCTCAATGAGGACCGGGCTCGGCGGCATCTCGGCAAAGCCGCGCCTGGGACAGCTCGTGCTTGTCTGTAGTCGGCCTTCCTGCCGAGCAAACAGGTACCTCGGTCCAACCACGCCTTTCCGGGCGCCGGACACTTAACTCGACTGGCTTCGCCTCCGCCAAAAATGTAGCTCGGTCCAACCAAGCATTGCATTAACCGAGCAGCTTCTTTCCAGACAGGGCCACACATCCTTGGCGTAACACCTGCTCGGACCAAATCTGTCCGGCAAAACTCTGTCCGGCCCAAATCTGTCCGGCCCAGTACTAGATCATTAATCTCCCCCTCAATAACAATAAAATATTACAATTATTAATTAAAATATATTATGATATAATTAAAATTGTTAATTAATTTAATAATTTATAAACTTATTTGTTATTATTAAAAGTTTGAAGAGATGGGATATAATTTTTAAAATTATGAAAATATTTCCTATTATAAATAATTTTTTTTAAATATATTTGTAATTTATCTAATTAATTTTTAAAAACTAACACTAATGGTATAACCCAGTGCCCGAGGTTGCAATCAAACCCATTTACGTGTCTTTATTGGCAGACAACATGAACTGCGATAAATAATATCTAAAAATGCAACTGATCTGAGGGAGGTAGAAGCTGCACTCAATCCATTTAAGTACAATTAGGTATGAAAAATCTATATATTATACAAGAAGAGGGGGTTTTCAACCCACAAGATTTGTGAAACTTTTAATATTTTAATCTTAATTTTATAATTTTTTGATTTTAAAAAAATAACCTCAGCACTTATTGACTTCTTTTAAGTTTTTATTTTTTATTTTTTCCATACACACTCTTTTCAACTTCTCCCATACATATTTAATTATTTTAGAAATAATAATTATTTCTTAATTTATGGATTTCAAATCAAAAGATAACAAAAATATTTCATAATCTCTTTATCCTAATCTCTTTTATCGATTTCCAAAAGAAAATATTAAAACTTGCTTTCCTTCTCTCTCCTTCAAAAAATAGATAATATTTTTTATGAGAGTTGTGAGTATCTATCTATATCTTATATATTATATTATAACATAACTGTTAGCTATATATTTTGTATAAGCCAATCGCAGCTTAACACGTGGCTTGTAAAAGGTAATTTGGGAATTTAATGCAAGTCCCTAATCAACGACAGACACGTGGCAGTTCATATTGGTAACAATGGATCTGCGTAGCATTGGAGTAGTTAGGAGGCGCAAGATGACGTAGCCTAACGGTTACTCACAGTTCAAATTCAAATTCAGGAAGGAAACCTAACTGCAAGTATGGTGTAGTGGAAGCTAACTGTGCGAGGCCATAATCAGTGATCGTGGAGGGGCATTTCGACGGCTAGAAGCCCACTTCGATGGTTACTATCAAAAAGTATAAATAAAAGAGAAGGCCAACAAAAGAAGAGCCAGACTCAGATCTAGAAAACCAGTTAATTACTTTATATTTGTTTTCCAATTTTTACATTTCCTGTTCTTCAATTTCTGTACTACACTTCATTTCCTAGGAGTAGTTTTAAGTAGTTTGTTGCTATGAACCTCTTCGAGGCTAGGTCATTGTAAGCTCATTTTAAGTTCTTATTTACTCAATGAAATTCAGTTTTTGAACTGTTTTTGTACTTGTTATTATTCATAAGTTTCTCCTAAGCAAGCCACAATAAAAGTCCTCTTCATTGAGGCTGAAAGAATTTCAACACAATCGTCTGATAATTGGTTGGCAATTAAAATTCTGTAAGGACTTATTAATCCTTGCTGGCATGCTTAAAATTACATAATCAACTTTCGAAAGCCAAAAAAGCCAACATATATTTTTGGCACGCCTAGTGGGACCTAAATGGCTAGACGTAGGAGACAATGAGAAAATGAATGCCTGGAAGAAGGTGTTGAAGGAGAGATGAAAGCACCTAACCTATAGGATAATGTAATATCACATCATATGGATATACCTATCCTATCATATCTTCCACAAATGGTCGAACATACCAGCACTTCAGAATATGCAACACATGTCCAAAATACTAGACAGGAACCAATGAATCCATGGGGAGGTTTGGTAGATGCTGTGAGACAGTAACTAATGTATACAATAGAAAGATAGACGACATCCTTTATGGATCGAATGAACTCTCATCAACCAACTGTCGTAAGACAGGCTGAAGAAAACATGAATTCTTTTCAGCATAGATTGGTTCGAGATAAAACAGTCTATGTAAAACAATGGACAAACTAATGGTTAGACTAGTAGTCAAAATCATGAGATGTCATCACCTGTGCCTCAGTCATGGTATGAAGCTCCTTCGAGACCACTGACAAATCAAAATATACCATTACCTACCAGCGAAACCATACAAATTGGTAGGTCTGGGCCAGCACAAGGGAATGGTATGAGGGTATTTTCGAATCCCATGTTTGAAACCATGCCTAGTACACGAGTGTTCACTAATCCTATGTTTGAATTTGCACCCGGGCGGTTGGAAGAAGTTCATGCGGGTAGAAGAGAAACAACACATGTTCCTCATCTTGTAGCACCTTTCGTAAGGCCTTTCATAGGAAAAGCCCCAAGAGGTCAGCCATACCTTCAACAACAACCAGTACAACAAGGGCAACCAGTCCTGAATGTACCTATATATGGACCAAGAGGCCCTCAAGCATATGGAGTTCCTCCAAACCCTATGTTTGCTTCTCCAGTAGTAGTCCAACCAGCACAAAATATGGTTTCTAGGAATCAAATTGCTGATATTGTTAGAGAGATGTACGAATCCATGGCTCGGGGGGTCCAGACTTTTGTGTACAGAAAACCTTACCCAGAATGGGTAAATAGGGTACATGAATACCCAAGGGGATTTAGAATACCAGATTTTGCCTTCCGTTTTTTTTTTTTTTTAATTTATGGAAATAGAAACCAGTCAACGGTGGAACACATTGCAAGGTTTACAAGCCAGTGTGGTGAATTCGCCAATAATGATTACATGAAACTAAGACTTTTTCCAAATTCTCTAACTAACTAGAACAACCTTTGTATGGTATATAAACCTTACACTTGGTTCTATCCAAACTTGGTAACAAATGGATGAAAGTGTTTCATGCCCCGTTTTTCCAAACAAAACCTGAGGTTTATATGGTAGGGTTGGCAAGATTGAGCCAAAGGCCTAATGAGAAGGCTGCTTAATTCATTTCCAGATTCAAAGAGGCAAGAAACAAATTAGGGTCATACTACCTGAGCCTGAATTTGTAAGATTAGCTCAAAATGGGTTGGAATTTAGGCTTCAAAAGAAGTTTGATTCAACTAAGTTTCGAGACTTAGTAGAATTAACCTGTAAAGTATACATTTATGAAACCTTACTTAAGATCCCAACTTCTAAAGAACGTAAAGGAAATTCGTACTGCAAATGGCATAATTCTTGATCCCACTCAACTAAAAACTGTATTGTTTTTCAAGATAGGATCCAAGAATAATTTCGGAAAGGAAGGCTGAAATTTCCAACCAAGACTGAAAAGGCCATGGGAATTGACACCAACCCATTTCTAGAGATTGGAGAGGCAGTAGCTAATGTTGACATACCAGATTTCCAGAATCTCTCTTTGAAGGAATTGGAAGAAGTCAATGTGCAGATGCATGTTGCTAGCCAGGTTGCCTTCAAGAAGGACACAAGAAGTTCACCAGCCAGTGGACAAAGCTTTGTAGGGCAAAGGGATGGCCCTAGTGAAGAAACATTGGATGATGACTCCCTCGAAGCAGCTGTAGTGCAAAGAATGTGTCCTAGATGCAGGCTAAGTTGTAAATGGCTAAAGGGGCTCCCAAGTGATAGGAAACAGTACTACAAAGATGTGCAGAAAGGCCATAAGCCAGCCAATACTTACAACAGAAAGCCATATCCAACTGGTTTTAGACAGCAGTCATCCTTGGTTGGGCCACCAGATACCAGAATGCAGTCAAAGGGCAAGAGACCTCTGCATGAGATCAGACCACCCAACTATTACAGGATATAAGGAAATTACCCTGAAAGAAAGCCTGGATTTGGCTCAGGACAAGGGGTCAAGGCTAATGATTGGTCTCTAAAGACCATTTCGAAGACAGCTTTGAAGATGGGGGGCAGCAAGCCCAGCAATTGGAGCAGTGGGTTCATGGGTACCTGGGGTTCCAGATTGGTTTGTCATGCAGAACAAACCTAAAGTAATGTTTACCCAAATGAAGACTTTTGGAGAGAAGGGAAGAATGATCAAACCCACCTTGATGGCTCCAAATAATTGGGTGCTACTCAAAAACCCAAAAACAAGGGAACCAGATGTGATTCCTGTGATCTTCAGGTCCCAAAGCTGGAAGATCTAGTGAAGATACACCTAGTATCAGAGGGACCTGAAAGAGAATGGAGAAAGTACTTCCTTGGCAGAGTCAAAAGGTCAGACAGAAGAAGGAGAATGTTCAAAGCCTGGTCCTAAGATCAAAGGAAGTGCCAATAAGGAACAATTGGCTAAAGTTCATGCTGAGCTAAGAGCCAAAGAGAGATCCAGTCTAGCAGGCCTCGAAAAAGCCTTAATGGAGAGTGATGACGAAACAGATGAAGAACTAGGTCAAGAAAAGGTATTGGCTGAGAATAAAATGTTCGAAGCTTTCATGGCTGAACAGACCTTCATGGTGGAAAAGCCAACAGAAGTAGACCATCAACAAACTGCTTTGAAGGAACCTACTAGCACTGAGGTACCAGAATGCAGTATGAAGGATGTTTCCCAAGCATCAGAGCAAACTAATATGGAAGGAGAGCAATCACAGCCAATGGTACAATTTGGCTCATTCCCTCAAGTGCCAATTAATATGGTTTATGTGCTGCCTCAGGAGTTTCAAGCTGAGAAAGAGAACCAAGAAGGACAGGATGATGACCCTATTCCAGTTTTCAGTGAAGATTCACAAACCAGCATGGTCCAAGATGAATCTGAGGTGGCCAGGCCCATGGAAACTGATGAAGAGAGTGAAGAGGTGAGCATTAACCTCTCATACCCCTTTGAATACCCTACAATATCCATGACCCAACATGTTAAGCCCCTGTACATTAAGGCTTATTTCGATGGGATACAGATGAATAGAGTACTAGTGGACAATGGGGCCACAGTGAACCTGCTCCCACGATCCTCTTTGAAAAAGTTGGGGAAAAGAAATCCCAGGTTGATCGCAACAAGCACAACCATTGCTGGTTTTGCTGGAGACAAGCAGATGGCTCTATGCATTTTGCTTATTCACCTGAGTGTGGGAACCAGAGACTGTATGACAGCATTTTTTTGTCATAGACAGCAATGCCAAATATAATGTTTTGCTTGGCAGGGATTGGATCCACACAAACAAATGTGTGCCTTCTTCTTTACATTAGAAGATAATGATAGCACTATGCAATGGGAAAACAGATGAGATCAATACAAATCCACAACCTTTTTTTCCATGCGCAGATTTGCAGAAGCTAAGATGTACACTGAAAGGGGTGGTACCATTGAGTGTATTGAAGAAGTCTGATGTCATAGCCAAAGTGATGGCTAACGAAGAAGTAGCACACCTGAAGCATCTAGTACAAGAAAGTGTTGATGAAGAGTTCATCATCAAAGATGCCAATGATGCCTGGTTGTAAGCAAAAAGATCGAGGTCAAGAAGCCAGACCTATGGCTTTTATCAAATTTTCAACATTGGACATAAAAGCAATAGTCCAGAAAGTGCAGGGAAAATAAAGCCATGATAATTGGCTGTAGTCAGGGGCAACAAAAGGCCAGACTTTTGGCTCTTGATAAGTACTGTGCATTGGACATTGAAACTAAAGTCCAAGAAATTCAGGAAGAAGAGGCTCTCCAGATAGATTTTGTCTATGAAGAAGAGAGTAGGGATGTTGAACCAGAAAGGATAGAGGCAGAACAAGATGAAATGGTGGCTTTGAAGGTAAAAAAAGTCAAAGGGGGAGCACCAGTGAATGCTCAAGTGCAAGATCCCTTAGAAGAAGTCAATTTAGGGGAAAGTTCAACGCAACAACTTACTTACATCAGTGCCTGGTTGGATCCTGGTGATAGGGACCAGTTGTTGGTTGTCCTGAAACAGTATAAAGATTGTTTTGTTTGGTCTTATAATGAATTTCCTAGGTTAGACAGGTCATTAGTGGAACATAGGCTCCCAATGAAGCATAATTTCAACCCACACAAGCAAAAACCAAGACGGGTGAGCCCTAAACTGGTTCAAAAGGTGAAATAGGAGATTGTTAGGCTCTTTAAAGCAGGCTTCATCAGACCAGCCAGGTATGTTAAATGGTTGTCCAATATCGTGCCTATGGTAAAAAAGAATGGCAAGATGAGGGTATGCATTGATTTTAGAAACATAAACTTAACAACTCCTAAAGATGAGTACCCCATGCCTACGGTTGATCTACTGGTGGATAGTTAAGCAAGACATAGGATTTTGTCTATGATGGATGGGCATTCTGGTTATAACCAAATCTGCATAGCAGAGAAGGATATCCACAAGACAGCTTTCAGATGTTCTAGAAACATTGGCACCTTCGAATGGGTAAAGATGCCATTTGGACTAAAGAATGTTAGAGCAACATATTAGAGGGTGATGAACACTATCTTCCATGATCTCATTGAAGGGTACTTAGAATGTTACATTGATGATATTGTTGTGAAATCTCAGTCTATGGAGGAGCATCTGGTTCACTTGACAGCAGCTTTCGAAAGAATGAGGGAGTTCAAACTGAAACTCAACCCTCTCAAGTGTGCTTTTGGTATATCAGCTGAAAACTTCTTGGGGTATGTAGTACACAAGAAGGGAATACAGATTGATTAGAACAAAGCCAAGGCCATCATTGAGGCCAAACCGCGATCAAGTAAGAAAGAATTACAAAAATTCCTTGGTCATGTTAATTCTAACACTACTGGAAAAACTAAAGTGTTTTCTTCTTTGTTGAAGCTAAAAAATGAAGAAGAATTTGTGTGGACAGCTAAGCATCAAGCTGCTTTCAAAGGAATCAAAGCCTACTTGGCTAAGCCTTCAGTATTGATGCCACCAAAGAGGGACAGACCTCTGAAGCTATACATTGCTGTAGTAGAGGATTCATTAGGAGTTTTTCTAGCTCAAGACAATGAAGAAGGCAATGAACAAATAGTTTATTACCTTAGTAGGTTCTTACATTCTTGCGAATGTAAATACTCAGCTGTAGAAAAGCTGTGTTTAGCATTGTAGTTTGCAGCAATGAAATTAAGATATTATCTTTTGCCTACTATTATCTTGGTAATTGCAACCACAGATTTGGTTAAGTACATGTTAGCTAGACCTATACTAAGAGGAAGAATTGGCAAATGGATTTTAGCCTTATTAGAGTTTCATTTAGAATACATTTCCAAAAGGTAGTAAAAGGACAGGTTCTGGCTAATTTTTTGGCAGACCATCGATGTCAAACAGAAAATCAAGAGATAATGGATCTTGGTATGGTTAATATCGAGCCATGGTAGATGTGATTCGATGGATCAAAAGCCAGTGGTTTAGTCGAAATTGGTGTTATGGTTAAGTCACCACAAGGGGTAGAAACCACACATGGTTTCAGGGTTGATGAAGCTACTTGTTCCAACAACCAAGCTGAGTATGAAGCTTTGGTAATGGGACTTGAGATACTTATTAGATTACAGGCTCACATAGTTGATATATTAGGAGATTCCCAATTAGTAATCAACCAAGTAAAAGGAATTTTTAAATGTCAAAGTGCAAGCATGTTACCATATTATGTTGCTATATTACATTTTCTTTCTCAGTTCCAAATAGCAAATATGACTCATATGCCAAGGTTCATGAATCACAAAGCCAATGATGTAGCTCAGAGGGCTTCAAATTTCAGAAGAAGGGATGACACTCAAATAGACATAAGCTAGACAACATATCAAAAGCTAATACCACCTTTAGTTAAAAGGGATATTATGGTAGAAGTTAACTAGAATAATTTGGAAGAACATGATTGGAGACATCCAATCATCTAGTATTTAACTGGACCTTCTTCGAAAGCCAGCAGAAGGCTTAAATTGCAGTCAATGCAATTCATAGTGTATGGGAATGCTCTTTACAAAAAGGGAGCTGCTATTGGAATGTCTAGGACCAAAAGAGGCATTGACTGCCATGGCTGAGGTGCATAAAGGCATTTGTGGTGCCCATCAACCTGGTGTGAAGATGAGATGGTTGCTTCGAAGGCATTCCTATTATTGGCCAATTATTTTTAAAGTTTGTATAGAATATGCAAAGGGATGCCAGGCATGCCAGAAGCATGGCATGATAAGACATGTGCCAATAACTGATTTGAATGCAGTTGTGAAGCCTTGGTCATTTAGAGGTTGGGCAATGGGTATGATGGGAAAAATATATCCACCCTCTTTGAAGGAATATTGTTTCATTCTAGTGGCCACAAATTACTCCACTAAATGGGTCGAAGCTAAGCCTTATAAGGCCGTGGGTCAGATTGAATTTGTTGGGTTTATCAAAGAATTAATCCATAGGTTTGGCATCCTACAGACCATAACTGTGGATAATGGGACAGTGTTTGATGGAAAGATGGTAAGATCTTTCGCAGCAGAATTTGGAATTAGTCTTATTAATTCCACTCCTTATTATGCATAAGCAAATAGTCAAGCTGAATTCTCTAACAAATCCTTGAAAAAAGGAATACAAAGAGTTATGGAAGACAATCCTAGGGATTGATATAACTTGTTGTTAGATGTGTTATGGGCCTACAGGACTTCTCCAAGGTCAAGTACAGGAATCACTCCTCATGCCTTGGTATATGGACATGATGCAGTATTGCCTGTGAAAATTAATATCAAATCCCTGAGGGTAAAATGCCAAGACCAACTCGCTACTGAGCAATATCATCAAAGCATGTTCTTGGAGTTAGAAAATGTGGATAAAGCTAGAATTTTGGCATTAAATAATATCATATTCCAAAAGAAAAGGGCAGCCAAAAGTTATAATAAGAAAGTTAAACACATTAGCTTTAATGAGGGTGATTTGGTATGGAAAATAATTCTGCCAATAGAAATTAAGAGCCATAAGTTTGGTAAATGGCCACCTAATTGGGAGGGACCATACCAAATTCATAGAATCTTGCTTGAGAGAGCCTACCATTTGAGAAGTCTAAATGGCTATGTGCATCTCAAGAAAATCAATGGCAGGTATTTGAAGCCTTATTATCCAACTATGTGGGAAACACAAGGAATGGGAAACACAAGGAGTGTAAGAAATGCAAAGAAGGCGTAATAAAGGGCATTGAACACTTAGATAAGAAAAATATAAAATGATAAGGACTTTCGTTTCATGAAGATTTAAGTATATGAAGCCATAAATTGGCCCAAAAATTAGTACAATGTCTCAATTGTTCCCTTACAATTGACTCTCTACTCCTAAGGGATAGGAATAACTGTATGGCTGTAGCCATCTCTTGCCTTCTGTCAGCTAGCCTTTGATTGGTAGTCTGCAATTTTTCAACATTTTGATCCAAGGCTAGGTTGATTGTTGCTAGCTCCTCTTCCAGTTATGCTTTCCTCTGTAAGAGTTGGGTTTGAAGTTGAGAGGCATAGGAGTGTTGTCCCTTCAAGTCAAACACTTCAGCATGTATTTGGGATACAAACTCTTTATCCTTCTGCAACTCCTCCTTTGCAGCTTTGGCCATATGGCAAATATTGATGTAAAAATCAATGGTGGTTGTTGCCTGGGATAGGTGGCTTGAGAAGGCCATGTTGGATTGCTCCAAGACTTTGCAGCATTGGAGGAAACCATTTTTGATAATAGGCTTTTGTAGGGTTTCGAATGGAATCCTCGAGAATGATTTCAGGAAGTCCAAGCAGGTGCCTAAGTCTACCCGAGGCAAAGAAATTTCTCTAGCAGTGGAAGAGCTCTTAATAATCTCTAAAAGAGAGTTAGCAAGGATCAATGGCTAAGTTTCATTGTTTGTTGCTCGAGCGGGGAAAGATATATCAAATAAGCTAGCCAACTGAGCTTCGAAAATGTCCATCTCTTCCTCTGACATTGGCAGTAGAGAGGAATCATTAGTTGAAGAAGAGATGGAAGCATGGAGATAGGAAAAGGAGTGGAGGTTTCCCAAGCAGTATCTATGGTTTGGGCTACCAGTAAGTTAAGAGAAGAGGGACTGGAGCTGGATAGTAGGGAAGAAATTGGTGAGCTGCCAGTGTCATCTTTGGAAGTACCAGCTGCCACTGAAGAAGAAGTGACAACTGGGGTTCTCTCAGGTGCTAGTGGGGTAGCCAGGAATCTGGGAGAAGTCTATGAAGGTGAAGCAATTAAGAAGGCACATCTAGCCCTTCTAACAGATCCTTGGGGGAGATGGCCAAGTGCACCTCTATGTTGGCGGTCCACCAATTTTGATATCTCTTCAGTGCAGTGCCTTGTGGGATGAAGGGGCGGAATTCAAATTCATTCAAGTCTTGTAGCAGCCTAGAGGTGGCTTCATCCAATCTAGTTTTAGGCACTTTCAGCTCTCTAGTTGCAAGATTTGAATTAAAGAGGTTGCAGAGAGGGACATGAATCTCCTGAGTAAGCCTAAATTGCCTGGCATATTGGGAAGGACAATAAGATTCAGATGTGCATTTGTAAGTTTGAGGATTCAAGATGCCAATAAAAAGCTCCCTTGGAGTCAGGATGGAGGCCCAAATATCTCTGTGTAAGGGTCTGGAGTAGTTTCTATCAGCCAAAAAGGTCTTTAGCCAGGCTGGCCTTGTATTAACTTCGAAGGGGTAGAAGAAGGTGGAAAGAGGGGAAACTGGGAGTTGATAGAAAAAAAAAAAAGTAGAAACCAAAACTAGAAGGATAAAGGGAAGTTTTGGCATATTTCACTCCATAAGTGGTGGGGTCTTGCACCAAGAATTTCAAACAATTGGAGTATAAATCTGTGAAGTATGCAAAAAGCCAGAGTTGGAGTACCCAGAATGGGTCTCCTTGGTTAACATCCATGGGCCTCTCACAAAATTGGGAACAAACCCTATAAACATGGGCCAAAACATAAGGAGCCAAGGCTATCTTCTTCTTGGAAGCAAGAGCCTTGGCAAGAGGGGCAAATTCAGGCATAATCCTCTGAGAAGAGGTACATAAAAGAAATTTGCAAAGCCAATATAGAAGAAAAGAAAAGAACTCTCGGTCGGTCACATGACCTTCCTTCTTGTTCTCAAAACCTACAAAATCACTGAAGGAAGAGTTTTAAGGGGGAATAGAGAAGGAGACCTTGAGGTCAGGATAGTCTGGACCGAAGAGGGTACCAATGAGAGATAACCCTAAAAGATGTACATGTCAAGGATAGTAAGGGCCATCATGCCACACCGAAATTGAAAAAAATTGAAGACTGGATTCCAAAAGCATAGTGCAACAGGTATTAGAAAAGGATCTTCAGGAATAGAAAACCTGGATAGACGAAGGACGTCAAGGAGACAGAATTCTTGAAGGTCCCATGTTCTGGTAGGAACAACTCGGTCATACCATTCATCCTATTTTGGTCGCAATGTGGGCTAGCAACGATTAGGTTGGTTCATCCTTCAGCTTTCCTAGTCAAGACCCCCCTCGTAAAGAAGGCAATGATCCTTTAGACGAGGGTACATAGTAGGAAGTGGAGCAGGGACTTCTCTGAAGATAGGTCCAAGGATGTATTCTCTTTGAGCATGGTGACGATGAACGAAGATGCGCCCATCGATGGTGCTTGGTTCACCAACTTTGTATTTGTGTGTCTCTTCATTTAGACACCTTCTCAAAGCCACAAATGGGCTTATACACTCAATAACTGGTACTTTCGAGGAAGAAGAAGCCATTTAGTGAGAGGTTGAGAGGAGGAGGTAAAGAGTGAGTATGAAAAGGGTAGAAAGTTGAAGTTGGGAGCAATATGAGTGAAAGGGGAATTTTGGACAAGTGAATAGGTAAAAGCGCGAGAAGATGGGGCTTTTAAACCTTTCTGTCCAAAATTACCCATTTAACATAATAGGTCAGATAGACCCAAGTTTTGACTCATGTGTGATTAAAGCTTTATTTTAAACTCCTGAAAACACTTGAAGAAGAGCTACAGTATGTGGATATCTTATAAAGGAGAGAAACACATTTCAAATACTCAGCTTGGCTTCAAGAACATGTAGTTGGCTTTGAAGCTAGTTTTTCAAATACTCAGCTAGGCTTCCAAAGCAGATAATTGGCTTCGAAGCCAGTTTTATACCTTAAACTCAAGTATAGTTGGGGTTTGTTTACTTCGAAGGTTTTGAGGGTATTCTCTTAGGCTTTCTATAAAAGGGACTTGCCTTCGAAGGAGTCTTTGTAGTATTCTGAGATTAGAATATGGTTCCTATCTGATCTTTTGGATTTCAAAATAAGTAAGCACTATGAAGCCAGTATTTGGTCAAGCAATGTGGAAATTTCAAAGACCAGAGGATTTACCTATATATGAAAGTACTTTCTTGAACTTTCTAAACAAATCCCTTCGAAGACAAATATTGTCATTTTGCAAAAGAAATTCCATGTTTCGAAAACACTTAAGCAGGTTTCAAAGCGAAATTGGTTAATTCGAAGCTGTTATTTACACAAATTAGGTGAACAAAGTAAGGAGTAAGGTCATATTAACCATACAATTGGAATATGAAAATCTAATTTCATTGAAAAAACATTTACATTGGGAGGGCCTATTTGGCTACAAATTCAATTTCATAATAGTAAGGAATAGAAAAAGTAACAAGTTCATTGAATTTAGTCCAGTAATGTTCTATGAACTTGTGCTATTTCTTTAGCCTGTCTTTAGTTCTATCTAGACTGGGTTGCTGCAGCTGATGTGCTCTTAGTTGGTGGAAAAGCTGCTCAGCCTTCACTTCGAACTCAGTTCCTTTCAAACTTTGCCTGATCTCATCCATATCCATATCCATATCCATATCATCCCAGTATGCTGAGTCTTTGTTTTTGAAGGCATCATATTCTTTGATAAGGTTCTCTGCTTCGTACTAAGTAT
This sequence comes from Camellia japonica, assembly GCA_030407325.1. Lineage (NCBI taxonomy): Eukaryota > Viridiplantae > Streptophyta > Magnoliopsida > Ericales > Theaceae > Camellia > Camellia japonica. The sequence goes on from JAPPVO010000019.1 coordinate 108,353,852, forward strand.
GAATTCGAATGGCAGTGATCTCATCCAATGAATCACTAGTGGCCAAGGAGTTTTTATGCCAATTGAGTATGAGAGGGAGTTGGTCCAAGAAGGTATGTAGTTCTATTTGGGCTTTGGGGTTAAGAGCATGACCTCAAGACACAATGTCACAAGCCCACAAAATTTTTTTGTGAGGAACATCATCTCTAAGTACTTTGAAAGGTAGATAAGAGAAGGCGGCAAGCAGAAGCTGAGCTTTATACTATTGGAATGTAGTTGGAGGAACTGGAGAGAAAAATGCTGACCCTCAAAAAGAGTGAGTTTCAATTCCTCCATCTAGTTAGGATTTTGAGGGAGAGAGGGTGCAGAAGGGTCCATCCCAAAAGAATGAGGAAATTGGGGGTTATTCAAGCACTCCAGCCAGTCAGAAGAGCAAAGTTTTGCCTTCTTAGCCAAGAATAAGAAACTGAATTCCAATGCTTCGATTGGCTTAGGAGTTTTTTGCGCTATCCTTGTTGGCAGAGATGAGTATACCATGTTGAAAGTAGATTGTCCTCTAGGCAATGAAGGTGATCTAAGGGTATGTAGGGTATACTACTGAGCTAACGGGAACAATGAGGAACTAAAAGAGGATCATCGAATTGGACAATTCTGTGATGAATCCGCTCCTTATTTGTGGTTGAGCTGGTGTTGACCAAGCATCCCAGCTAGTGTTTCCAGAAGAAGATGAGGCAGCTTTGTCCATGAAAGGTTTCGGAGCAGAGGAAAAGGAAGATGAAGAAGGTTCGTGTTTCACAAAAGCTTCCATAACTTGTATAAATGGAGGCGGATAATTGTGGCTAATAAATGCGTGAAAATTCTTTCAAGGGCGGTCATCATTGTCCAAAATCTCCTCGTATGCTCGATCAATGTGAGAGAAGGCTTGATTGGCCATTGGAGATGTATCAGTCCCTTTGTATACACAGATGGCGGAGGAAAGATTCAAGTGCAATGGAGAATTTAATGAAGTTCAGTGCTTCATTATTCGAAGACGGTTACACTTCCAAGATAAGCAAAGTCCATGCACGTCCTAGTACATGGGCAAAGTACACTGATCCACTAATATTACCAAGTATTGGTTATATTAGTGCGGGGCGTAATGTTGGCTATATATTTGTATAAGCCAATCGCAGCTTAACACGTGGCTTGTAAGGGTAGTTTGGGGAGCTAATGCAAGTCCCCAATCGAAACATACACGGGCAGTTCATATTGATAACAATGGATCTGCATAGCATTGGAGTAATTAAAGGCGCAAGATGACGTGGCCCAACGGTTACTCACAATTCGAATTCAAATTTAAGAGAAAAACCTAACTGCAAGTATGGTGTAGTGGAAGCTAACTGTGCGAGGCCATGATCAGTGATCATGGAGGGGCATTTTGAAGGTTAGAAGCCTACTTCGACGGTTACCATCAGAAATATAAATAGAAGAGAAGGCCAACAAAAGAAGGACTAGACTCAGATCCAGAAAATCGGTTAATTACTTTATATATATATTTTTTTCCAGATTTTACATTTCCTGTTCTTCAATTCCTGTACTGTATTTCATTTCCTAGGAGTAGTTTCAAGTAGTTTGTTGCTGTGAACCTCTTCAAGGCTGAGTCATTGTAAGCTCACTGTAAGTTCTTATTTACTCAATGAAATTCTGTTTCTAAACTGTTTTTGTACTTGTTATTATTCATAAGTTTCTCCTAAGCAAACCACTAGTAAAAGTCCTCTTCATTGAAGTTGAAAGAACTTCAACACAATCGTTTGATAATTGATTGGCAATTATAATTTTGTAAGGATTTATTGATCCTTACTAGCACGCTTAAAATTACATAATCAACCTTCGAAAGCTAAAAAAAGCCAACAATAACATAACCAAATAAATAAATATATAAAAATCAGATATACAAACAGATAAAATTAATAAATATGATTTTTATGTTAAAATCTTTCTTTTGCCTCTCAATATCCAATTTTAAATTTTAAAAATCTTTAAAGTCTATTTAACCACTCTAATTTGAAAATATCTCACACCATCATACTTTAAATCAATAAAACTCACATGTCTATCACATATCTAACTCACATCATAACTTACCTAAATAATAATAATTATAAAAAATAGAAACCATAGATAAATTAAATGAAAGAAAATAGAAACCCTTAAATAAATCGAAAAAAAATTTATAAGCCACACAAAAATAAAGAAGATAAGAATTAGATATGGATTTAAAAAAGATATGACAATATCTAAATTTAAATTATGATTTAATAATATATTATATATTTTTAATATATATCTATCGAGATTTTAAATCACTTAATGAGACAAATTAATCAATTTTTAAGTCTTATTTAAAGAATAATCTGATTAGTCATCCCAACTCCTAAACTTCACGGGCACTGGCGGAGGAGCTGACGAATTAGGCGGGGCGAGATCTAAGTTGTTTGGGGTAATATCCTATCACTTCATAAATTTATTTATTTTTAATCTTTTTTTTTTCCCTTTGTGATTCTCTTTCTCTGTTGGTGGTTTGGTTTTAGTTTCGGTTTTAGTAGGATTTATGTGCTTGTTTATAGGTTTACATGGTGGAGAAGAATTATTGCTAATGATGGTTGCAATTGAAGCATCTATCCCTATTCTGTACCAAGGAAAATGGGTATCGAATTTTTTATTTTTTATTGTCATTTTATTTTATAGAAAATGTGAAAATTTATTGGGAATTCAAGATTGTACTACAACATTAGATTTTTGTATAATTTAAAACTTTTAAATATCAATGTGTTTTTTATTTTTATCATCTTTCTATCCTATTATACCATTACTGCTATTTGTTAGTTTGTTAATCGTAATTCAATTAATTGAAAAGGAAAGCTTAGTATAATTTTTCATATATATATATATATATATTAATTAATTTGTTACCACTACATTTGAAAATAATAGCATAATATATAGGGATAATCTCTAAATATATTTTTATTTGTTTATGTGATTAAAATAGTCCATCTTAAAACAGTATATAGAGGAGTTAGATGGCTTCTTTTTATCCCCAAAAAATCAATCTATTTTTTCTTATACCTTTTAATTTTTTAAATTGAAACATCAGTTGTTTATGTTCACAAAACAGAATTGATAAACACATATCTAAAAGTACACATTTTTTTTTCTTTTATTTTTTATTTTTTAATAGGTAGGATATTTACAAATGAAAAATGTTTGACACCTCAAAAATTTTTCCATAATCCGACTTATAATGATATGGTCATAAGTGTCAATTTTTTTATACAAACATGATAAGAGAATTGTTACCCAAAAAGCAACCTAAGAGGGGAGGGGGGGGTGAATTAGGTTTTTACAAAATAAAATTAATAATATCACAATAAAATTAACTACTAGTACAACAAATTATTAACAAGCACGATGATGAACTTAGTAGTAAATGATCAAGCAAAATAACAATGAAGTATAACTAACATACATGGTAAATCAAATGATTAACACATGAATAGTAAATAGCTATAGCAGTAGTATGAAAGTAAAGAGATTAGGGAAGAGGAGACAAACAGATTTATAGTGGTTCGGCTTCAATCAAGCTTACATCCACTCCTCAAGCTTCACTTGAGATTTTTCACTATCTTCTAGCTTCACAGGGGTGCTAGCAACCTCTTTACAAATGGAGTAATCCTCCATGAATTTTACACAGACTTCACAAGCCAAAACCCTTGCAAATCTTAGGTGATTCACAATCACTCTCAAGATTTCAAGAACACAGTGTTTACAATACTTTTACAAGCTGAAATGGTATTTTTGCTTTCAAAGAAGTTTACAATAAATATCTCTCAAAGATAGATATATAAAATGAAGCTTTGATTTTTCTGTAAATCTCACACATGAAAGATATGCTTAAAGTTATAAGGCTCATTGTATAATTTTGAGAAAAGATGTGAGTGATTATAGATCAAAGAATATTTTCAGGTTTTTTGTGACTTGTTTATATTAGAGGCTTTGGTATATATAATGAAAATTATAGCCGTTGTAGTCATTTGAATTTATAGTCGTTTATAGCTGGTGTACTTCCATCATTACCAATTTGAATATCTTCCACTCCATCATTACAAATTTGAATATCTTCTACTTGAACATTTTGAACCTTTTGGCCTTTTGAACCTTTATAGCCGTTTATAGCCGTTGTACTTCTATCATTACTAATTTGATTTGAATATCTTCCAGTTGAACCTTTTGAACCTTTTGGCCTGCTGCTGTGCTAGGCTGTTTGAACCTTTGTTTTGGGTTGTTTGAACTCCTGGTTTAATCAAATATTAAATACATTCTAACAACATTTAGGATAAAGGTTTAGGTGAGAAATAATGGGACAAAATAAATTTTGATTCTATTTTTCTCTTTCAAATAAATCATCAAAATAAATGTTGATTCTATTTTTCTCTTTCAAATAAATCATCAAAATAAATTTTGATTAAAAATAATTAAATAAATCATCAAAATAAATTTTGGATTCTATTTTTCTCTTTCAAATAAATTAAAACATAATTAAATAAATCATCAAAATAAATAAGTCTAACAATCTCCCCCTTTTTGATGATGGCACACAATGATGTTTTCATTTGATTTGGGAGTAAGAAAAGCTCCTCCTCAAGTCATGCTCCTTGAATTCATTTCTAAATACATAGGTTAGCACATGTGTAATACATAAGCTTTAATTAAAGACATGATATGAGACTAAGATAACATCAGATTAGTTTGAAATAATATCATAATTTGAAAATAATACCATAATACATAACATCATAACATCATAAGTTTTCTTCCCCTGTGACATTATCAAAGGAAATCATGGGTCAGAATCTGGAAGAAGGAGGAAAAGATAGTGATAAATAGCATCAAAAATATATATATATATATATCAATCAACGGTCAATCAACAAATATATATATATATATATTACATACACAACTCTCCCGCGTCGCTCTTGTTTTTCGTAAAATGCGGTTGCCACGTGGTCTGGCTTTTGCTTTATTAGCCGACAAAAGCAGCTCTCCTCGATTGCCGCTTGCCTCGGCTATCTCACTCTCCTTATCTTCTTCTCTTCAGCCTTCTTCTAAATCACACACTCTTTCATTTTCTTCTTCACCATTCTCTTCTATCTTTCTCCTCATCGAGAGACAAAGAAACTGAACGGAGGAGGCCAAACCTCAGTCTGTGCGCTTCTATTTCTCTGCAACTCATTTCTTGGACACCTCTCATCTCTAATCCATGGCTTCCTCATCCTGTCCCCTCACTCTGTTTTCAGACCTGAACGATCCCATAAGCTCTGCTGGACTGAGTGCCCCGACTCCTACTCTTCCTGTCATTCCTCTGCCTAACCTTCCATGATGTCGATTAAGTAAATCATGGCAGCTCAATCTGACATAGAAGCCAATCATTTTACACTGACGTCCTGTATGGAGACGGTGACTGCAGTCACAAAAATTGACGCATCGACTGCAGAACAGAACGAGTGAGCTCCACCAGGTCAACGCCCAACTCTCTCTGCTTCAGCACATGTATAAGGATGCGCGAGCAGAAATAGGCCTACTGAAGGCCGAAAATAAAGAGCTTAAACGGAAGATCACCTCCATGGCCCGATTTGAAGCAACGTCGTTCTTGACCTTTGATAGTCAGCAGGGAGTCGTCGCTCTCGACGAAAGCACGGGGCAGGGGTGTCGAGGGTCGCCCAAGGTGATAAAAAGAAGAAGAAAACGATGGAAGATGGGAGTAAGTGAGGTCGGCGTATGGCCGAAAAAAAAATGAAGAGTTGTTTTGTTTTTTTTTGTTTGTTTTTTTTGAAATATGTTTAGTTTGATCGGCGTATGGCCGTAAAAAAAAATGAAGGGTATTTTTTTTTTAATGTAAATATTTGTATGTTGATTTGTTTTTGTTTTTATGTTTAAGTATTGAAAAATGAAATTAAAAAGTAGAAAAAAAATAAGAAAATTAAGTCCAAACAAAAAATAATAAGAGAAAAAAAAAATAAAAAAATAAAAGAAATTAAGCCTAATAGCAAAATAAAAAAATAAAATAAAATAATACCAGCATAAATTAAACTTAAAGTATATGTGAAGCAGTTGAGCATACAGATTTTATACAAGATAATTAAAAAAAAAAATATGTGAGGTGCAAGCTCATAAGTGTGATATCAAAAATAGAATAGAATCTGAGGGGATTTTTATTTATTTATTTATTTTTTAAACTAATCAAGTTTAAATTCTTCCCTTTGTTTCATTTGACAAAATCAATAGGAGATATGAACAATGAAAGCTCATAACTGAAATGTTCTCCGCAATAACATCAAATAGGATGCCAAATGTTACCAATAAGGATGCCAAAATGATACCAACATGCAATCTACCAAGGATACCAATATGCAATCTAGAAGATTTAACAATTATAGTTCAAGCATTATGTAGAATACCAAATGATACCAACATGCAATCTACCAAGGATACCAATATACAATCTAGAAGATTTAACAATTATAGTTCAAGCATTATGTAGAATACCAAATATTGCTCATAATAGGTTAAACTCAATATAATCTCATGGAGTTAATGTAAATCAAAAAAATAAAGCATGTTCAAGGTATAGCAATCCATATGCCAAGAAAAATCATGAATTTCAATATATAGCACACATTTTAAGCATAGGCATGATTTTTAGGTAAGAACATCATCAAAGTGTATACATTGCAAATCATATGAAACATAATCAATCTTTTTCATATCAAAGTAATAACAGTATTAGCTTAAAGGATATAAGATAGAATTTTTACCTCAAAAGCTTAAAAGAATGAGGAGGCATACCTTTGATTAAAGAGTTGGAAGGTTTTCAATCTTCAATTTTCTTTCATGAGGAGTTCATCTCAAAGAGGTTTAACAAGTATGTTAGCAAAGATGATTTCTCTCCCTAAATTGGTGCTTTCGTTTTCTATTGTGATCTTGTAGAGATATGGCAATTGTATAGCACAATTACATTTAAACTCATGAAGCAATTATGGTAAGCAAACTCAAAAGATGAGAAATATTTCAGTATGAACCATGATCAATCAAGAGCTTGAGATGCTACTCTTCAAAAATTTTAAATTGTAGCACATAACATAATATGCATGAGAAAATATTGTTTTATGCTCTTTGTTCTATCAAGAATTGATGCGACATATAAAATCATCAAGAGGCATTTTCATCAATTCAATCCACATGCTCAAGTATGATAAAACTTTTTACTCAATGTGGAACACAACATGAATGCTATAAACAATTAATTCAACAATTTATCACTCAAAAGCATTTCATGAGATATATGCCAATATAATCCATATGCAAAACATATTCAATAGGATAGATGCAATGTCTCTACAAAGGTATGATACTTCTTTTCATTTAGACATTGTTGATGGATCATAATCAATGAATTTCATAACTCATTCAAATATTCTAATGTAAAGCATATAAGTATGAAATTTTCATATTGAGCATATTCTTGAGATCATAAATGTACAATTCAAAATATAGATTGTATACATCTCAAAAACATGCTATGACATCAAAATTGATTCCACAAAGATATGACTCAAAAAGGAATTAACATATTAGTATAAAGTCATATATAAGATGTGAAAAGTATGCTCACAAAAAATATTTATCACTTCTTATATCTTTTTCATAACAATGTGTTAGACTTATTATTTTGGTGATTTATTTAATTATGTTTTAATTTATTTGAAAGAGAAAAATAGAATCCAAAATTTATTTTGATGATTTACTTAATTATATTTGAATTTATTTGAATTTATTTTGATGATTTATTTAATTATGTTTTAATTTATTTGAAAAAGAAAAAAAGAATCCAAAATTTATTTTGATGATTTATTTAATTATGTTTTAATTTATTTGAAAGAGAAAAATAAAATTCAAAATTTATTTTAATGATTTATTTAAGTAGATTTTAATTTATTTGAAAGAGAAAAATAGAATCAAAATTTATTTTGTTCCATTATTTCTCACCTAAACCTTTATTCTAAATGTTGTTAGAATGTATTTAATATTTGATTAAATCAGGAGTTCAAACAGCCCAAAACAAAGGTTCAAACAGCCTAGCACAGCAGCAGGCCAAAAGATTCAAAAGGTTCAAGTGGAAGATATTCAAATTAGTAATGATGGAAGTACAACGGCTATAAACGGCTATAAAGGTTCAACAGGCCAAAAGGTTCAAAAGGTTCAACTGGAAGATATTCAAATTTGTAATGATGGTGTAGAAGATATTCAAATTGGTAATGATGGAAGTACAACGGCTATAAACGGCTATAAATTCAAATAACTACAACTGCTATAAACAGCTATAAATTCAAATGAATACAACGGCTGTAAACGGCTATAATTTTCATTATATATACCAAAGCCTCTAATGTTAACAAGTTACAAAAAACCTGAAAATGTTCTTTGATCTATAATCACTCATATCTATTCTAAGAAATTATACACTGAGCCTTATAGCTTTAAGGCCATCTTTCCTGTGTGAGACTTACAGAAAAATCAAAACTTCATTTTATATATCTATCTTTGAGAGATATTTATTGTAAGCTTTCTTTGAAAGAAAAAATACCATTTTATCTTGTAAAAGTGTTGCAAACACTGTGTTTTTGAAATCTTGAGAGTGATTGTGAATCACCTAAGATTTGCAAGGGCTTGGACTTGTGAAGTCTGTGTAAAATCCGTAGAGGATTGCTCCATTTGTAAAGAGGTTGCTAGTGCTCCTGTGAAGCTAGAAGATAGTGGAAAATCTCAAGTAAAGCTTGAGGAGTGGACGTAGGCTGAGTTGAAGCCGAACCACTATAAATTTGTTTGCCTCTTTCTCCCTTATCTCTTTATTTTATTTTAAATTGTCATAGCTATATTTCACATTTTTACTGTGCTAAAATCATTAACTGACATAGTTGTTAAGACACTTGTTTTAATTATTTTTATTTCATTAATTATATTTATCTATTGTGCTAGTCATAATTTTTATTAGGGTATTATTAACTTTAATTGTAAAAACCTAATTCACCCCCCTCTTAGGTTGTCTTTTGGGTAACACAATGGATGACATGATATACAATGTTAATGAATATATGAATCATTCATATTCTAATAGGCATTCATCAAAATAATATAATTCTCATTTTTGAGTTCAATGAAGGTTTGAAAGAAATTAGCAGAACATGACTTAGTAAACTTAGTACAATTAGGTTGCATAGAAGCAATGATTAGACACAACCTATTGTACACAAATCACATCTTAAAAAATATAGAACTTTAAGCTTAAAGGTGTGTTAGAAGTTATACCTTCATTTACCTCTTTGGAATCTTCACCCATACATTACTTCTATTGTTTATCTTGGTGATTTTCATTTCATCATTCTTCTTCTTGTAGGCGTTGATTTTGCTCTTTAGATTGAACACTTTTGTTGTGCATTTCCTCTAGAAGTCCTTGGTGTTCTTTAAGATTTCACCTACAAAATATCTTGATTTCTTTCTTGGTACCCATACTTCTTTGGGTCCATAGGGATTAGTCTCAAAAATATTTAATCTCATAAAAGGTTTAGGAGGATCAAAACCAATGCCTACTTTGTCAAAAACACATCTTTTATTTTCAAGATGCTTGTTGAGGTTTTCTTTTCCTTTTACAAAATTTTCAAGAGTTTCGTTGAAATCCTCAACATTGTTTTTCAAAATGTTTTTCTCATTGACAATAGACGTAAAGTCATTTTTCAAAGTAGCATTTTTCATTTTTAAAACACCCACATCATTTGAAAGAGAAGTAATTAATTTCTTTAATTTAGAATTCTTAACACAAACGTTTCTAAATATGTCATGTAATTCATTGAAAGCACTTTCAAGTTTTACATAATTAGAAATTACCTCATTTTGAGTGGATTCTTCTTCTCCAAGAGCCATGAGACACAGGTGGCTACTCCATCATTTTCTCCCCAAATGGCTTCCTTTTTGCTGTAATCCATCATTGAAAGTTTATGAGCCATGAGTGAGCTTAGGAGTTCTTCAATGCCTAATTTTGTTAGGTCTTTTGCTTCTTGGATAGCTGTAACCTTAGCTTCCCATTCATTTGGCAAAGACCTAAGTATTTTTCTTATAAGCTCATCATTAGTATAAGATTTACCAAGAGATTTTAGAGCATTAATAATATTGTTAAATTTATAAAACATCTCAGAAATAATTCAAATGATTCCATAGTAAAGAGTTCATAATCATGAATAAGCATGTCAATTCGAGACTCTTTTATTTGGCTAGTTCCTTCATAGGTGATTTTAAGTTTATCCCAAATCTCTTTAGCAGTAATACATCTAGAAATTCTATTGTACTCATTTGCATCTAGTCCACACACAAGAATAAGCTTGGCTTTAGCATTAGCTTGAAGGAGTTTATAATCACGCTAATCAAATTCATCCTTAAGTTTAGGCACACTGATATGGTCTACTACTTTGGTAGGGATTTTAGGACCTTTAATGATAATGAGCCACAAAGCATAATTGGTAGCTTGAAGATGTAAAGTCATTTTTTCTTTCCAATGAATGTAATTACTACCATCAAAGAGAGATGACCTATTGCTAGCTTATCCTACAGCAGAGTAAGTAGAATACATGGTTGCTACGGATCAAAAACTCAAGATTGTTAAATCTAAACAAGAGCCTCAGGCTCTGATACCAATTGTTACCCAAAAAGCAACCTAAGAGGGGGGGTGAATTAGGTTTCTACAAAATAAAATTAATAATACCACAATAAAATTAACTACTAGTACAACAAATTATTAACAAGCATAATGATAAACTTAGCAGTAAATGATCAAGCAAAATAACAATAAAGTATAACCAACATACATGGTAAATCAAATGATTAACACATGAATATTAGATAGATATAGCAGTAGTATGAAAGTAAAGAGATTAGGGAAGAGGAGACAAACAGATTTATAGTGGTTCGGCTTTAACCAAGCCTACATCCACTCCTCAAGCTTCACTTGAGATTTTCCACTATCTTCTAACTTCACAGGGGTGCTAGCAACCTCTCTACAAATGGAGCAGTCCTCCACAGATTTTACACAGACTTCACAAGCCAAAATCCTTGCAAATCTTAGGTGATTTACAATCACTCTCAAGATTTCAAGAACACAGTGTTTGTAACACTTTTACAAGATGAAATGGTATTTTTGCTTTCAAAGAAAGCTTACAAGAAATATCTCTCAAAGATAGATATATAAAATGAAGCTTTGATTTTTCTGTAAATCTCACACAGGAAAGATAGGCTTAAAGTTATAAGGCTCAGTGTATAATTTCTGAGAAAAAATATGAGTGATTATAGATCAAAGAATATTTTAAGATTTTTTTGTGACTTGTTTATATTAGAGGCTGTTAGGCTTATTTATTTTGATGATTTATTTAATTATGTTTTAATTTATTTGAAAGAAAAAATAGAATCCAAAATTTATTTTGATGATTTATTTAATTATATTTTAATCAAAATTTATTTTAATGATTTATTTGAAAAAAAAAATAGAATCAAAATTTATTTTGATGATTTATTTGAAAGAGAAAAATATAATTAAAATTTATTTTGTCCTATTATTTCTCACCTAAACCTTTATCCTAAATGTTGCTAGAATGTATTTAATATTTGATTAAATCAGGAGTTCAAACAGCCCAAAACAAAGGTTCAAACAGCCTAGCATAGCTGGAGGCCAAAATGTTCAAAAGGTTCAAGTGGAAGATATTCAAATTAGTAATGATGGAGTACAACGGCTATAAACGGTTATAAAGGTTCAACAGGCCAAAAGGTTCAAAAGGTTAAAGTGGAAGATATTCAAATTTGTAATGATAGAGTGGAACATATTCAAATTGGTAATGATGGAAGTACAACAGCTATAAATTCAAATGACTACAACGGCTATAAACGACTATAATTTTCATTATATATACCAAAGCCTCTAATGTAAACAAGTTATAAAAAAAACCTGAAAATATTCTTTGATCTATAATCACTCACATCTATTCTCAGAAATTATACACTGAGCCTTATAGCATTAAGCTCATCTTTCCTGTGTGAGATTTACAGAAAAATCAAAGCTTCATTTTATATATCTATCTTTGAGAGATATTTATTGTAAGCTTTCTTTGAAAGCAAAAATACCAATTCATCTTGTAAAAGTGTTGCAAACACTGTATTCTTGAAATCTTGAGAGTGATTGTGAATCACCTAAGATTTGCAAGGGTTTGAACTTGTGAAGTTTGTGTAAATTCCGTGGAGGATTGTTCTATTTGTAAAGAGGTTGCTAGCACCCCTGTGAAGCTAGAAGATAGTGGAAAATCTCAAGTGAAGCTTGAGGAGTGGACGTAGGCCGAGTTGAAGCTAAACCACTATAAATTTGTTTGCCTCTCTCTCCCTTATCTCTTTATTTTATTTTAAATTGCCATAGCTATATTTCACATTTTACTGTGTTACAATCATTAACTGACATAGTTGTTAAGACACTTGTTTTAATTATTTTATTTCATTAATTATATTTATCTATTGTGCTAGTCATAATTTTTATTAGGGTATTATTAATTTTAATTATAAAAACCTAATTCACCCCCTCTTAGGTTGTCCTTTGGGTAACAGAGGCTTTGGTATATATAATAAAAATTATAGCCGTTGTAGTCATTTGAATTTATAGTCGTTGTACTTCCATCATTACCAATTTGAATATCTTCCACTCCATCATTACAAATTTGAATATCTTCCACTTGAACCTTTTGAACTTTTTGGCCATTTATAGCTGTTGGACTTCCATCATTACTAATTTGATTTGAATATCTTCCACTTGAACCTTTTGGCCTGCTGCTGTACTAGGCTGTTTGAACCTTTGTTTTTTGCTGTTTGAACTCTTGATTTAATCAAACATTAAATACATTCTAACAACATTTAGGATAAAGGTTTAAGTGAGAAATAATGGGACAAAATAAATTTTGATTTTATTTTTCTCTTTCAAATAAATCATCAAAATAAATTTTGATTCTATTTTTTTCTTTCAAATAAATCATCAAAATAAATTTTGGATTCTATTTTTCTCTTTCAAATAAATTAAAACATAATTAAATAAATCATCAAAATAAATAAGTCTAACAAGAATTAATCAAAGTATGCATTTTAACTAACCACATACTTAAACTTTCACTATTTCAAGATGTTATTTACTATAATTCCAATTAAGAGAATTTTCAACCCTAATATTTTTTTTTATCAAATTATAATTTGATAAAAATTTAAAAAGATGAAGCGTTGGAAATTATTGTTTTTCCATCAAAATTGATGGAAAAAAAAAAGGAATAGGAATGAAAGTTCTTTTAAAAATTGATAAAAATTTAATGAAAAAGTTAAAGTAATTCATATCAAATTAAATTTTTTATTCAAATTTAAAATCAAATTAGATTAAAAAAATTAAAAGAAAATGATGAAAGGTTGGAAATATTCTAAAACCTTCTTATTCTTAAAGATTAGAAATCCGTATGTGTATTATATTCATATTGTATTTCTAGTTATGAAAGTAAAACCAAAAGAAATGTAACTTAAATTATTGGATTAATAACAGAAACATCATATCGATTATTGTTCAATATCACTTCACTTCACATTTAATAATAAAATTGTATATTTGTCTTAACTATAACTTTTAAATTTGTATATTTTCATAACAAGAACAAGTATATCATAACTCATGTAACTCATTTAATTAGGTTTAACTTTTTTATTATAAATTATCAAAATTGCATTAAATAGATTTATATATATATATATATATATATATTTAAATTAATAATTTAAAATGTTATAAACATAAAACTTATAAATTTCATGTATACCACAAGACAAAATATTAAATTACTTCAACATGTTTATAATTTTTTTTTTTAATTCATAAAGTCCCGTGCATAGTATGGGGTTACTACTAGTTTAGTTTTATTGAAAAAGCCTTTTGAAAATCTAGATTTGTCCCGTGATAAGTGATTGTTGATTTATGTAATCCAAATTAAAAATTATACAACCATGATCAATGTAAAAGAGAGAGAGAGAGCAAGAGAAAATAAGTCCACAAAAAAAAAAAATATATATATATATATATATATTTTACGTGGAAAATCACAATTGGAATCCACCAACTTGTGATAAAAAATCACAGGCCCTCGGCCAAGTAAACAATCCACTATGAAAGAAAAGAGTACAAGAGATATCTTACAAAGGCTATTTTGAGCTCATGCATTTGCTCAACCTACGAGTCACTCTTCTCCCTCCACTGGATCTCTGCCATGGAAGTTGAATCACCACAATGCCAATGACTTCGGAATCCACTGAAGTCTACAATCTCGAAATCCACCGAGAAGGTTCACAGTTGAAAGGTGTGAAGGATTTGTTACAACTTGATGATGAACATGAAGCACTGATGAGCTAACTAATCATCAAGCAAATATGAGAGTAATACAAATGACACCTCACTACAAATCACTCTCAAACACTTAGCAAAATCTCTCTACAATAAAATGATTTCTCTCACAAAAATATTTCTCACCCACAAATATGATCTCTCAAAAAAAAAAAAAATACTCAGAAGAGCCTAGGAGAGAGTGCCCTGAAAATGAATGCAAGAGATACAAAATCTGTTTGCCAAGTTTGCCTTAAATAGGCCTAGGACAAGACACCTCGCTACCATGGAAAAGCTGATCGCAGGTGCGATCAAGAGGGTCGCCGGCGCGACCATCATTCGCAGGATGCAGAGCCAAAACTTTTGGTCGCTGATTTGGTCGCGACCTAGATGCGGGCGCGAATGGCTTGTTTGTGGGCGCAAATTGGCATGCCAGCCCAGCAGTTTTTTTAGACTTTTTGCTCCGTCTTTTGCATGTTTTCTTCCACATTTTGAGCCACCATTTTCCCCATGTTTTGCCATCCTAACCTGCAGGCAAACAGCCACCCTACATCCTTTATTTTGCTCACATGATATCTATCAAATCTATTACCAAAACATTTCAAAAAACTTAGCCTATTAGCCAATAGCCTACTAAAATAGCCAAATAGGCAAAAAGCTTAAAAATAGTCACTTCCCAAATGAAGCCTTTATTAGCTCAAGAAAGATGGTTTTAAATTGATTGTATTGAACATGCAACATGAACTAAAGATATTTGTCA
Organism: Camellia japonica; assembly: GCA_030407325.1. Classification (NCBI taxonomy): domain Eukaryota; kingdom Viridiplantae; phylum Streptophyta; class Magnoliopsida; order Ericales; family Theaceae; genus Camellia; species Camellia japonica. Next base: position 108,369,124 of record JAPPVO010000019.1, read on the forward strand.
ACTTTTTCCAACCAAAATCTCAAGTGATTATTTCGAGAAAGATCAAGATTCATTTTTGAAGCATGCTTTGAAAAATTTGTTCCACAAAATCCCAAATTGATTATGTCAATAATCAATTGACCACAAAGTCTTTGAGTCACCGAAATTGCAATCTTGAGCATGAAACTTTCAGCCAGCAAAAACAATTTTAAAAACCAAGAATAAAGAGACCTTACCAAAAACAAGAGACAATGAAATTACTTTGTCATGGAATTTGCCAAAATAAATGTTCATAACAAGTGTAGGATTCAAAATCCTAACAGGGTAAAAGTTGCATTTTTCTATCCATAAATAAGGAAAATTACACTCACCTACCTTGAGGGTTCTGACAATTACACTAGTCTCCCTTCATTCTTTTAAAATTACACTGACCTTACTTGAGATTTACTTACAGATTTTCTCAATTTGTGAGTTGACCGTTAGTTTAACCAACATTTTTTTGGGGACAAAAATCAATGATTAGTTGTTATATTAGCACATAGGAGGATTTCAGTTTGGTTTATATGATATTTGAAGTGATTATCTGTAGATGAAGAATAAAATAAGTCAATTAATCAATTTTTAGGTAAACAGATTAGTATGAATAATTGAAACCAAATGAGAAATACATGAACTTGTATGTATGTAAAGCCATAAATTATATATATTGTCAAACCATGTGCGTATTTAGAAATATTATTTAATACTACTCAAATAAATACATGTGGCGTCCTAAATTATTTTTTATTAGTTTAGATAGTGAGACTCATCAAATTTTTCTTATTTTTTAGAAAACAACGGAACTGTATGACGTCAAAGTATTTATTAAAAACTATCAAAAAATTTATCTTATATTTATGTATTACTTTTTTTTTTAATTTGTTTCATCATTTAGGTTATTCTAGAATACACACATGGATCCAATGTCATTATTGTGCGTTAGCATAGCAGTGATTGTTGTGCGGTCTGTGAGATTTATTTTGGGTCATATTTTAATGATCCGAACCGTTCAAATTTTAAAAAATATGAAGAACAATATACTTGTAAAAAATCAAGTTGATTGGATATCAAAAACCTCTTCATCAAATCACATTTGTATTCAATTTGATAGATACATATTCATTTTTTTTATTATATAAAAATGTGATTTCATTAACAAGTTATTGATATTCAGTTAACTTGATTTTTTACAAGTACATTGTTCTCGATATTTTATAAACTTTGAATGGTTTAGATCATCAAAATAGGACCAAAAATGAATCTCACGGGCTACACAACAGTCACCGCTGTAGTGACATTACATCTCCATTTTACGAGTACCATATACAGGTTGTAACATCTGTGGTGTTGATTATCAAAAGTGTCATAACTAAATTTTTTGATCATAAGTAGAGATGTAAAATTGGCTCGTGGTTTGCTCGAAGCCTGCCTATGGCTTGGGTGGAGCCGTTTGTTTTATAGTCTGGCTCCCAGTCTGACCTTAAAATTTTTGCCCCCACACTGGCCTAGCCTGGCCTAGCCCAACGGTTCCCTGCACACCAACAACAAGAAATTTGAAAAAAAAAATAAAAAATGCAAACGGTCAAAAACCGTTATTTACCACCAACGGCCACAAATTTATTTATTTATTTTATATAAATTAACCCCACTCTCCTCCCAACTCCTATAAATATCACTGCTCTCCCATTTTCTTTCTTACAAACAAATTTCTCTCTGAAATTCTCATTCTCTCTCAACTCTTAACTTTTAACTCTCTCAATTAATTCTGAAGTCTCATTCCTAAATGGCAATTGCAATTGTGCAAAAAGAAACTAATTTTTGTGTTGCATTGCCAGTCAGTAACATTAATTATTTGAATTAATATTTATTAGTTACTTCTTTTTTTTACATTAATTATTTCTTAATATATCTTAGTTGTTATTGTTTACTCATTATTTTAATTAATTGTTAGTTCATATATATTATTTTACTTACATTACTATGGATCCTAATATTTCTAATGTTTATGTTGACATTGATGAATATACATAATATGAACCTATTGATTCTCCTTCTAGTATACCTAATATCCATCTTCTAACAGCATCATCATCATCTAGGAACATGACTAGTAGTGTTTGGGAGCATTTTGAAAGAGTATCTCTAAATAATCCTGATGATACAATTACAATTAAAGCGAAATGCAAATATTATGCACATTTACTTAGTGTTGCATCTGCAAGAGATCTAGTTATCTAAAAAGGCATGCTAACAAACATTTACAAAGTCAACAACCTGATATTATAACTCAAATGCAATTAGGGGCTTCATCAACTAGTAATTTGCAAATATTTTCATATGATTTTATTCGTGCACAAAATTCTATAGTTGATTATATTATTAAAAAAGAACATTTTACTACTAGTTAATGTTCCGATTTTTTAGAAATGATTCACGGATGTTTTGCATCACAATCCGTTTGGTTTAGTTTTAGAATCAATCCCGATTGGTAGCTCGAGAGAGTGTGGCCCGAGTTTGGCTCGACAGTAAAACGACGCCGTTTTAGTTTTTTTTTTCTCTCTCTTCTTCTTTTTCGCGTTTTTCTGAAGATGAAGAAGAAAGCAGAAAAAGTAGAAGAAGAGAAGAACAGGAAGGAGCTGGTGCTGCTGGGTTTCATCATCAACAAAAAAAAAAAAAATGTTGATCAAATATGAGCCAACAAATTTTTTTTTTTGAGTGATGTTGATCAAACGGGTGAGTGATGTTGGGTTTGAATGGACATTTTTTAACTGGGTGAGTGATGTTGGGTTCAAAAAAAACGGGTGAGTGATGTTGGGTTAAAAAATCATCAACATTTTTTGAGTGATATTAAAAAAAAAAAATGTTGATCAAACGGGTGAGTGATGTACGAGGTGACCAATACGGTTTTTAAATCTGTCCAAATTTTTTTTCCTTCATCCTTAGATTTTTTTTTGTTCATCAACATCATAAGATCTGGCTCGATTTTTTTTTGTTCCCTTCATCCTCAGATTCAAATCAGCAACAACATCATCATCATCTTCAACATCACCATCATCTTCATCAAAAAAAAAAAAAAAAAAAAATTACCTTTAATCCTCAAATCCAGAGCTGGGTCTGATGATGATGATGGGTCCGAACCAAGGAGCTGGGTCTGGTGAAGAATTAAGAAGAAGAAGAAGGAGCTTGGACTGATGAAATTCCGTGGGGTTTGATCTTCCTTCTCCTCTTACTTTTCTCTCTTCTCTCTCTCTCCCTTCGTCTCTTCTCTCCCTCTGTATTTGAACATAGAGAAAGAAAGAAAAATAAATAAATAAATAGCCAAAACGATGTCGTTTTGGCTATTCGGGCCAATTTCGAGCCAACAAATTCGAGCTACCAGCCATTTCTCTTTTAGAATTATGATTTGAGTGTGGAGTTGTATTTTGAGTTTTGAGCTTTTGAATCATGATTTGAAAAGAGAAAATTTGTTTAGTTATAAGTTTTGAAAATAGTTTTGGAATGATTTGTATTTTTTTTTGATTGATTGATGTATAGAATGTGAGAGGAGAGAGGAGAGAGGAGAGAGAAAAAGTGATTGATTGATTGATTGAATAATAATAACAAAAAAAAAAAAGAGGAGTTTTGAAAGTAATTTTGAATTGTATTTTAAAAATATGTTTGGTTAACATGTTTCATCCAAATCATGATTTAAAAATAGAGTTGAGTTTTGAAAAGTAAACCAAACGCTACCAAGGTTTTTCAGGAAATACTACTAGAAATAGGATTTTGAAGAAATTTAAGGATATTAAAAGTGAATTATTTGACATTTTCAAATTTTTAAATGGAATAGTTTGTTTAACATATGATTTGTGATCAAATAATGGTTTAGAATATCAATATATCGCTTCACATTTTATTGATAATGATTGTAAATTAAATAAAATAATTATTTCATTTAGATTAGTTGAATTTCCATACATTGGTCATTCACTTATGGTAGAAATAAGGAATGTATTATGTGAATGGACTTTGCAAAATAAAATATTTACCATTAGTTTAGATAATGTAACATATTACAATCAGATTGTAACACATTTGAAATCAACTTTATAATTATTTGTTGATGGTGATTTATTTCATATTCGTTGTTATACTCATATTTTTAAACTTGATTGTTAAAGAAGTTATGCATGTATATGAGACTTCTGTACTGGTAATAAAAAATGTTGTTGTTACTATTATGTCTTCTGCTAATCGAAATAAAAAAATTTGTCAACGAGAAGGTATGTCATTTAAAAAATTAATTTTAGATACAGACAACAGGTGGAATTCAACTTATAATATATTAAAGAGAGCTTGTAAACAAAGAAAAATAATAGATTTATTTTTTGCAACAACATCAATAGGAGGAGTACTGACTCCCACATAACTTAATTGGTGCCAAGTAACCTTATATAAAGATTTTCAAAAAGTTTTTGATATTGCAATAAAATTATATATATATATATATATATATTTCTACTTCACCATTTGTTTTACATATATTAACAGAAATAATGAAAGTTTTTACAAAATATATAGGTAATGAATATTATGTAACAATTATTACTGCAATGAAAGAAAAATTTGATAAATATTTTGATTCATTGCCTCATCTTTTAGGTTTAGCCATAATAATTAATCCTAGGTGTAAGGAAATTGATTTACGAAAATTTTTAGAACGTATTTTCGCTGATCAAGAACAACATACCCCTATTATAAAAACATGCAAAAATTTATTTGAAGAGTACAGGGTAGCAGTATCTACAATACACCTACACACACTACACCAGTCTCTTCTCAAGGCGGAAGATTAAGCGTTTTTTCAGAAATAAAAAATAGAAGAATATCTCAACATACAAGCGTAAGTAGTTTTAAATTACAACATTATTTGGATAGTCCACCAGTAGATTATAGTAAAGATTTTGATATTTTGGAATAGTGGAAGCAAAATGAACCTATATAGGATGTACTTTCACAGATGGCCCGTGTTCTTCTAATCGTTCATATTTCTACAATTGTTTCTGAAATAGCTTTTAGTGTAGGTTAACAAGTGCTGAGCAATTACCGAAACAAGCTTTCACCCCAAATGATTGAGGCACTGATGATATCCAAAAAACATATGCATGCGCAAACGAGAAAACAAAATTATAGTGAAAATGAGAGAATTCAAAGCGATTTGGATGACATATCCTCTGACAGCACGAGTTAATTGTCTACCTCATCCGATGATTGATCAACAAATTTTTTTTTCACTATTTTATTTCGTAATGTTTTTATTAGATTATTAAGATGGAGTATAATGCAAATGATTGGTAGGCTAGTAGGTGCCAACCTATTGGAATGTGCTCAACCTATAGTGATACAATTGCTTTACCATTATCAATAATCTATATTTATTTTATTTAATAATATAAATTTTTGTAATATTTTATTTCATTTTGAAATAAAAATTATTCATTAAATAAATGTTATCTATTTAATTTAGGGGAATGTATAGGTCTTAATAGGTGAACTTATTGTCCAATAAGTCCTATGATAATTAATAACATTTTTCATCAAACACTATTAAAAAATGTTACAAATTGTTAATTTTTAGCAATGGTTTAAAAATTTTGGTCACAAAAATATTACTAATTATAAGTTTTAGCAACAGTTTAAAACAAATCGTCAGAAAAAATCACTAATTTTCAATTTTCAGCGACAGTTTAAAAAATTTATCACAAAAATTCACTAATTGTAAGTTTTACTGACAATTTTAAAAAATGGTGACAAAAAAATCACTAATTGTCAATTTTTAGTAACATGAAAAAAAAAATTGTCACAAAAAATTATTTTTATCAATGATTTTATTAAGATTTATATTCAGGGAATTAAGTCCATCTATTAGCACCTATTGATAGTTTACCCTTTAATTGATTTAATGATTGTAATATTTCGTTTCATTTTGATAATATATATAATTATTCATTTGAAAAGAAAAAAAATTATATAACTTCATACTTTTTTAGTCATAAGTTCATAACCAAAAAATCCTAAGTCATACATAATTAAATTTAAATACCACCACATGAAAACATACCAAACATCTCAGTAATTTTAACTAAAATATTATAATACAATTTTTCTTTATTTTTATCTCTCATAAATAACCTATATATATAATATATCTATTGTTTATTTTTCGCAAAAAAAAAAAAAAAAAAAAACTCTAAGCTTGGCCCGACCCTAATTTGAGTGGGTCCAAGCTGAACCTTTTGGCTCGTGACCCGGCCCGGCCCGAGAATTGGCTAGAGCCTACAAGGCCCAACGGCGGCCCGGCTCAACCCGGGCTGGGTGGGCGGGTCCAAATTACACCCCTAGTCATAAGTAAAAACAAGTGAGTCATAACCAAATATAATATAAGGTATAATTAAAACAATAATCGTACATTTAATGATTATCAACAACAAAATCTCTAATATTAAAATTACTAAACTAACCCTCCCGTTAATACAGTTAGTCACAGGAGAGTTGGTGTAATTTCAAAAAAATGAGAAAAGGCAGTGTAATTGTCAGAATCTCAAAGTGTATCATAACATGTTTAATTCCATAATGTAACTCTATTAAATTTAATAGAAAATACTATGTAAAATAGCATCTTGAGGATAATATAGTCTCTTCGATTCTATTGGTGATAATTTGATCTTTTCATTTACTATTCTGAAGTCAATCTATAATAATAATAATAATAATAATAATAATAATAATAGAATTTAGTTTTTTGAAACTAGAGAAATGAAATTGATTTGAAATTAAAATTTTTTGTGAATAATTTCATTTAGTAAAAAATAATTTCATGAAATTTAACTTATGAGATAAAATTTTAATGTTTCCATGCATTTAATATTTCAATTAATTCAGGGAATTATGAAACGAGCCTAAGATGATGATACCATGATACCTATCCTAATTCTTTTTCCTTTTTCCTTTTTTTTTTTTTTAATTTTTTGAAAAAGAAAAAAGGAGAATCCTATTTTCATATTTTTTATATTAATGATTTTTTTAATATTATTTTTCTTCATAAATATTATAAATTTTAAGTGTATTTATATTAAGTTTATCTAAAAGTAATTTTTTTTATTATCTAAAACTAAAAAATTGTGACTAAGATTTGAAAAAAAAAAACACTTAAAAAAATATGAGTAAAAATAAAAAGAAATTTTAAAAACTAAATCTAATCTTTTGGAATCTTGTGTATTTTAGACGACAATTGCCCAGCATAAATGTTTGTGACAACAGTGAAAATGGGTTGACCGGAACATCGAGTACTGCTCTTTTCTAATTTTAATAATTCAATGAGATATGTTTTCCTTTTTTATTTTTTTTATACCTGTGTAAATATTTATGATTGGCTTTTTATTTAAAAATAATTATTAACAAAATAATAAAAATAAATAATATATTATCGTACACTTTGTAATTAAAAAAAAAAAAAAAACAGTGATATATAACAATCATCTGGTCTAAAATGTGATGTGTTGAATCCAAACTCAACATAAAACACAAGTGGTAGGTCGTGTCTCATCTTTCATGCTAGAATCACAAGTTTCAAAGTTCAAAAGTAAGGTTTAATTTTATTTTTTGGTCCTTAAATTATGAGTCTTGTGTTTTAAAAAAAATTAGTGAAACATCCATTTTCAATTTGAGGTAGTAGGAGAGGTCAAAATATTTTTTCTTATTAGTAAAGGTCACAGACAAATTTCTATGTGATGAGCAAGAATTTCTATGAAGCTAAAATTTCTCTTTAAAGAGCTGAAATTTCTCTGTGAATGGAAATTTTTCTGTGAAAGTGTTGATGTGATGTCCTAGGTATATCACCCACTTCATCCTTCTTTTAATTTCATTAAATCTCCTATTTCGGGTTTTAATTCGAGGCCTTGTCAACCGTGTGGGTTAGTCACACTTCATATTCTTGTGTATTGTGATCCTAGACTATTCCCGGGTTTTATTTTTTTTTCTTGTTTTGCGTGCGGAGGCGAACTGGGGTGGAGAAAAACCAAGTTAAACTTGGAATCATTTTCTGGTAAACAATCCTGTACGTGTGGAGGAGGAGCCACACATGCGGGATAGGGGCCACACATAAGGGGAGTGGGATCGCCCGTGTGGTTAGAGACAAGTTCTAAGGCTTAACTACTAGAATAAAAGCACGTGAGAAATGAGGAAACCCCATGTGCGGAAAGGAGAAATCGCACATGCGTCTTGGGGCCTGCACGTGCAGAAGGAAGGCGGCGCATGTGCGGGTGCATTTAGTGAATTTGAAAATGTTTGTTTTTATTCCTTCTTTTTTTCACTCCTTCTGTAGAGACCCTAATTTTTGGTAATTACACGTGAATCCCTGAGCCTTAGGTTAATAGCATTTTCGCCCTAGTTATGTAAAAGTTTGCAAAATAGCCCAAATAGCATTATCATAATTAAATCCTAGAACAAGGGCGAAATAGAGAAGAAAAAAAAATGAAGAAAATGTGCCTTCTTGAGTCAAGGTAAGAACACATCTCTCCCTTGTCTTTTCTAATTCTTTCACCCATCTTATCCTATTGTCTAGTATGCCCTCTTGTGTTGCATATTAATGGTAAATAGGGTTTATGGTGTGTATGAAAGTGTGAGTATGATCTAGTGACTTTGTCTTGCAATTTTGTCAAACTATGCACTGTTGCAACTTCTCTAATTTAAAAAAAATATCAACTTTATTTATTTCTCAAATCTAAATTTAATGTAGGATATTTGGTGTGTTTAGAGCTTATGATAATTTTATTAGCCCCTTACTGTGTGTTTTTAGCGCTTGGATATTTTGTTTAAAAATCTGGTCCTGAGTCTCTAAAAACAGTCTACTTCTTTCAATTTTATAAAATTTCAGAAAAATCATTTCATGTTGGTTCTTCTGTCAAAATATAGAATTTTGAGTCCTCTTTCTAACAAAATTTATTTGGGTGAAAATCATTGGGTAGATTGAGAGGAAAGCTAATTTTCCTAAAAGGTGACAAATCTGGAATGAATTTCTGGATATGCTGTGCAAATTCTGAAAATTGAAACTGAAAATAGACATTTTTTCTTGTTTTTGTGCAATTTTAGCCCCTAATATGACTTGGAAGTTTTTTTTACCAAAGCATTCTTTTTAACTCTGCAGTTCTGAAAAGTGCTGGAAATTGTGTCTTATTGTGTTATTTGTTTCTAAGTATTTCAAGGCATGCCTAATGTTGTTTGCTTGCTTTACCATACTTATGTATGATTATCATTGGCTATATTTCCTCTCTTATGTTTGTCTCATGCTTTTTTACATTACTGAATGTAACTAACTTACTTATCAAAAGATCTAATAAGCAGGAAATGAAAAGGGGTCGACAATGGGTGATGTTCACACTAATGTTTCGGAATAATTTATACATATGCATGTCATGAATTGTGATGGAATTAATACCAAATGAGTTAAGTCATGCGCAAACAGTCTAAGCGAACCCCTAGGTTGACACGGATATATTAAGACTCTATGCGGTAGTTTCAGGGTGTAAATGAGCCCTTTGGTATGGTATGTGCAGGGTAAGTGAGCCCTAGGCACGATTTGGGTGTAAGCGAGCCTACTTGTTTGGCCGTCCCTTTTGAGGTCCATCAATGTCGCTAGTCGGTAAAAAACTGGGAGGTGGACATAGGTGGTAAGATCTGCAAAGCAGTAAAAGAGGGAATTATGAATAGTCCGGTGTTCAATCCTTGTGGTTGGGTGAAAGGATCTCTTTGGGGGATTTTAGATGTCTAGCTTAACTACTAACTCACAGAACCTTATTGTAGTATTGTATGTTATGTTACCCGATTTGTTCTGTGTATGGTTGATTGGTTGATAGAAGGCATGGGTGTGCGTGTGTTTTTATTGGGCATTCCAAGTTCATGGCACGTTATGCCAGGTGAGGAAGTAGTTTACGATGGTGAAGGTTATCCCGAAGGCAATCAAGATGAAGTGTTGGAGCCGTGGTTCTCTTGAAGACTTAGACTAGTAGTATTTTTTTCTTTTGACTTTTGGTTTGACAATGTTTTGTAATCCTATAGCGGAACACAAATGAATTATCTATGCTATTAACTTTGCTTGTATATGTAAATTAAAATATTTTGGTTATCTATCTTGTTTGAGTTGTATTTTGTACATTTGTTTTTTACGATCTCGAATTTTGGGGCGTGATAAATTGGTATCAGAGCCATAGGTTCAACCATTAACCCACGGGTGTCGACTTGTGATTTTAGATATCCTTGCCTCCCACACTATTAAATTCTGTTATCATTATACTATATCATCTAAAAAGTGGACTTAAAAAAAAAATTTGTTTACCTACCATAGGATGGATTCTACGTTGGAAAGCATTGATGATTGGGGAGTTTTTCGTTTCCAGAATAGATGGGTTGTAGCTGTTAGTCCACAAAGACTTAACCGACGATGTCAAATAGGAGTGGAGCACGCGATAAAGAAAGCTATTCGGAAGACAGAGGAGGACTTTTCATACTAAACCACGCAGGAAAGACGGGCATTGGTACACTGACGCCTCCAGTGTAAATATCAGGAACTTAGGTTTGCTCTACAGATGAAGTGGAATGATCAGACTTTTGTCGAGTTTAGGCAAGAGGTATTGGTTAAGGATCCGCATCCTGTGATGCGTCGCATTGGACTAGAGAGTCATGGCTCTCATCATCCTAAGTTAGAGGTTCCATTTGTCTCAGTACTTCCCGGAGTTTCCCCTGCATTCCCTATAGAGGTGTCATTAGAGTACTCCCCTGCACCTTTTTAGCAGTTTCCGGTCTTTCTGACATATGCTCCTTTACCACCCGAGGACCCTAACAAGGATCCCGAAGAAGACCCAGAGGAATCGTTTGACTCAGGACTGTAGTAGTCGTGGGACGAACCTTTTTGTGTACTTTTGTAAATACTGTTTTGTGAAGCGTGTTTTGTTTTGGTGTATACACACTAACCTAAATAGTGTAACCTTTTTGTAAGAAGTTGTTTATATATAGAATATCTGGTTGGTTACTGTAGTCTATTTTAATTTATTTTATTCGTTTGCATTAATTGCATTGTCCCATTAGAACTAATACACCTCAAACCACATTAAATTAGCCCACTTATTCAATGCCTCATCGCCTTCACAACAACCTTGAGCTTATATTATCAACATACTTGGCAGAGGGTGGACAATGTGGAAGTAAATAATCAAGTAAGATGCCGATGCGGACGTCCAGTTCACAATCAAGGCGTTAATCGCGATGGACCTATACCTGTACCTACTGAGGAGTTACCAAGATCAGTCAAAAACCAGATTCTTGAAGAATTAGGAAGGCTTAGAAGAACGCAACCATACAAGCGGATATATTTGTTATCTGAGTTCAGAAAGCAAAGACTGCCGGTGTTCACAGGTGAACCTGACCTGAGAATCGCTGAGACCTGGATCCGTCAAATAGAAAAGATGTTGGAAACCATGGGTATTACTGTACATACAGACAAGATTGCCTTGGCAAGTTACCAGCTAGAAGTAGAAGCGGATCATTGGTGGTCCTTGATAAAAGATTCCTGGGACACAACGAACATGACTTGGGCTTAGTTCAAAGAGTTATTTCTAAGAAAGTATTTCCCAAATATAGTTAGGCAGGAGCAAATTTGGCAATTTCAAACATTGGAACAGGGTGAGACAACAATGACTTAGTATATGACCAAGTTTGAAGAGTTGGTACAATACGTGACTCGATACGTTGTAGACGAGGGAGAGAAAGAACAAAAATTCGAGTGGGGTTTAGACTCTATCATCAGAGGCAATACGACATTGGATGTCGAAAGGGAGTGGGTAGACTCAAAAAGGACCTGGCTGATGAAGACGAAGAAGGGGGGTCAGTCCTTTATAGGACCAAGAAGAAATGACCAAAGGAATGTGGCATGGACACCATACACCAGGCCATCACAACAGCCGCAACAACAAAGCTAGAAAGAAAGTTTACAAACCAAGCCTATTACATAAGTCCAATGCTTTCACTGTCATCAGATAGGGCACAAGAAGTCGGAATGTCCATAACTTACTCGGATAGAAAATCAAGTAGGGGGTTTTGGCCCGAGTGCTCAAGCTATTGGCGGACAATGGCCATGGACGAACAAGTCAGGAGGGGCAACAGAAGGAAACCGAAAAGTCAGACCAACCAGCAATCAAAAAGCCATAAGCAGAATTAGAGGTAACATTGTACTATATAATTCTTTGGTTCACGTTCTATTCAATTCTGGCGCATGATATTCTTTTATAGGAACATCGTGTGTTAATTATTAAGTCTTGAATGTGAACCTTTAGAACCTATTTTACGTGTTGCATCACCTTTGGGAGGAAGTATTAGGGTAGGATTAATCTGTCGAGGGTGTAAATTAGGAGTGTCAGGGTTACACTTGAGTTGCGACCTTCGGGTCATTTTGACATAATCTTGTAGGGCTGAGCAAGAAATTCGTATAATTCGTAATCCAATCCGGTCCAGTCCAATATGGTAGGATTGGATTGATTTTTTGAATCCGTGGTTCAGTTCTGGATTAGAAATTTAAAAATCCGTAGGCCACAGATCGGTTCCAGATTGAACCTCACGGTTCCGGATTGGAATCGATTCGGACCGTATACATTTAGTCTATATGTATACCATATACCCTCCAACATAATATCATTTCTCGTTTCATATAAAAGCTAAACACCAACCCTAATTCATCTCACACGCCACTCAGCTCACTCACTCATTGCTACCTCTCATACTCTCATCTCTCTCTCTCTCTCTCTCTTTCTCTCTCTCTCTTCTCTTTTTCATCCATCTCCGATCATCATGCATCTCTGATCATCCATTTCAGATCTTCAACTTCACACGCCGTTACTTACTCACTACCTCTCACACTCTCATCTCTCTCTCTCTCTTTCTCTCTCGGTACTCTCTCTCTTCTCTTTCTTAGACATTCTCAGATCCTCCATCTCCGATCATCCATCTCAGATCTTCAACCTCACATGCCGCTCACTCACTATCTGTCACACTCTTCTCTCTCTCTCTCTCTCTCTCTCTCTCTCTCTCTCTCTCTTATCTTTCTTAGACACTCTCAGATCCTCCATCTCCGATCATCATCCATCTTAGATCGGTAGCTGTAGCTCTCTCTCTTTCTCTCTCTATATATATATATGTATATATTCTATTTTGTTTTCGTGGGAATCATGTTCTGTTTGCTAATTTTTCTATCCCCAGATTTGTCACATTTGATGAATAAATCTGTTTGATGTCTTTGATGATCTGTTTGATGATTTTTCCATCTTGTGCTTTTATTTTTGATCTATTTGATTACTTTGTTTTTAAGCCATATTATTATTTGATCACTCTTATATTTTGTTTTTGTGGGAATCATGTTCTGTTTGCTGATTTTTCCAGCCTCAGATTTGTCACATTTGATGAATGTTCTGTTCTATTTTGTTTTTAAGCCATATTATTATTTTGTCACATTTGATGAATATTCTGTTATGTTCTATTTTTTCACATTTAATACAATCCAACACTCTGTTTTGTGTAATGTATATCCAGTTTTAGGAGAACTCTGCTATGGTTATGTTTTTTAGAAATTAAAATGTTCTATACATTTTTGTTATTTAAATATGTGAAACCGTGGTCCTAAACCGATCCAATCCGTGTTTAAATGGATTGGTTTAGATTGGTTCCACGATTTAAATAGATTGGATTAGTTCCAATTTTTCAGGAATCGTAGATAACGGATTGGTCTTGGTTTTACCCCAATCCGAACCAATCTAGACCATGCTCACCCCTATAATCTTGGGTATGGATTGGTTATCCGCCCACCGAGCAGTGATTGATTGTTACCAGAAGAAGGTGACAACTTGCACACCTAGTGGGACGTGTTTCCAATTTAAGGGGGATAAAGAGGATTCCCTGAGCACGACAAATCGTAAAACGTGGTGGCATAATCAATTTGCTTGGTGGTTAGCAAGTTTGATCATTAACGAAGAAGCCCGATCCGAATTAAATCTTCTGCGTGTAGTTTGTGAATACGCTGATGTTTTTCCTAAAGAATTGCCAGGATTATCGCCACATCGTGATGTAGATTTTAGTATCGAGTTACAAGCGGCTACTACACCCATATCTATGACACCCCACCGTATGGCTCCTACCGAACTTCAGGAATTGAAGACGTAATTGCAAGAATTACTGGAAAAAGTGAGGAGCACCAGTTCTCTTTGCAAAGAAAAAGGACGGAACATTGAGATTGTGCATAGATTATCGGCAACTTAATCGGGTGACGATCAAGAACAAATATCCATTTCCACGGATTGATGACCTATTTGACTAGCTTTGAGGTTCAAAGTGTTATTCAAAGATTGATCTTAGTCTAGCTATCACCAATTGCGGGTCGTGGATGATGATATACCAAAGATTGCTTTCCGAACCCGATATGGCCACTACGAATTTGTGGTAATGCCCTTTGGATTAACCAATGCACCAGCCATGTTCATGATATATTGTTGAACCATCTATGAAATGGATGGATTTTGTTGAGAAATGTGTCATGAATAGTATGTTGAGAATACTTGGATTGTGGGCTTTTGGTAATTACATAAATTGTGAATATGGAATTGTATCATATGTCACATGTATATGGAGGTTGGTTATTATTTGAGAAATTGAGGAATATTGAATGTGTTATTCACATTGAGGAAAAATTTTGAGAATTGTGAAAAAATGTACAATGAGGTTATATAGTTGCATTTGCATTTCATTCATTTGCATAGCCTTCGAATATTGATTATTAAGGCTATATTTTGGAAATTGAGTGATTGTTTTGAGAAAACAATTGAGATCTTGAAATGTTTGGGGTAAATACGTTTAGTAAATCTGGATAGGGGGTATAGTTTGGTATTGATTAAGTTGGCTTGAGTGTCCGTGATGAAAGACTGAAAACACATGCGATGCAGGTATCACATTTCCTCCGGTTATAAGCCAGTAAAGAAGCGATTCATAGTGCTTGATATGTCTACTTGCAAACATCAGCCTAAGGATTACCCGAGTCATATTTACCACCTTGTATTTGTATTTCGAATTCATCGAGATAAAGTGTTTTCAAAAAGAGCATTGCAAGTGATTTTCAAAAGGATAAAACTTGTGATTTTTGGAGCATAACATGGCATTGCATCCATATTTAAGACTCCTTAAAACATATATACTTTGTTAAGATCTTCTTACTGAGCGTTATGCTTATGCCTCGTGGATTTGTGTAGGAAAAGATATGGTGATTTCGCCTCAGTGAAGGTGAATGGATGTTTTGAGAGCACATGACTCTTTAGTTTATTTGTTATATTTTTGATAAGCCAATGGCTTATGTATATAGATTTGTAAACCACTTACTTGTAACCGGGCTTAAGCCTTCGAACCTGTGACCTAAGGGGCTGTATTTTGTATTTTGTTCTTTACGTTTATTTGTCTCACATGCTATAGATTCATTCCTTAGAGAAGATTGAATATGTATTGCATGTGGACACCTTTTGTACATCTCTTGCATATCAAGAAATACAAGTATGGAGAATTATTTAGTATTATGATCTTAGGAGTTTCATGATTATCTAATGGAAAAAGGATAAAACCAGGATCCTTATATGTTAATTATTTGGGGGCGTTACATGAGTGGGACAAGTATCACGTGCCTTTCAGTTAGGAGCCGGTAAAGTAGGTTTGCTAGAGTCTTGAGGGAGTTACTTGCAGACACCAGCTTAGGGATTACCTGAGTCGTATTTACCATCCCATATTGTGACCTATTACATTGATGTATTTCTATTATCGAAATGATCATTTGCATGAGATTTCAAAGAGATAAAACTCATGATTTTTGGAGCATGACATGGCATTGCATTCATATTTATAAGACTGTCTAAAACATATATACTTCAGTAAGATCTTTCTACTGGACTTTGTCCTCACCCCTAGTAGATTTGTATAGGAATGGATGTGGTAATTCTGCCTCAATGAAGGCGAGTGGATTTTTGAGAGCCTAAGGCTCTTTTGTTTATTTGTTCTATTTTTGGTAAGCCAAGGGCTTACGTGTATGGGTTTGTGAGCCATTTATTTGTCACTGGGCTTAAGCTTTAGAACTTGTGACCTGAGTAGCTTATTTTGTAATTGTTTCTCTCGTTATATATCTGTCTCACGTGCTATGGATTCATACCTTATAAAAGATTGAATATATAATTGTGTGTGTTCTTCTTTTATAAATCTCTCATATATCAAGAAGTTCAACTATAGAGATTGATTAGTGTAGCTCGGCTTTTTTGCGCCCCCTTTTGGAGAACTAAAATTAAGCCCTACAGTTCAGACTCCTGCGATTCTGAATCTAATCTCACAAAGTGCAATGTGAAACTGATAATCACCAAAGAGTCCAAATCTGGCAAATTTTTTTGAAAAATAGATTTTAAATCAAATAATGCCAAAATTGGACTGCCTTGCCAGATACAGAGTCGCCACCTAAATATTTTTTATTTTGGAAAAATTTAGGAAACCCTGACTTGTGCCAAAGGCCACGTGTCCGTCATCACCAAAGTTGCCTCGGCTCGGGAACTTGGGTATGAAAGGGGAAGGTCATGAATTGAGCACCCCCGCTCGTCCGATCAAAGATCGGCCTCTATTAATCATGATATGCTTTTTATAAACATTATGTGCTCTTATTCCGGTTATTAGCTAACATTACTATGTGATGTGCACAAGCAAGTATAGACTAAAATTTGCAAGATTTGGAACAATTCAACTCATGTTTATTTGCAAAAATGGTTTGAATTTGCCGCCTCAAGTGGGCTTAAAGATGCGGATTTTGCCACCAAACATAGTGGGCTTAAAACAATGATTTGCCACAACAAAGTGGGCTTAAAACGTACATTTGTTGAATCGTTTCAATTCAAACAATAAGCCTTCATCTACAGGCATTCATGCAGTTTAACATTTAAGCAAATAGTCTCATGGCAAGCATGCTGATCATGGAAATCACTTACACACGTGCAAGTATGCTAAAGCGTAAAAACTTACCTAGTACTCCAAGATAGGAAAAAAATAAAGTTAAAAAAATGCATGATTCCTAACTATACAAAATGCCTAATACAACACATGTAAAATGAAATTAATAGGCTTAGCTACTAATATGGCATATGAATCGATTTGATAACATGTGATTAAACACGCATTCAAAGAGGATATTGAAATGGTAATGCAGTTTGAATAATGAACCGAGCCTCGGTGCATGCAAGACAAATGAATGGATGCAAACATGCAAGCATAAGGTATGCTAATTGAAAATGTCCCTAATCTAACCATCAA
This sequence comes from Camellia japonica, assembly GCA_030407325.1. Classification (NCBI taxonomy): domain Eukaryota; kingdom Viridiplantae; phylum Streptophyta; class Magnoliopsida; order Ericales; family Theaceae; genus Camellia; species Camellia japonica. Next base: position 108,386,542 of record JAPPVO010000019.1, read on the forward strand.
AAGTGGATAAATAAAAGGGAGAAAGACGTGGGGTTGGAAGACATATACACACGCACGCATGCACGCACACTTATTACAACATTACGCCCTCGCGAAGGAGGGTCCGAATGAATAAGAGCTAAACTAATCTAAGCTAAGCTATCTAAATAAGCTCATTAGACTAAACTAATTTAGACTAATTATTACAAACCAATCGAATAACTAGCAAACTAATTACTAATTATTACAACACTTTAATCAACTAGTAAACTAATTAATTAAAACAAATTCACACTAACTAAGCATGCAAGGTATTAAACTATGCTGCTACTGCTCCATCTCAGGAAGTGGAGGATGCATATGCTCGGTTTTCGCCTTGAAAAGTCTTCCGTTTTGCTCTTGAAAGGCTCTGTTTGCAGGGTTGAACATACTTCAGAACCTTTCTGCTTCAACTTACCAAATCTCTGCTGACGATTGCATCAGTGACCTGCCGGCCATGGATGGTTTCTGCCGGCTAGAGAGATGTACTGTCGGCCAAAAATGAAGCTTTACTGGCTATTGATGAGGCACTGCCGGCCACTGATGCTCTAAGTCACCACACTGCAACAGAGCACAAACAGAGCAAAATGAAGGTCTTTCCAAGGGTTTGTTTGTACTGTACCCCTCCTTATCATCTCAATATCTCAAAGGAGTGACACATTTGGATCTAAAACCACCAATCAAGCAATTTCATTGCATGATGGCCAAAGATCCAAGTTGTACAATTTTGATAAATGCATAAATAAGACTCGAAAGACCACAACCCTATCATGCATGATCAAGGGCAATGGAGACCAAGGAAAATGGCACATTTCATCACTACTGAGTATGAAATGTCGTATTTGCCTTGTGTTCAAATTAACGTCCGGTTTGAACACATGCAATGCAACACGAAGAATACTTATCTTGCCTCTTTTACTTGCATGTTTTGTTTACTCCTTTTAGTTACCAAATCATTCTTTAATCGATTAAGTCCAAAAGTTAGTGTCCTCTAATGGAAGAGGTGTCAACCAAGGGATGGTTTAAGACAAGAGAGAGGTCATGCCTTTGATTAGTGAACCCTTAAAAGAGGATTGAAACCATTAAGCACAAGCCTCAATCTCAAGCTTAAACACAACCCTAAGTTTAAACAACCCTTAAAGCAAATGAAAAAGTGAAGAAATGAGGGAGGTTGCAGATATTTTAGATGCTGAAATGAAGTGCAAAACAACACTAAAATATGCTATTGACTCAAAACAATGATGCTTAAAGCATTAAAACATCAAACTAGTAAAGGAAATTGCACTACAACCATACAAAACAAGCCTCAATTGAACTAACCAACACAAAACAGAGCTAAAACAGTCCAAAATATAGCTTAAAACATTCTGAAATTAAGCTAACACAAGCTAGAATAATAGGCTAAAACATGAAGCATGCTAGACTAGTAAGCAAGACACAAGGAGGGGAGGCTAACCCCTTCAATTTTGGACTTCAAAACATGTTTTTAGCCACTAAAATAGCTCTGAAAAACAATGGTTAAAAGCTCTGAAAAAGATGATGCAAGGGTGGGAAACACAAGGGCAAAGACCTCCAAAACAAGGTACAAAGAAGGGCTATCAACCCCTCAACCTTTAATTGCCTTAGGACCCAAGCTTCAGCCCAAAATCACAGAGTTTTTATAGCCAAAAATCAGTTGGAAAACATGCTGGAATGAAGACAAGAGTAGCTAAAACAATAAGCTAATACATGAGGCTAACTAGGCATGCAAACAAGACATAAGGAGGGAAGGCTAACCCCTCCAATTTTGGACTTCAAAACAAGGTTTTTACCACTGAAAAATCTCTAAGATTTAGTGGTTAAAAGGCCCAAAATGTTTGATTTGAAAGTGGTGAATAAAGGCACAAAAGCTTTAACAACAAAGGAGTGAGAATGATGAACCACCCCTTAACTTGAAATGGCCTTAAACCAACACTTTTAACCCACAAAAACAGAGGTTTTCACAGTTCAAGACCACCCCAAAAAAGAGTACAAAAAGATGGCAAAAACAAGTATGAAAAAGACAAGCTTAAAGGGTAAAGGTTATACCTCTTGAAGCCAAGCACACTTTTAGGCACAAATACAAGTCAAAACCACCTTAAGGAGTTCCAAGAGAGCTTCAAGCAACCTCAACCTAAAGATGACCCACTTTGGTTAAGGGTTGATAGGTTAAAGTTTGAAGTATGCAAGCTTCTAAGCACAAAAGCTCAAGAGAGAGGGAAGCCTAGAGAGAGAGACTCCCAAAATTTTTCCAACCTTGAAAACAATAGAGAAGGTCCTCTACATATAGAAAAATGAGAGCTCAGGTCGAAAATATCAAACCAGAGACAACTGGAGCAGTGGGGAAACAACTGGAGGTAAATATCTGCAAAAAATCTGTTTTTTGACACTAATGGCCGGCAAGGCATCATTGATGGCCGGAAAGCTTCATTTGTGGCTGGAAAAAATCATCAATAGCCGGCACATGCCCATCCATGGCCGGCAAACTTCACCAGTGACCGGCCAGAAAAATCTACTCTCCAGGTCCAAATTCAAATGGGCATATCTCCTTCCTCTTGACTCCTTTGTAGGTTATTCTTGAGTCTAAATTGAAGCCCCGGAAGTCTTCTTTCTAATGGTGGTAGCCTAACATAAAAATTCCAAGTATGCAAAAAGATATGCCTATTTTAGTGAAGACTGCTCAGTTTTGGTCCTAACCGAATTGATGCCTAACTTCTCTTCAACTAGTTTTCTTCCCTCCTCTAATTTTCTTCAACTCCAAACCTCTAAATAAGATGTTTTAAAGATTTTTTTAAAGAGTTCACCTCTCTTCCATTTTATGTCCACTTTGTTCTTACTCGGTTTACCGAAAAGCGCAACATTTAACGAAATGTGAGCCTCGGAACATCGTAGAAACTTTTTCAAAAAATATTTTGAAAGAAAGGGTTTTAAGGTCTAAAATCATCTTGGTCAAAATAGTTTTGGTCCAAAATGGGGTGTAAGGTTGGGATTTGAAGCTCCCCTTGCCGAAGAAATCGAATCTTTGCACAACACAGCTTTCACCATCGAATGATCAACCCGAAGCGCCCAAGTCTTAAGGGCGGTCAAAAATGGGGTGTGTATAAAATGATGATTGAAGAATTGAGATTGTTTAATTGAGATAAATTAAATCAAGGTTATCACTTGTTAATTATTTGGGAGCGTTACAGTTGAGGACCCCAACTATTATGAAAATGTTGCATGTCCTTTATCTTATAAATCTCTAATATCAAAGACTTTTGTTAGAACCCTTTATTGTCAAATCCGGAGACAAAACTTTGTGTTGATAAAGTTGTAATTTTTATTGTGTTTTTGTTCTTCCTGCTCGAGCGGGGCCATTGGAGCTCGAGCAGAGATTGAAGGATCTCAGTATTTTGGCAGGACTGTAAAAGTACTGGGGTGTGTGATTTAGCGCTCGAGCGTACCTCAGTTTAATCACACGCATATTTTGTTGGAGCCGCTCGAGCGGGCTGTGGAGCGCTCGAGCGGAGATCACGGACTCAGATTTTCTATTTATACCTGTTTAGGTTATTTTTAGGATTACTTTGCCTAGATCCTATTCAAGAGTCCTAGGGTTTTGTTTAAGGTTTTCTTCTGAGTTCTTTGAGAGTTTTTCTTGATGTTTTGAGAGAGTTCTTCACTCATGATCTAAATTACATACATTAAGAAGGTTGATACTTTATATTCAAGAGAGTTCTCTTCGGTGGCTTCCGAAGGTTAAAACGTAGAGTTTCAAAAGGCGTTTGATTCTATACATAGTCGTTAATTCGACAAGTGAAGTTGTGGGATCAACTTCAGGATTGATCAGTTCCGTGATGAAGGCGTGGTGAAAGACTTACAGAAGATTCGAGGACAAATTGACTAGGTTGGGTAATTTGTGTATTATCTTTGTAATCTTTCGTTCTTCAGTAGTGGATTGATTAGTGGCGGTTCGCCCGTGGTTTTTTATTACAATTGAAGGTTCTTCAATTGTGATTTTTTCCACGTAAAAATCGTTTGTGTCGATTTATTGTTTATTACTAAAAACAAACAAACTAAAATCACTCTCGTAAGTGCTTGTTGATTTTAGATTGAATGTTTTGAATAATTGGGATTTGGAATATTTTAATCTTGATCTAATCACGAATCACTTAGATTTTCAACTTTAAACAAAAAAAACTCTTTATTTTAGTCTCTAATTTTTAAAATGTGTCAATTTAGTTTCTAATGCCACTACAACAAATTAAAATTTTAGAGAAAAAAATTTAAAGACAATCACTTTTAGAGACGAAATATTTAAGTTGCCGAAAATATCATTATTGTTTTTTGCGAACGAAATTAGATATTTAGTGATGAATTATTATCTTTTTTAGACTGTGTTTTGTTTTTTTGGTTTAAAAATAAACATTTCTGCGCCAAATAATTTTATTTTAAAAAATACATTTATTGGCAACATTTTAAAAATTTTGTTGATAAAAGTCAAATTGAGTGTTTATTTACTATATCATAATTTACTATCATATAAAATCATTATATATTTATTTCAGTTACACTTTTATAGAATGATAGGGTTAAGATTATTAAAATACACATAAATAATTGAAATAAAATTATTATATATTTGTTTAAATAACACTTATAGAACGATAAGTTTAAGATTATCAAAATAAATAATTAAAATAATTTTTTAATTTTAGATGACTTTTTTTCTCTCCAATTTAATCATTATTTTTAATATTATAATGAATGTTTGTTTTATTATCTTGAAATTAAGTACAAAAAATCATATATTAATATATATATTTATTTATTTATTTAAAATACACTTTCATAGTTCAACATAACGAAAATTGCACTGTATATTTGTAATATATTTTTAAATAGTTCTATATATATGTACACACACACATATAATTCAACTAAAATTATTATATATTTATTTGTTTATATTTATATCATAATAAAATTAATATTATTCTTTTGTAATGCATACATTACAACATATTTCTACAAATAATTTATATATAGATATATGTAAATAATTTAATTTATTTTTATAAAATATTATTTAAAAAGGAAAAAAATTAACCGATGCATCGCACATATCAAGTACTAGTTTTTAACAATCATTTAATTCTAAAATCTTTTTTCCAAACAAACTTTTGGACAACTAATTTTCTCAATATTAGAGAATCTAACAGTCAGATTAAAGTTCCAAATATAATAGAATAAAACTAATTTGTGATTTCACTTATAAATTTATTGTCTAAAAAATACGAACTTTACAACAAAAGGAAAGTCACACATTAAACATAAGCTCAAACATTACCTTGCATTGTTATTGTAAAAAATATGGAAACTCACACATTAAACATAAAGATCAAACATTGGAATGGTTACCATTAACTGAATTTGTATTTACTCTTGATTGTTGTTGGCCTTGTCCAATTAGTTCCATTTGATGATCTTAAACATTACCTGAATTTGTATCTTGTCTACATGAGTTATTGAAGAAGTTCTTCATTTCTGGCCAAACTTGTATTCCTGTTTTGGTCTTCAACCCCCAATTTATCACGCGAATCGTGTGAGCTATCATGAGACTCGCCATCACACAGCACCACGCTATGACTCCAACTATAATTGTATCAATAAGCGATTCCCTATCCTTTTTTGGTGTGACAACTACGATCGAAAATGCGTAAGTAACAGCAATTAATGTAATTGTCACCCACATGATCACGACCAGAAGCCACATGAAAAACTTTTTCTTGAACGGCCATCCAGTTATGAGCAATAAGATTGCACTCACAGATAAAACGAATCCTGCCGTGTTAAAACGAATGAAATACGGATATTTACCTCTATAGTTATAAGCCATTATAGCTTCTCCTGCTCTATGTGTCTCTGTCGGTGCAGGTGCAGGTGTAGGCGTATTGTCTTGCCAGACACCTCCTGGAGGATTCACCCCAGCTTGGAAAGCCATTGTCGCGATAAGTGATGCCACGACCATTAATATGTCTCGTTTTTTTGACAACCATTCACCTTGGGAGAGATCTTTTGCTTTCATTGCTTTCACTTTTCGAAAGGTGGCTTTAATTTTTTTCAATTCCTCTGTATTTTCTTCAATTTCCATTATAATGTCATATGCTGTGTACCCACAATTGTTTACTGCATTTACTGCCTTTATTCGATGTTCTGTCTTTTTTGCTTTTTCTATTTTTTCTAGCAAATAATCCACAACCTGCAAAATTTATACTCCATCGTCAACATTAATTGGATGTAATTAGCTAGTAGTTTTCGAATAAGATTGTGCTTGGTTCATAGATTTGAGGAGAGATTTGAAAAGGGAAAGAGAAAATGTGTGTGAAATGTAATTATATTTCATTCACATTTCACCTCCATTTTTTCTTTTTCTTCCTAAATTTCTCTCCAAATTTATTAATCAAACACAATATGAGTGTAATAGTATAAATGTTTACAAATTTATAGAATAACTTTTTAGGTAAATGAGTGTTTCATTATAAAAAAGAAAGAATGTAAAACAGAGCTCCATACAGAGCCTATATCAGCTACACTAGGGCCAAGGTAGTCATGGCTCCCGACTTAAAAAAAAATCTTTAAAGCCATGTTTGAATGATAGTTATTTCAAATGAAAATGTAATTTTGGATTACCATGATACTGTTTGGAATATATAGAATTATTTATTCACAATCCCAAATTAAAGTAGCGATCCAATTCTCTCATTCTATCATGAAAATTTCACATTCCTGAGAAATGTTGAACATTTAAGAATAAAAATAATAATTAAGATCAAAATATTTTTAATTTTATTATTTTGCCATTAAAAATTCCTAACTAAACCAAACACCTGAATAACATCAACATAGAAAACTTATTGCTAATAATCTTATTATTAGTAATGATATTTCCATTCCTCCCGTATGATTCCTGTCATTTAAACATATCAAGGTCTCAAAAAAAATTATATAATAACATAATAATATTACTTGCATGGCCCAAAAAAAAAAAAAAAAAAAAAAAATTAGTGCGCAAAAGATTAATGACATTAATTACAGTTATGCAACCACCTTTATCTAAAACATTTTATTTAGTACCACAAGTTATTATGGATATATTGGTTTAATGGGTTGCACTTTTTATCTAGGATTAATTATACTAATACCTCTTAACTATTAGCAAATATTATTTTATCTCATTCATCTATGAATTCATCCATTTTGAGTCCTTTAATTATAAAAATGTAACACTTTCACCCTTACAGACTTCTTTTAAAAGGGGGTATTTATACTATTTTCTAGTTTTGAAGGTTAATATGTATGAATTCATAGATAAGGGGCAAGATAATATTTGCTAATAATTTATGGAGTCTTAGTATAATTAACCCTTTATCTATTATACTAGTATTTTAATGAAAATGCTAATGACAGTTCTTTGGATTATAAATAATTTCAGCGGATGTGTAAAGATGTATGGAAATAATTTTAAAATGTATAAAAAAATAAAGTGTATAAAATACTCAAAATTATTTTTAAATAATAAAACCAAGCATACTTATTTTTGTTAACAAAATTCTACGACACACAATGTTATCTAATGTATGTAAATTTTCAACCTGTACTAATTGTAAAACAATTTAATCATACAAAAAAAATAAAAATAAAAATTAGTTGGTTATCAAAATATTGCCAGTATTGATATATATATTTTTTCCATAAAAATTTAACTACAAGAAACATAAATAAGTTATCTAAGATAAGTAAGGTTCCAAATACAAGTTTTCTTGAATTGTATAATTTCTTAACTACTCATAACGTGCCACATTACTTGAGATGTAAGAGCTCCAACATCTTGGATTGAAGGAAAACTTTCTCCTATGTAAAATGTGTATTGGAGTTCTAACATTTTTAATATTATTTTATCTTTATGATCCCTGTTTTTAGTAACAAATTAAATGATGTTAAACTTATTGACTGAAATATATATCAATTGTATTTTTGAATCAAGGTACAATGACTCCTATATATAGGAGAGTATTACAATAAAGTAAGGACTCCTAGATTTACGAGGACTCCTAGATTTATAGGTAATATACTTATATTATATATTAACCTAATATATAATGCATTAACATTCCCTCTCAAACTCAAGGAGGATAAATTTCAACCAACTTGAGTTTGGAAACTAAGTCACTGAAATGGCCAGAAGGATGAGCCTTGGTGAAGATATCAGCAGGCTGATCAGTAGAAGCAATAGCAAGAAGAAGGACAATGCCATGAGTAACATGCTATCGAATAAAATGGCATTCAATCTCAATATGTTTGGTGCGATCATAGAAGACATCATTATGAGCAATCTGAATGGCACTCTGATTGTCACAATAAAGAGACGTAGCACCAGAGAAGGAAACACTCATGTCAGCAAGAAGCCAGCGAAGCCACAGGAGCTCCTGAGTAGTGTCAGCAAGAGCACGATATTCCGTTTCAGTACTAGAACAAGCAATGAGAGATTATTTCTTGTTACGCCAAGCAATAAGTGAATCCCTTAAGAAGAAACAGAAACCCGTAGTGGAACATTCGATCAGTAGGATCTCCAGCCCAATCAACATCAAAAAAGGCACGAAGTGTAAGAGAGGAGTGAGCAGAATAATAGAGTCCATGGAACATGGTGCCTTTGAGGTAGCGAAGTATGCGAAGTAGGGCAGTGTAATGAAGGGTGCGATGAGCTGACATGTACTGACTAACAAGATGTACAACATAAGCAATGTCAGGACGTGTCACAGTGAGATAGACAATACTACCTACTAGCTGGCGATAAAGAGTAGCATCTGAGAGAAAATCCCTATCAAGTGGAGTGAGACGAGTCTGAGTATCAATCGGAGTAGGGGCAGTCTTGCAATCCATAAGAGCAGCACAAGCCAAAAGATCGGATGTATATTTGGCCTATGATAAATAATAACCAGTAAAATCATTGGAGACTTCAAGGCCCAAGAAATAATTGAGAGTATCAAGGTCTTTCATCTCAAAATGTCGGCTGAGAGATTGTTTGAGGCTAAGAATACCAGCCACATCATCACCAGTGATAATCATATCATCCACATAGAGGAGAAGAAGAGTGATGCCATGAGTAGTCTGCTGAATAAAGAGAGCAGAGTCATACAAGTTGGAGGTGAAGCCAAGATCGTGAATGGTGGAACTGAACTTAGTAAACCAAGCACGAGGGGCTTATTTGAGACCATAGAGAGCACGCTGAAGTTTGAAAACTTTTTTAGCCGGATAATAGACCCAGATGGAGGTTGCATATAGACCGCCTCAAGAAGATCACCATTTAGAAAGACATTTTTCACATCCATTTGGAAAAGGTCCCAGTGGCGCAAAGCAGCAACAGCTATCAGGCTGGGAACAGAGGTAAGCCTAGCAACAGGAGCAAAAGTCCCCTCATAATCAATACCATATTCTTGGGCAAAGCTTTTTGCAATAAGGCGAGCTTTGTACCGCTTAATAGAACAATTAGAGTGAATCTTGATTTTGTAGACCCATTTGCAGCCAATCGCAGTCTTGCCAGGAGGAAGATCAACAATGTCCCAAGTATGAGTTTTGTTTAGAGCCTGAAATTCATCAGTCATAGCTTGCTGCCAAAGAGGATTAGTACAAGCCTTACGATAGGAGGTAGGTTCATGAGTAGAAAAGGCAGTGGATCCAACAATATAATCACGAAGATAAGTAGGTTGGCGAGTTACCTGACTTAGACGACCTGTAGGAGGAGGATCTGGTAGGGTGATAGGAGACTCAACAGGACACTCAATGGGAATGGGAGGCCCCAGAATGAACACAGCAAGACCATCAGAGGGAGCAGTTGGGACAGGATTAGGTGTAGGCAAAGGCGTCTCTAAAGAAGAGGAACCTGTATCAAAGTCATTAGAGAAGAGATCAATAGAAGGATTAGTAAATAGAATGGAAGTAGAAGATGATGATAAGTGCAACGAGGATAAGGATGAAAACATTTTATGCTCCCAGAAAAGCACATGACGAGAGACACAAAGACGTTTAGAGATAGGATCCTAACAATGATAACCTTTATGTTCAATCCCATACCCAAGAAAGCAACAAAGACGAGAACGGGGTTCAAGTTTGGTGTGTTCATGAGGTTGGAGGAGAACAAAACATGCAGACCCAAAAACCCGAAGGTTTATGTATGGAGGACTAGTGCCATGTAAACGTTCATGAGGAGTTTGCTTATGGATAATAGGAGTGGGAACACAATTGATAGTGTAGATAGCAGTAAGAGCAGCTTCTCCCAAAAAATATTCAGGACACGAGGAAGAGATAAGAAGGGCTAGAGTAGTGTGAAGAATATGCCTATGCTTTCATTCAGCACGACCATTTTGTTGGGACATGCCAGCACATGAATGATGAGGCTAAGTACTATGATGCTGAAAGAAGGAGAGAAAATCAAGATCCCTATATTCCATAGCATTATTAGATCGAAATTTTTTAATGTTTTTAGAAAATTGGGTTTGGACCATGTTTGTAAAATTGTAATAAAGTTGTTTGAGTTCTGCTCGACTTTTCATGAGAAACAACCATGTAAAACGTGAAAAATCATCAACGAAAACAACAAAGTAATGTGATTGTAGACCACCCCGAACGTCCCAGCTTCGCACGCGAAGGCGCGAAATCCGTTTTGTTCATTAGCTACTACAATTCGGACTCAATGTCACGGTTCTGAATCTAATCCTGCAAAGTGCAATGCAAGATTGATAAATCACCAAAAAGTCCAAATCCGGCAAATCGTTTTGGAAAACTGATTTTAATAAAGAAGTGCCAAACATGGAATGCTTTGCCAGATACAGAGTCGCCACCTAAATGTTTTATTTTTGGGAAATTTAGGAAACCCTGACTTGTGCCGAAGGCCACGTGTCCGTCATCACCAAAGTTGCCTCGGCTCGGGAACTTGGGTACGAGAGAGGAAGGTCATGCAATGAGCACCCCCGCTCGCCCGATCAAAAGATTGGCCTTTACTAAGCATGATATTTTGTTTTTGAAAACACATATGCTCTTGTTCCGGTTTATTAATCTATTTACTACGTGATGCGCACAGCATACAAGTATAGACCAAATCGCCTAAGTTGGAACAAAACATCTCATGTTTGTTTGTTTGAAAACAGTTTGAAGTTTGCTACTCGCAAGTAGGCTAAGTCGCATTTCGATGAATTGTTCCAATTCAAGTAATCCAACCTTCATTCGCAGGCATTCAGGCAGTTATATCAAATAAGCAGTTAGCCTCATGGCAAGCATGCTTTCATGGCAACATTAACACACATGCAGTATGCTAAAGCGTAAACACTCACAGTGTACTCCAAGCCAAAACAAAGAAATAGTTAGAAATCATGCATGATCATAGTTCATGTTAAGATGGCTAATGCAACACACGCAACAATGCAACTAAAATAGGCTCGGCTATTCTAGATGTCATGTGAATTGCAACTTGATAACATGCTGTTGAACACGTATTCAAGAAAGTGTATTGAAACACAATGCAGTTAGTATGATGCGCCGAGCCCGGTGCATGCAAGACAGATGAATGGATGCACGCATGCAAGCACAAGGTATGCTAAGCAAAATATGCCCTAAAACTAACCATCGTAAGCGTTTAAGTAAAAGGGAGAAAGAAATGGGGGTTGGAAGACATGCATCACACACACGCACGCTTATTACAACAATTGGCCCTCTCGACGAAGGGTTCGAATAACAAGCTAACTAGCTAATCTAAGCTAATTAAACTAATTATTACACAACGAAGCTAATTAACTAATCCTAGTTAACTAACTATTACAAAACAAATTAATTAGCTAACTACACTATCTAATTAAACACAAACGAATAGCTAAACGCATTAACTATTTAAAGTACAAAACCAAAGCATAAGCTAGCTAAGGAAAGCAGTAAAGTAAAGCAAATAGAAAGGGCCTTGGGGCGAGAAGCGCATGCATGCTCGGTCACCTCGTTCGGAAATCCATCGCGATGCCCCAACTTGCCTCTGTTTTCATTTGACTTCAGAACATTGCACAAAGCTCAACAAAGCTTCAACTCCACCATGGGAACCTGTAGGAACCTGGCCGACCACCTTTTGGAGTTGTCAACCAGCTGCCGACCACTTGTCATTGCTGCAGACCAGAAAAAATGGTCGGCCAGCTAGCTTTCCTGGTCGGTCGACCAGTTTTTGCTGCACTTCTCCAGTTTGCTGCAACAGAGAACAAGAAGGGACATGGCAATGTATTTGCAAGATATGTGTGCACAACCACCCTCCACATCATTTCATAAGCTCAAGGGAGTGCGGTTCTCGACCCTCGGGCCACCAATCACGCATCTCGATGCATGATGGTCGAGAAGCCAAGATTGCACGAATCAATGTGAAATGAATGCACACATAATACATAAAGCCTAAAACTCTATCATGCTTGATCAAGAGCGTCGGTGACCGAGAAATGAGGCACATTTCATCACTTCAAGTATGAAACGTCCCTTGTTTCTCGTGTTTGGATTAACACCCAACCCAAACAACAATGCAAAGCAAGCATGTTAAACACAATGTAATGCATGCACAATGCAATGTAACATGGCATGCACAATGCAAACAACAACATGGCCTATACAATGCAATGAACAACATGGCATACTCAATGCTATGAACAACATGGCATACTCAAGCTAAGAGAGGTCATCTGGGAATGCATAACAGGCGTATCCACCAGGGGCAAACGCCAAGGATAAAAGGGCAATCAGAAGAATGGCCATTCAGTTTATCATCTGCGGAGGTATAAGAGAGGTCATCTGGGAATGCATAAGCTGTGCGTTGAAGCTGAAGAATCAAAACGCCTGATGGAGGCCATCCATGGAGGGGAATGCGGTGCGCATATGAACGGGGTAATGCTAGCGCGGAAGATCCTCAGACAAGGCTAATATTGGTCTACCATGGAGGAGGATTGTATCGGCTTTGTTCGGCGATGCCACAAGTGTCAGATCCATGCAAACCGCATGAACATTCCGCCGTCAAAGCTGTACAATATGACTTCGCCATGGCCATTCTCAGTTTGGAGAATCGATGTGATCGGGGCTGTCACTCCGAAGGGGTCGAATGGGCATGAGTTCATCCTGGTCACGATAGATTATTTCACAAAGTGGGTTGAGGCCCAATCCTATGCGGTGTTGAAGGCTTCACATGTTGCGAAATTCATCAGAAATAACATCATCTGTCGCTATGGGGTCCCGAACGAGATCATTTCAGATAATGGATCCCACTTCAAGAAGGAAGTGATTGATTTGCTGGAAAAATACAATGTGGCTTTTCACAAGTCATCCACCTATCGGCCGCAGACCAATGGAGCGGTCAAGGCTGCCAACAAGAATATCAAACACATATTGCAGAAGATGGTGGAAACCTACCGGGATTGGCCAGATAAGCTGCCGTTTGCTCTGTGGGGCTACCGGACGTCAATTAGGACTTCTACTGGGGTGACTCCGTATTCATTGGTTTATGGGATGGAGGCCGTTCTACCTATTGAAATTGAGGTTCGGTCTTTGCGAGTACTGGCTGAGTGTCAGATAGCCGAAGCAGATTGGTAACAGAACAGATTTGAAGAACTCATGCTCTTTGATGAGAGAAGACTGAAAGCACTGTACCATGTTCAAGGTTATCAGCGTAGAATTGCTAGGGCTTTCAACAAGAAAGTTAAGTCCAAGAATTTGAAAGAAGGAGATTTGGTGCTCAAGGACAACCAAGCTCCCATCCACGACCCAAGGGACAAGTTCAGACCCAATTGGCTGGTCCTTACATCATTAAGTCTATCTGGTCAGGTGGAGCTGTCGTTCTGATGGACCTAGATGGCCTAGAGTTCTCACAGCCGATCAACATGGACAAGTTGAAGAAATATTACCCCTGAGAGGCTCGCTAGGCCGAAAACCTGAAAGGGCAACCTAGGCAAAAGTTAGAGCATGAAAAATTTGAAATTATAAAAACTGAGCTCGCAAGGTTGAAAACCCGCAAAGGGCGGCCTTGGCAAAAGTTAGAGCGTAAAAGGAGAGTGGAAATACTCGAGTGAACCCGAGCCTGAACTACGTAAGGCTTGATTCCCATCTTTGGGATACGTAGGCAACTTCATTCTGAAGTTCAGCTATAAACCTTTCCCCGATCAACTTTGTCCATTTGATCATCTCGGTCATCTTTGTCTATTCAGCATTCAAGAGCTTCGGTTGTTATCTCCGGTACAGTGCTATTCAGACTAGGGGCAACTTTCCAGTTGCTGGGATCTGGGGTTGTGCATCTCAGTGACATATCTCAGGCGTGTCTAGTTCTGATCCATGTCGAAAATAGCTTTGAAAAGTTTTAATAAAAGTTGATTTTGTTCAAATTAATCTTTTTACATGTAACAAGCCTGCGGGGGACCTCGCTACAGTTCGGACTTGATTTTGTGTCACGGTTCTTAATCTTGAACCAAAGAGTCCAAATCCGGCAAATCGTTTTGAGAAAACAGATTTTTGAAAGAAGTGCCAAACATGGACTGCTTTGCCAGATACAGAGTCGCCACCTAAATATTTTATTTTTGGGAAATTTAGGAAACCCTGACTCGTTGCCTAAGGCCACGTGTCCGTCATCACCAAAGTTGCCTCGGCTCGGGAACTTGGGTACGATTGGGGAAGGTCACTTCATGAGCACCCCCGCTCGCCCGATCAAAGATCGGCCTCTACTAACCATGATATCAAGTTTTGAAAACATTATGCGTTCTTATTCCGGTTATTAGCCTAGATTTACTATGTGATGCGCACAGCATACAAGTATAGACTGAGTCGCCTGAATTGGAACAAAACATTTCATGTTTGTTTTTGAAAATGGTTTGATAGTGCTACTCGCAAGTAGGCTAAGACGTGGATTTGCCACCCTCGGGTGGGCTTAAGAAAAAACATGATTTTGCCACTATCTAGTGGGCTTAAAACAAACATTTGATGAATTGTTCCAATCCAAATAACCCAACCTTCACCCACAGGCATTCAGGCAGTTATATCACATAAGCACATAGCCTCATGGTAAGCATGCTATTCATGGCAGTCACTCACACGCATGCAAGGATGCTAAAGCATAAAAACTCACCGAGTACTCCAAGCCCAAAACAGAAACGATTAGAAATCCATGCATGATCCTAAGTATACAGAAATGCCTAATGCAACACATGCAAAAATGCAACTATAGCAGGCTCGGCTATTCTAAACATGGTGTATGGAATGCTACAGCTAACATGTATTCAACTTATTGAAATACAAATGCAGTTAGTATGATGCGCCGAGCCCGGTGCATGCAAGATAGATGAATGAATGCAAACATGCTATCATACTGTATGCTAATTGAAACATGCCCTAATCTAACCATCATAAGCTGGTAAATAAAAGGGAAGAAAGACGTGGGGTTGGAAGACATACATCACACTCACGCACACTTATTACAATTATGCCCTCGCGCAGAGGGTCCAAATAAAATAATATACAGTCCCAAATGAATACAGTCCAAATATGTACAAATCCCTAATTAATTACCAAATTAACTAAGAAAACAATAAACTGGCATGCAAGCCAGGGACTGCCTTGATTTCACTTCGGATGATGAATGATGCATGTCCGGGGTTGCCTTTGCACGGAAATCCACTGTGATGCCCCAATTAGCCTCTGTTTGCAATGGTTTTTGGAAAGCGTGCCAAGCCTCGGAAGGCTGCTGATTCTTGATTTGCTGTGACAGAGAGCAGGAAAGGGGCATGGCAATGTATTTTCACAAATGTATGCATGCCTCGATCCTCGTGCCACCAATCACGCATCTCGATGCATGATGGCCGAGGAGTCGAATTGCACAACTCAATATGGAATGAATGCATATGAAAGACACAACAAAGCCTAACTCCATCATGGATGATCCGGAGTGTCGGTGACTGGGGAATTGAGACACGTCCCGTCACTCGGAGTACGGAACGTACCTCGTTTCCCATGGGGCTAACTCCTATCCCGAACACAATGCAATATGCATGACATGCATGAATGCAACTGAGGTACAACCTAACATGCACAATGCTATGGAATGGCATAACGATGCATGAGATAATATGGCATACACAATGCACTAACATACAAACTACAACACATGCTATGGAATGAAATGGCATACACAATGCATAATGGACTTACACCACATGAGTGGACCTCAGCCACACTCACATAGAGGCCATGAGATGAAAATGAGACAACTCGAAATGCGTGCACACGTGCACGCAAACCGAGGACCGAACCTACGGCACGGAATGCCACTCTTAACAAGACATGGCGAAACATGGAATATGGCATACTAGCATGCAAATATCAGAGGCAAAATGATATGCAAAACAGCCCCAAAACATGGTGAAATGGTACCCAATGCATGGAACGAGTCCCGAAACATGAAATTTGGCGCATGAAATGGCCTATAGCTATGCAATGCATGCATAATTTGAACATGAAGTGTAAAGACAGAAGCAAGGCAGCCCCAAAACAAGCATGTTTACAGTTTATAGAAAGGCCAAAAAGTGAGCACAAATGGGGCTAAGCTAGCATACAAAAATGGCCCCGAAAGCAAGATATTGAAGTAACTCACAGATGCTGGCCCCGAACAGAGAAGGGGCCTTCTACAATATTGAAGAGGGGAAAAAAATATGATGTTTTACAGTTTATGACAAACCCCAAAAACAGATACAAGTATGCTCAAAATGCTATGCAAAATAAGGGCCAAAATGGAGATAAAGAAGCAACTGATACATGCTGGTCCCAAACAGGTAAGGGCCCTTCAAAAATGTTGAAGAGGGGCCCAAAATATGACTTTTTACAGTTGATGGCCGAGCCCAAAAAAGTGTAAAACTATGCTCAAAATGCAATGCAAGATATGGCCTAAAAGAGAGGCTACAACAGAAAGTATACAAATGATGCTCCAAATAGCAATAGACCCTTAATGAAACATGTAGAGGGGGTCAAAACAAGGCCATTTCCAGTTCGGACCAAGGTCCAAAAATAGAAGCTCAATAGGCTAATAAATCATGCAAAAATGGGGCTAAAATATGGATATCAAAGCAAGTAGCACATGGAGGACTCAAACAGTGATGAGCCCTTCTACAATGTTGAAGAAGGGCTCAAAATAAGCCTATTTACAGTTTACAACATGCTTCAAAACAGATTACACATAAGCCTAAAATGCTACACAAGAAATAGGCATACAAGAGGGATAATGAAGCAAGTGAAAAATGAGGGCCTCAAACAGTGAGAGGCCCTTCATGAAACATGAAATAGAGCTCAAAAAAACACTACTTTCAGTTATGGCCGGAGCTCAAATGTACAAGTAAGAAGGGCTAAGAAATGGTACAAAATAAGCTCAAAAAAGGGGGAAATGGTGCTCACCCTTGTAGACCAATCCCTTGCTGCTCTTGGACCAAGAAAAGCTGCCTCCTAGCCTCTGAGAAGACCCTCTTAGCTGCTGGAATGGAGGTGGTGGTGTGGTGCTAGGTGATGGTATGAAAAAGGGGTGTGAGACTTGAGAAATTTGAGTGTTTGGAAGAGAGGAAGAGGGAGGGGTGTAATGCAAGCTTAAGGCAAATTTTTCCAACCCCAAAACCAGACCTGGGGTGCTGGTTATATAGGCCAAAGAGGGGGAGAAAGAGGGGAAAAAAAAGGGAGGGAAATCACTCCAAGTTTCCCTCCAAAAGTTGCCCCCCCGGATATAGAATCTGGGGGGAAACAAAGTGTATTTCTGTGATGTGCTAGGTGTAAGGATGCTGGCCGGCCAGATATTGGGACTGCAGGTGGCCGGCCGGCTCTCCCCATGGCCGGCCGGCCAAGGGTCAAAAGGGCCAAGTCAAATTAGTGGCCGGCCACCACAGATTGGTGGCCTCCCATGTGTTCTCAACACAACCCTGTGGTCAAAAATTGGCAACTGTGAACCAGGAGAGAGAACAACCCACTTTTCAAAGGGGTTCAAAAGGTTCAAATGGAATTACTGGCCGGCCACCAAATATTGGTGGCCTCCCAGATGTGTACATCACAAATATGGGGTTTAGGGTGCAAGAAAATGGCCCAAGGGTGGTCAACATTGGCTTCCGAGTGAGAGAAAATGGGCGACGGAGGGCGATGAAGGAATATAACTGGTTGCTGGAACAATTACTGGCCTCCCACCCTTCTACGACCTTCCTGGTGATGAAACAGAGGTCCCTGCCAAAAATGAACGCAAACCGATGCAAAATGAAGGTTCGGGGGCCGAAACGCGCAGCCCGTGGCCCCAAAAACCGACTGTTAGGCACCGGGAGTGGTGTTCGACCACGAAGTTGGTCTCTCGGACCGCAGTGTCCCTCAAAAGGGAGTAAATAAGATGCATGCCAAAAACCGGAGCAAACAGAGGTGGTTAGGCGGCGTCCCGAACCGAGGCACTCGGCCTAACGGCTCCGAAAACCAGGAACCGGGCTCCGAAATGTTACCTCATCTTCTAACTTCGCGTTACCAGATGGCGGCCAAACCCGACAGGGTTCGGCCGAATAGCGAAAGCTTTTGTGGTCGGGTTAGGCCCATTGGCCGCAGGATGTCTGAGAATAGCCGGAAGATGGACCATGGGGTCTCCAGACCCGTCGAAGCGGTCAATTTGCGGCATCTTGAACCTATCGGGCAATGTCACGGCCACGTCGGTATATCCGTCCTCGATGTCTTGGTTATTTATTTCCTTTTCGCTTTATTATCTTTTGCTAGGGCAGTTTTAGCACCATTGCTTCCGACCCAGTAGACATTCCCCAAGCACTTTGGACCGAGGTCGTCGACTCAATCGATCTGAGGATCTGGTTGAGGACATCCGTGTTCTATTCTTTACCCCCCGTTGTCAGGAGAAAGCCAAGGAAACGCGTGTGTCAGAACAGAGGTTGCCAAACAGTGGGTACTCCATCAGAGGACAGTAGGACTAAGGTCTCAAATGTGTGCTATAGAAATAGACATACCGGTCAGTCGGATGGATCAGCAAAATACGTCAGGGGTGGAAGCCCTGATGCGCCAAATGCAGGAGAAGCATGAGACAAATGCAAGAGGACGCTGCCCGTCAAGCGGAGTTCTCCAAGCAGCAGGCCGTGGTCATGGCCCAGCAGGCCGAGCTAATCACCAGACTGCAACAGCAGAATGCGGCATCTGCTTCACATCAGGGTCCTCCTCCACCAGGGCCCCTATTACCGAGCAGGCACCTACTGTCCAGAATGCTCTGCCAAACACCCAGAACACCGTGCCAAATATCCAGAACATCCAAGAGGACACAAACCCTTCCAACGGGGCCAGCTCCGCCCCCGCTTCCGCCTCAACTGTCCAAGACCCATACACCCAACCACCCGGACTCTCCCTTCGAGTTCGAAATAGACCATACAACTCTAAAACTGAGCAAGCTCGAGAAGCTTTTCAAGAAATCACAAGGGTAAAGGCTATAAATGAACAGCATGACAGCTTAAAATAAATACACAACACACAGTCGGGCATACAACACACGGTTGATAAGCTGAAAACATACTGTCTCCAAATACTGATCACTGTCCCTGAATCACTGTTCCCCAAAGGACTGAATCGGATACCCGCAGATAACTGATTCTCAAATACTGACTTGATGCCCGTAGGCCTGATGCCCAAACTCATACACTGATACATGCATTCCTGTAGAGACGCACTCTAAAAGCACATAAAGATAAGTGAGAGCCAAAACACCCCTATATTGGGGTAGGGTTTCCCTGTCCTATTTTGTCAGGAACTAGGGTTTCACTATGCACGCAGTGGTTTCAAACAACCTATATCGGGTAAGCAACCTGTCCTAGTTTTGAATGGTCACTATGGATTTCGATATGCACTAGGTCGAATGGTCAAAAAGGGTGCCCCGGTAAAACCGGGTTTGTGTTCCCATACTGGCAGAGCCACAACCGGTCAGCCTTATGGTCATGCCTTGACAAGACAAGCCTCCGGCAAACCGTTCAGGAATAGCAGATGGCAAACACGGGTCCTAGGCGCACAATGCAAATGCAATGCAAAGAAACACACAAGTGCAGTCAAAACCAGATATCATGAGTTCGAGTCAAGCTCTCTAAATCCCCAGCGGAGTCGCCAGAAAACTGTAACAAGCCCGCGGGGGACCTCGCTACAGTTCGGACTCGATTTTGTGTCACGGTTCTTAATCTTGAACCAAAGAGTCCAAATCCGACAAATCGTTGTGAGA
Organism: Camellia japonica; assembly: GCA_030407325.1. NCBI lineage: Eukaryota > Viridiplantae > Streptophyta > Magnoliopsida > Ericales > Theaceae > Camellia > Camellia japonica. The sequence goes on from JAPPVO010000019.1 coordinate 108,406,880, forward strand.
AAACAGATTTTTGAAAGAAGTGCCAAACATGGACTGCTTTGCCAGATACAGAGTCGCCACCTAAATATTTTATTTTTTGAGAAATTTAGGAAACCCTGACTCGTTGCCTAAGGCCACGTGTCCGTCATCACCAAAGTTGCCTCGGCTCGGGAACTTGGGTACGATTGGGGAAGGTCACTTCGTGAGCACCCCCGCTCGCCCGATCAAAGATCGGCCTCTACTAACCATGATATCAGTTTTGAAAACATTATGCGTTCTTATTCCGGTTATTAGCCTAGATTTACTATGTGATGCGCACAGCATACAAGTATAGACTGAGTCGCCTGAATTGGAACAAAAAATTTCATGTTTGTTTTTGAAAATGGTTTGATGGTGCTACTCGCAAGTAGGCTAAGACGTGGATTTGCCACCCTCGGGTGGGCTTAAGAAAAAACATGATTTTGCCACTATCTAGTGGGCTTAAAACAAACATTTGATGAATTGTTCCAATCCAAATAACCCAACCTTCACCCACAGGCATTCAGGCAGTTATATCACATAAGCACATAGCCTCATGGTAAGCATGCTATTCATGGCAGTCACTCACACGCATGCAAGGATGCTAAAGCATAAAAACTCACCGAGTACTCCAAGCCAAAACAGAAACCGATTAGAAATCCATGCATGATCCTAAGTATACAAAAATGCCTAATGCAACACATGCAAAAATGCAAACTATAGCAGGCTCGGCTATTCTAAACATGGTGTATGGAATGCTACAGCTAACATGTATTCAACTTAGAATTGAAGTACAAATGCAGTTAGTATGATGCGCCGAGCCCGGTGCATGCAAGACAGATGAATGAATGCAAACATGCTATCATACTGTATGCTAATTGAAACATGCCCTAATCTAACTATCGTAAGCTGGTAAATAAAAGGGAAGAAAGACGTGGGGTTGGAAGACATACATCACACTCACGCACACTTATTACAATTATGCCCTCGCGCAGAGGGTCCAAATAAAATAATATACAGTCCCAAATGAATACAGTCCAAATATGTACAAATCCCTAATTAATTACCAAATTAACTAAGAAAAACAATAAACTGGCATGCAAGCCAGGGACTGCCTTGATTCCACTTCGGATGATGAATGATGCATGTCGGGGTTGCCTTTGTACGGAAATCCACTGTAATGCCCCAATTAGCCTCTGTTTGTAATGTTTTTGGAAAGCGTGCCAAGCCTCGGAAGACTGCTGATTCTTGATTTGCTGTGACAGAGAGCAGGAAAGGGACATGGCAATGTATTTTCACAAATGTATGCATGCCTCGATCCTCGTGCCACCAATCACGCATCTCGATGCATGATGGCCGAGGAGTCGAATTGCACAACTCAATATGGAATGAATGCATATGAAGACACAACAAGCCTAACTCCATCATGGATGATCCGGAGTGTCGGTGACTGGGGAATTGAGACACGTCCCGTCACTCGGAGTACGGAACGTACCTCGTTTCCCGTGCTCACGTCCTCTTGTGCCATGCTCAATTTCCAAGACAGGTGTGGACACTTCTGGCGGCGGATGGATTGATGAATTCCTGAAGACAATAGCCACCCCCTTCCGGTGAGGGTACTTCAACATCTGATGTAGAGTGGAAGAGACTGCCTTCACTTAGTGCAACCACGGCCGCCCCAAGAGTAGATTGAAGGTTGCGGGAACGTCCAAGACATGAAATTCAATGTTATGTTGTCCCGGACCAACCTGAGTCTGAATTTTGACAGTTCCCATCACTTCCCTGCTAGTATTATCATATGCTCTGATCACCTGAGTAGTTGGCACGAAGTCCGCGGGCTTCAACCCGATTGCATACGCTGTTCTGGCTGGGCAGACATTGATGGCGGACCCGGTATCAACAAGTACCACCGGTATCCACTTGTCTCTACATTCCACGGAAACGTAGAGGGGTTTGTTATGATTTGTGCCCTCAGGCGGTAGTTCTTTGTCTGAAAAGGTTAATGCCGGGGAACCTCCTCCCGGAAAAACCAGCCCAACCAGCTGCTCTGGTGTAGTATCTATAGAGAGTTTGGCCTTGTCCATAGCAGATAGGACGGCCTGTCTGTGCACCCACGACGCCATAAGCAGTCCCCAGATGGAGATGTCTGCTTGTATCTTCTTCAATTGCTTGAGCACAGCTTATTCTTCTATCTGTTTCTGTCTCTGTTTCTTAGCTTCCTTGTCTTTCCCAGACGCCTCAGGTTGGTCTAAGTGCTGGGGCTTGAAATACCGCCCACTTCTTGTCATATGAGCGACCTCGTCAATATACCAGGTATCATTTGGTTGATTACTTCCCCAATCCTCATCTGTATGGGCAAGACGTAAATCATCGTCTTCCCACCACATTCCGTCGGCAGCCGACAGACACCTGTCCGGCTCCGGTATGATCGTACTCGCAGTACCTTTAGTCCATATGCCCGCAGCATTTTCTGTTCCCGTGCACACAGCACTCTCGACCCCCACATGGGCCTTAGCTTTTCTGATTCTCTTGGAATTCTCCAATTTTTGTTGTTCCAACTGCGTCTGTATAGCTGGTTGTTCAATACTCCCTGCATTTACAATCCCCAAGTTTTGAGCGAAATTCTTAGTGCCGGCGCTCTCCGGCGGTGTGTTCTGACTCTCGGCCCTTCCGGCCACTACTGATACTCTCGCCCCTGTCGGGCCCTGTTCTGGTTGGTATTCTACGATGTCTGGTTGATCATCTAACCATCTGGTAACTTCTGCCATCTCCTCATACTCGAACCAGTTGATTGCCGCATCCCCTAATTCTTGGTCACTGAAGAACTGGAGGTTGGCAAGGTCTTCTCCTACGGCTGTTAGATCATCCGTTCCTCGTTCAAATCTGTCCCCCTGAATCACACATAACTCTGCTCCCTATGCTCAGCTCAGACTGGCCCACTGACTGGATGTATTCACTTGGATCATAGGCTCCTTTAGCAAGATTCCCAGACTGTTCAACCTCATACTCAACAACCCCACTTCCTCTGAAATCTGCCCTGTCCCATCTTCGGTGGTCACCACCATCGGCTCAGATTGGGTTGTGGAGATGTCCATTATGCACAAGTCAGTGCAGACAGGAAGGATCACCTCCGGCTTAGGTAGGTGGGATGGGGTGATATAGATACTAGGATCGTCAGACACGACCCCAGTTTGGATGAAGTTGATTCTGTTGGGAGGAGGAGCTTGGTTATGTGGTGGGAGAGGATTTGTTGTGACGTTGGGTTTGTCGGGAGGCGCAATCACCTGCTTGTCAATAAGATCCTGGATCTCATGACGCAATCTGTAACAACGGTCGGTGTCATGACCGTGCTGTTGGTGATACGCGCAGTATTTTGCCGGGTCATGAGAGGGAGGGAGTGGATTTGGTAGTGGCCTTGGCTCTAGGGGCGTCAAATGCTTCTTCCTGATTAGTACCCCCAGAGCTTTGGACAGGGGCATATATAGGGGTGTGAAGGTTCTTTGGCCTCTGGGTTGATATTTGGTGTTTTGGGTATTGCTTCCAAATGCGCCAGAGAAAGGCGTGGCTGCCATGGGTCTTGGGGGAGGGGGAATGGTGGTGACCATGCTCACTTCTGAAGCTCGTGCAGTTGCAGCGCCACTCGGGCCTGCGTTGTTGTTACGGTTGAAAGTCCTTTTGGGTTGCTCCCTATCCTGGTCGATCAGACCTTGTTTCATAGCATCCTCGATCTGTACCCCCATCTCGTGTAAATCTGAGAAAGTTGGGAAGGGGAGTACAATCATCTTCTGCATCAATTTCGGTTGGAGATTGTGCACAATCATCCTGATTTGATCTTTGTCTGTAGGCCTCAAAGTCATCATCGATGCCTTTGCCCTCCATCGAGTTACGAAGTCTGAGAAAGTCTCCTTGGGTTCTTGCCTCGTCGTTTCGAGATCGCGAGTTGTAATCTCGATCTGGGTATTGTACGAGTACTGTGCAACAAAGGCCTCAGCCATTTCATCCCAGCTTCTTTTTACCTCATCTTCTAACTTCGCGTACCAGATGGCGGCCAAACCCGACAGGGTTCGGCCGAATAGCGAAAGCTTTTGTGGTCGGGTTAGGCCCATTGGCCGCAGGATGTCTGAGAATAGCCGAAGATGGACCATGGGGTCTCCAGACCCGTCGAAGCGGTCAATTTGCGGCATCTTGAACCTATCGGGCAATGTCACGGCCACGTCGGTATATCCGTCCTCGATGTCTTGGTTATTTATTTCCTTTTCGCTTTATTTATCTTTTGCTAGGGCAGTTTTAGCACCATTGCTTCCGACCCAGTAGACATTCCCCAAGCACTTTGGACACGAGGTCGTCGACTCAATCGATCTGAGGATCTGGTTGACGGACATCCAGTGTTCTATTCTTTACCCCCCGTTGTCAGGAGAAAGCCAAGGAAACGCAGTGTGTCAGAACAGAGGTTGCCAGAACAGTGGGTTACTCCATCAGAGGACAGTAGGACTAAGGTCTCAATTGTTGCTATAGAAATAGACATACCGGTCAGTCGGATGGATCAGCAAAATACGTCAGGGGTGGAAGCCCTGATGCGCCAAATGCAGGAGAGCATGAGACAAATGCAAGAGGACGCTGCCCGTCAAGCGGAGTTCTCCAAGCAGCAGGCCGTGGTCATGGCCCAGCAGGCCGAGCTAATCACCAGACTGCAACAGCAGAATGCGGCATCTGCTTCACATCAGGTTCCTCCTCCACCAGGGCCCCTATTACCCGAGCAGGCACCTACTGTCCAGAATGCTCTGCCAAACACCCAGAACACCGTGCCAAATATCCAGAACATCCAAGAGGACACAAACCTTCCAACGGGGCCAGCTCCGCCCCCGCTTCCGCCTCAACTGTCCAAGACCCATACACCCAACCACCCGGACTCTCCCTTCGAGTTCGAAATAGACCATACAACTCTAAAACTGAGCAAGCTCGAGAAGCTTTTCAAGAAATCACAAGGGGTAAAGGCTATAAATGAACAGCATGACAGCTTAAAATAAATACACAACACACAGTCGGGCATACAACACACGGTTGATAAGCTGAAAACATACTGTCTCCAAATACTGATCACTGTCCCTGAATCACTGTTCCCCAAAGGACTGAATCGGATACCCGCAGATAACTGATTCTCAAATACTGACTTGATGCCCGTAGGCCTGATGCCCAAACTCATACACTGATACATGCATTCCTGTAGAGACGCACTCTAAAAGCACATAACAGATAAGTGAGAGCCAAACACCCCTATATTGGGGTAGGGTTTCCCTGTCCTATTTTGTCAGGAACTAGGGTTTCACTATGCACGCAGTGGTTTCAAACAACCTATATCGGGTAAGCAACCTGTCCTAGTTTTGAATGGTCACTATGGATTTCGATATGCACTAGGTCGAATGGTCAAAAAGGTGCCCCGGTAAAACCGGGTTTGTGTTCCCATACTGGCAGAGCCCACAACCGGTCAGCCTTATGGTCATGCCTTGACAAGACAAGCCTCCGGCAAACCGTTCAGGAATAGCAGATGGCAAACACGGTTCCTAGGCGCACCAATGCAAATGCAATGCAAAGAAACACACAAGTGCAGTCAAAACCAGATATCATGAGTTCGAGTCAAGCTCTCTAAATCCCCAGCGGAGTCGCCAGAAACTGTAACAAGCCCGCGGGGGACCTCGCTACAGTTCGGACTCGATTTTGTGTCACGGTTCTTAATCTTGAACCAAAGAGTCCAAATCCGACAAATCGTTGTGAGAAAACAGATTTTTGAAAGAAGTGCCAAACATGGACTGCTTTGCCAGATACAGAGTCGCCACCTAAATATTTTATTTTTGAGAAATTTAGGAAACCCTGACTCGTTGCCTAAGGCCACGTGTCCGTCATCACCAAAGTTGCCTCGGCTCGGGAACTTGGGTACGATTGGGGAAGGTCACTTCGTGAGCACCCCCGCTCGCCCGATCAAAGATCGGCCTCTACTACCATGATATCATTTTGAAAACATTATGCGTTCTTATTCCGGTTATTAGCCTAGATTTACTATGTGATGCGCACAGCGCACAAGCATACAGTATAGACTGAGTCGCCTGAATTGGAACAAAAAATTTCATGTTTGTTTTTGAAAATGGTTTGATGGTGCTACTCGCAAGTAGGCTAAGAGACGTGGATTTGCCACCCTCGGGTGGGCTAAGAAAAACATGATGATTTTGCCACTATCTAGTGGGCTTAAAACAACATTTGATGAATTGTTCCAATCCAAATAACCCAACCTTCACCCACAGGCATTCAGGCAGTTATATCACATAAGCACATAGCCTCATGGTAAGCATGCTATTCATGGCAGTCACTCACACGCATGCAAGGATGCTAAAGCATAAAACTCACCGTACTCCAAGCCAAAACAGAAACGATTAGAAATCCATGCATGATCCTAAGTATACAAAAATGCCTAATGCAACACATGCAAAAATGCAACTATAGCAGGCTCGGCTATTCTAAACATGGTGTATGGAATGCTACAGCTAACATGTATTCAACTTAGAATTGAAGTACAAATGCAGTTAGTATGATGCGCCGAGCCCGGTGCATGCAAGACAGATGAATGAATGCAAACATGCTATCATACTGTATGCTAATTGAAACATGCCCTAATCTAACTATCGTAAGCTGGTAAATAAAAGGAAGAAAGACGTGGGGTTGGAAGACATACATCACACTCACGCACACTTATTACAATTATGCCCTCGCGCAGAGGGTCCAAATAAATAATATACAGTCCCAAATGAATACAGTCCAAATATGTACAAATCCCTAATTAATTACCAAATTAACTAAGAAAACAATAAACTGGCATGCAAGCCAGGGACTGCCTTGATTCCACTTCGGATGATGAATGATGCATGTCCGGGGTGCCTTTGTACGGAAATCCACTGTAATGCCCCAATTAGCCTCTGTTTTAATGTTTTTGGAAAGCGTGCCAAGCCTCGGAAGACTGCTGATTCTTGATTTGCTGTGACAGAGAGCAGGAAAGGGACATGGCAATGTATTTTCACAAAGTATGCATGCCTCGATCCTCGTGCCACCAATCACGCATCTCGATGCATGATGGCCGAGGAGTCGAATTGCACAACTCAATATGGAATGAATGCATATGAAGACACAACAAAGCCTAACTCCATCATGGATGATCCGGAGTGTCGGTGACTGGGGAATTGAGACACGTCCCGTCACTCGGAGTACGGAACGTACCTCGTTTCCCGTGCTCAGGCTAACTCCTATCCCGAACACAATGCAATATGCATGACATGCATGAATGCAACTGAGGTACAACCTAACATGCACAATGCTATGGAATGGCATACACGATGCATGAGATAATATGGCATACACAATGCACTAACATACAAACTAGCATACACGATGCTATGGAATGAAATGGCATACACAATGCATAATGGACTTACACCAACATGAGTGGACCTCAGCCACACTCACATAAGAGGCCATGAGATGAAAATGAGACAACTCGAAATGCGTGCACACGTGCACGCAAACCGAGGACCGAACCTACGGCACAGAATGCCACTCTTAACAAGACATGGCGAAACATGGAATATGGCATACTAGCATGCAAATATCAGAGGCAAAATGATATGCAAAACAGCCCCGAAACATGGTGAAATGGTACCCAATGCATGGAACGAGTCCCGAAACATGAAATTTGGCGCATGAAATGGCCTATAGCTATGCAATGCATGTATAATTTGAACATGAAGTGTAAATACAGAAGCAAGGCAGCCCCCAAAAAAGCATGTTTACAGTTTAAAGTAAGGCCAAACAGTGAGCACAAATGGGGCTAAGCTAGCATACAAAAATGGCCCCGAAAGCAAGATATTGAAGCAACTCACAGATGCTGGCCCCGAACAGAGAAGGGGCCTTCTACAATATTGAAGAGGGACCAAACATATGATGTTTTACAGTTTATGACAAACCCCAAAAACAGATACAAGTATGCTCAAAATGCTATGCAAAATAAGGGCCAAAATGGAGATAAAGAAGCAACTGATACATGCTGGTCCCAAAAAGGTAAGGGCCCTTCAAAAATATTGAAGAGGGGCCCAAAATATGACTTTTTACAGTTGATGGCCGAGCCCAAAACAGTGTACAACTATGCTCAAAATGCAATGTAAGATATGGCCTAAAAGAGAGGCTACAACACAAAGTATACAAATGATACTCCAAAAAGCAATAGACCCTTAATGAAACATGGAGAGGGGGTAAAAACAAGGCCATTTTCAGTTCGGACCAAGGTCCAAAAACAGAAGCTCAATAGGCTAATAAATCATGCAAAAATGGGGCTAAAATATGGATATCAAAGAAAGTAGCACATGGAGGACTCAAACAGTGATGAACCCTTCTACAATGTTGAAGAAGGGCTCAAAATAAGCCTATTTACAGTTTACAACATGCTTCAAAACAGATTACACATAAGCCTAAAATGCTACACAAGAAATAGGCATACAAGAGGGATAATGAAGCAAGTGCAAAATGGGGGCCTCAAACAGTGAGAGGCCCTTCATGAAACATGAAATAGAGCTCAAAAAAACACTACTTTCAGTTATGTCCAGAGCTCAAATGTACAAGTAAGAAGGGCTAAGAAATGGTACGAAATAAGCTCAAAAAATGGGGAAATGGTGCTCACCCTTGTTGACCAATCCCTTGCTGCCTCTTGGACCAAGAAAAGCTGCCTCCTAGCCTCTGAGAAGACCCTCTTAGCTGCTGGAATGGAGGTGGTGGTGTGGTGCTAGGTGATGGTATGAAAAAGGGGTGTGAGACTTGAGAAATTTGAGTGTTGGAAGAGAGGAAGAGGGAGGGGTGTAATGCAAGCTTAAGGAAAATTTTTCCAACCCCAAAACCAGACCTGGGGTGCTGGTTATATAGGCCAAAGAGGGGGAGAAAGAGGGGGAAAAAAGGGAGGGAAATCACTCCAAGTTTCCCTCCAAAAGTTGCCCCCCGGATACAGAATCTGGGGGGAAACAAAGTGTATTTCTGTGATGTGCCAGGTGTAAGGATGCTGGCCGGCCAGATAGTGGGACTGCAGGTGGCCGGCCGGCTCTCCCCATGGCCGGCCGGCCAAGGGTCAAAAGGGGCAAGTCAAATTAGTGGCCGGCCACCATAGATTGGTGGCCTCCCATGTGTTTTCAACACAACCCTGTGGTCAAAAATTGGCAACTGTGAACCAGGAGAGAGAACAACCCACTTTTCAAAGGGGTTCAAAAGGTTCAAATGGAATTACTGGCCGGCCACCAAATATTGGTGGCCTCCCAGATGTGTACATCACAAATATGGGGTTTAGGGTGCAAGAAAATGGCCCAAGGGTGGTTAACATTGGCTTCCGAGTGAGAGAAAATGGGCGACGGAGGGCGATGAAGGAATATAACTAGTTGTTGGAACAATTACTGGCCTCCCACCCTTCTACAACCTTCCTGGTGATGAAACAGAGGTCCCTGCCAAAAATGAACGCAAACCGATGCAAAATGAAGGTTCGGGGGCCGAAACGCGCAGCCCGGGGCCCCGAAAACCGACTGTTAGGCACCGGGAGTGGTGTTCGACCACGAAGTTGGTCTCTCGGACCGCAGTGTCCCTCAAAAGGGAGTAAATAAGATGCATGCCAAAAACCGGAGCAAACGGAGGTGGTTAGGCGGTCCCGAACCGAGGCACTCGGCCTAACTACTCCGAAAACAAGGAACCGGGCTCCGAAATGGGCAAAATGGCCTACGACCATGAAATGTAGCCCGCGACCACTGAGAGATGATCTACGAGACCTCTCCCTCCCTTTGGGAAGAGAAACGGAGAAAACCGAGCCTGGTTCGCAAACCGAGGCAAGGCACAGAAAAGCCCAGAAGTCCGGAGGCAAGGCTCACGGCCGAGACTCTGAAACCTCTGGACGAGCACGATATGCAACATCACCAAGCGCTCAATCGGTGACATCTGAGTCTTAAGGTCGGTCAAAAATGGGGTGTCTACATTACAACTTAGACCATTTTTGGACCAATGCGGAGAATTTTTAGTACCCACAACCTTCAATTTTATTGATTTCAATACAGATTCCTGCTGCTCTTGCATACAAATTGAAGTTGCTTTTGGTTACATTCATAAAGAAAACTTGAAAGTACTAATAAAGCAATAAATCCGAGGCATAGCTAAGTCAGGTGTTCCTGCGCCCCCTCCCAGAGCTGGTTGAAGCTTCTGACGCCAAGGTGGGCCCAATCTGTGCCACTTCATTGAGCCAATCTATGCACTCATTAGACAAAGTGCAACTGAAAGTAGGAGCGAGGGCCAGGAGTTCTCTCGTCCTCCATGTCGTGGCATACCGAGCAAGCTGTGCGCCTCGGACCGGGAATGCAGCAGGGTATTCTATCCCCTCTGGCGGGCAAGTCTGATCATGGCCGAACTGGCGCTGGAACCGAAAAGGAAAGTAAAACACGCAGTGTGTCAGACCAATCAACTGAATCCCAGTCTACCGGGACATGCTGTAGCTCATTACCGGTAGATTGAGCCAAGGACAACGCCAAGCAATACGGTCTGCGGACAAGTTGCACATCCAGTCGAACCACCATCCCTCATCCAAGGCATTGACTACGCGACATCGGAAGAAGTAGCCGCGAGCTGAGTATGCTGGGCAAGAATCCACAACCTGCAACTTATCTATCAGCCACACCTGGGGAGGGATGAAAAACGAGAGATTAAAGAATAGAGAGATGTGCGATGAGAGAAAAGTAAGAAAAAGGGCTTTGTGAGAAAAACCGAGCTTGAGGGCCGAGTGATGTGAGCAATATACATGTGAGACAGGGTGGGAAACATTACCTGCAGCAGTAGTAGACTCCCCGTAAATCTGGTCGTCTCTCGGCGATAAAAAGCATCCAAGCCCATCAATGTCTCGGCTAATAACATGGCAATGCAACTTTTGTCGTCTCTCGGTAACATTGCATGCGTTGTCGCGTTATGCTTTACTTATATGTGTTCAAGTTCCTTTTATACACATTGCATGCGTTGTCGCGTTATGCTTTACTTATATGTGTTCAAGTTTCTTTTATACACATTGCGTGCGTTGTCGCGTTATGCTTTACTTATATGTGTTCAAGTTCCTATACACATTGCATGCGTTGTCGCGTTATGCTTTACTTATATGTGTTCAAGTTCCTATACACATTGCATGCGTTGTCGCGTTATGCTTTACTCATATGTTTTCAAGTTCCTTTTATACACATTGCATGCGTCGTCGCGTATCGCTTTACTCACATGTGTTCAAGTTCCTTTTTATAAACATTGCATGCGTTGTCGCGTATCGCTTTACTTATATGTGTTCAAGTTTCTTTTGTACACATTGTATGCGTTGTCATGTATACTTTACTCACATGTGTTCAAGTTCCTCATCATACACATTGTATGCGTTGTCGTGTGTGCTTTACTTACATGTGTCTACATCTTCACACATTGTGCACGTTGTCACGCGCCGTTTGCTTACATGTGTTTGTGCCTTCATAGCATTGTTATGCTTGCCCCAAGTCGCATTGTTATGCTTCCCACTCTATTTGCATGGTCGCGCACTTTCAATTGCATTGTTATGCATACTTCTAACAATATTGTACTTGTTAAGTTTCTTTCTCTTTGAGGCACGATATTGTATGTACGGTTCATTTGAAGCTGGCACTACCAGACGGACCGCACGGGTATTGTATTCTCCGCGTCAAGCGTAGCGAGAATTACATAATTCTCTTACATCCTTTCTGCATTGTAATGTAGTTGAATTTGTGTTTGATTGCTTAAAACTGTTGCATGTTTTGCTTCGTTACAGCTTTCTTTTGCATGATCACGAGTTATGCTCGGCTTTGTGCATTGTTGTGCATTTTGCCCCTGCTTTCGGGCGCATATCTTTATCTGTAGCTCGTATGCTTTGTCTAAGTCTTCGGCCTTGTCAAAAATAGGTCGTCTCTGGGCTTTGACACTCACTCCTGTCATTGTTATGACTTTCGAGTTCTGTCAAAGAGGGGCAACTGTAGACACCCCATTTTTGACCGTCATTAAGACTTGGGCGTCATCATTTGAACACCCGATGATCATCCATGTTCATGTTCGTTTTGAGTTCTCGGAGGTCTCCGCTGCGCGCCTTGCCTCAGGATCTCTCGACTTGACTATCTTGTGCTTGGTTGGACCAAACACTTGTTGGTTTTTGCTTCTGAGGGTAGAGAGTAGCTTGTTAGCTACCCTTGGAACCCACCAGCCTTGGCATGATGTCACCGGCCATGCTCTCTTGACACCGGCCATTGGTGATGGCCGGTCGACACCTTTGGTGTTCGGCCGGCCCTTGATTTGGTCAATCGGCCATATTTTCTGGCCGGGCTTCCTTTTTGCCTTTTTTAGGCATTGTGCATGCCAACTGTGCCAGCTGGAGCACACAGATTGTCCTCTATACACGTGTATGGAGGACTTGCACCCTTTGCACCCTTTTTGTTCTAAGCTTCTTGGAGAAGCTTGCACCCTTTGCCTTAGCTTCTTGAGGAAGCTTGACCCATTGTCTTAGCTTCCTCAAGAAGCTTGCACCCTTTGCCTTAGCTTCCTTGAGAAGCTTGCCCCCCTTGATCCCTTTTGTTTAGCTTCTTTAAGAAGCTTGGGTCTTTATCTTGCTCTATATAAGAGAGCCTTCCCTCTCCTTTGAAGGGGTTCAGCAAAAACCAGAGATATATGATATATACAACTTTCTCTCTCTATATCTCCCTCTCTCTCTTCATTTGTGTGTGTTAGAGGGCCTAAAAGGGTGTTTTGTTCTTAGTTTTGCACTAAAGCACCTAGTGTTACACCATACCTTGGCTATTGAGGTGTTGGGAGGTTGTTCTTAGAGATTTTAAGCTGGTTTTGATCAAAGAAGGGGCCTGAGGTTGCTGTTCTTCAAGTGTTCTTCAAGGGTGAGCATAGTCACTTTATATTCCCCATTCTTGCAATAGCTTTTAACCCACTTTGCATGTTGTTTTGAGCTTTGTGTATAACTGATAAAAGTTCTATTTTTTGCTGTTTAAGATGTTTCATTAAGGTCATTTTGGTGTTGGGGGTCGACCTCCCCCTCTTAGGCCTTGTTTGGCCCCTTTTGTGCCTTCTTTGTTGAGCTTTGGAACCTTTTGTGTATTGGTCTTCTCACCACTGAAATCCAGTGGATTTTCAGTGGTGGTGAAGGGGTCTTGAAGTCTTGTATAGGGGAGGGACACCCCTCTCCCTTTGTGTCTCATTTGTTCATGTTTTTGGCTCGTAAGGGTAGCATACATGCTTAGCTTTACTTAGCACCATTTCAGAGGTTTTTGGGTGTTATTTGGTCACACTATACCTCTGTTTTTGGTCGGATTGATGGTCCATTACATGCATCATACACTTGTCTAGTAACCCCCTTTATTGTCATAACATGTGCCATGCATTTGCCCCTCCATGCTTGCATGTTCTAGCTTGACTTCATGAAACTTTTGGTCATATTTCATCATGCTTGAGGTCTGTTGGGTACTGATTTGATCATGTTGGCCATGTTTGGTATAGCCACCGTGCATTTTGGCTTGTGAGCCATTAACATGCTTTAGTTGGGTTGTTTCAGTGATTTGGAATCATTTCCCATGCTATTTCAGTCCATAATCCATGTTTGTATGCTTGTATTCATCATCCTTTCCATGCTTTGAAGAGATGCTCTTTTGTGCCTTAAAAGGAGTCATTGTGCATGCCTATATGTTTGAGGCTTTGGGCTGCCATATCAGTGAGTTTTGGGGCTCCTTTTTGCATGTTGAAACTCTGTTTTGCATTGATTAGTCCATACATATGTGGTTGGGGTGGTTGTAGTAGAGTGCCCTCTTTGTGGCCTTGAATCTCCTTTGTTTTGGGCCCATTTCTTGACATGCTTTGGCCATGTTCCATGCATGTTCTAGTCTTATTTTGGAATGCCCTAGGACTGTTTTAAGTCATTTTTGTCCTTTGGGGTTTGGTTGTCATAGCTATGGTTTGAACCCCCTTGTTGGCCTCAAGTTTGGAGCGCTATTGCATGCCTTACTTGCATGTTTTGTTTGAGTTGGCATCACTCCTCATGAGATTTCAAAGTTTATTATAATGCCATATTCTCATATTCATCGCATTTTCACTCATGCTTGAAGGTTGTGCATTGTGGTCTAAGTAATGGACCAATTGGTAAGCTTGTTTGCTTTGCATTTTTGTTGCCTTCACCCATCATTTTGGCCACTGTTTTGGGATGGGCTGAGGTCTCCCAATTTTGGTTTAAGTTCATCTTTGTATATAATTGCGTGTTTGACAAGTTGCATTTGTGTATTGTTGCATATTTGCATTACATCATGTTTACATGCTTAGTACATTGCATGATATCTAACTAGTTGCATCACATAACCTCATTGTATGCTTGACATGTTCATATTGCATTAGCTTAACTTGCATGTTTAGGTAGCATTACAATGCATTGAGTTAGCATCCTCATATTGCACTAGTTGCACTAGTTGCATTACTTTGCATTGCATAGGGCATACATGCATTGCATTTCGTTTGGTTTGGGGTGTCAAACCAAACTTGAGGGGTGCGGTGTGTTCGTACTCGAAGTGACGAAAAAACGTCTCAACCCTCGGTCACCGATGCCCTTGATCCCAAAATGATAGGGCGTGAAGCATTCATTTGTTTCGTCGCATGCATTCACATTGATTTGCAAACTTCGAACCTTTGGCCATCATGTATTGGAATGCATGATTGGTGGCCCGAGTATCGAGGGCCACACTCCCTTGAGTCCATAGCATGATAGGGAGAGTGGCCATGCACACATTGCTTTGAAAATTCCATACCATGCACTGTCTGTCCACTGCTGCAGCAAAAACAGGATTCTGCAGGAATTAATGGCCGGCCGGCCACTTTTAGTGCCGACCGACCATCAGAGTCTAGCCGGTGACCCAATTTATGGTCGATGGTCACATTTACATGGTCGGTGGTACTTTTTATTGGCCGGTGGCATTCCAAAATGATCAGGGAATGGTTCAGAGGTGCCTCAAGAATTTTCACATCCCTCAGAGGTGCAGAACAGTGCAAACAGAGGCAACAGTGGCATGGTAACGGGTTTCCGAGCAAGGCAAATCGAGCATGCATCATCCACGCATTCCGAGACAGAGCTGCGACGGTCTCTTTAGTTTCATATTTAGGCTGTTTTTGCAATTAATTTGTTAATTAATTAGAAGTTTTGTAATAATTAATTAGCTAGGATAGTTGATTCATTATCTGGCCTGTATTATTCTTTCAGACCCTCCGAGCAAGGGCAATTGTGCAATAAGTGTGTGTGAGTGTGTGTATGTC
The DNA here is from genome assembly GCA_030407325.1 of Camellia japonica. Classification (NCBI taxonomy): domain Eukaryota; kingdom Viridiplantae; phylum Streptophyta; class Magnoliopsida; order Ericales; family Theaceae; genus Camellia; species Camellia japonica. Next base: position 108,422,267 of record JAPPVO010000019.1, read on the forward strand.
TTCCAACCCCCACTTCTTTCTCCCTTTTATTTACCTGCTTTCAATGGCTAGTATTAGGGCATATTTAAATTAGCATACCTTATGCTATGCATGCGTGCATTCATTCATCTGTATTGCATGTACCAGGCTCGACGCATCATACTAATTGCATTGTATTTCAATTCCAAGTTGAATACATGTTATCTGTAACATTTCACATGCCATCTTAGAATAGCCGAGCCTATCTTAGTTGCATTTTTTTGCATGTGATGCATTAGCCATCTTAACATGAGCTAGGATCATGCATTTGATTACTAACTAGCTTCTGTTTTGGCTCGGAGTACTAGGCAAGCTTTTATGCTTTAGCATCTTGCATGCGTGTGAATGTTACCATGATAGCATGCTTACCATGAGGCTATATGCTTAGTTGATTAACTGCCTGAATGCTTGTGGGTGAAGGTTGAGTTATTTGAATTGGAACAATTCACCAATTGAGAGTTTTAAGCCCACTTGAGAGTGGCAAAATCATGTTTTTCTAAGCCCACCCGAGGGTGGCAAAATCCATGTCTTAGCCTATTTGCGAGTAGCACCTTCAAACCGTTTTTCAAAATGGACATGAGATGTTTTGTTCCAACTCAGGCGATTCAGTCTATATTTGTATGATGTGCGCATCACATAGTAATTTTAGGCTAATAACCGGAATAAGAGCACATAATGTTTTCAAAACTTGATATCATGGTTAGTAGAGGCCGATCTTTGATCGGGCGAGCGGGGGTGCTCACGAAGTGACCTTCCCCAATCGTACCCAAGTTCCAGAGCCGAGACAACTTTGGTGATGACGGACACGTGGCCTTAGGCAACGAGTCAGGGTTTCCTAAATTCCCCCAAATAATATTTAGGTGGCGACTCTGTATCTGGCAAAGCAGTCCATGTTTGGCACTTCTTTCAAAAAAAATATGTTTTCCAAGAAACGATTTGTCGGATTTGGACTCTTTGATGATTCATCGGTCTTGTATTGCACTCTGCGAGATTAGATACAGGACCATGACATTGAGTCCTGAACTGTAGTAAGCCCAAATGAACAAAACCGGGGGGGGGGGGGGGGGGGATTCCCTCCCGGGACATTCGGGGACGTCTACACTCTCCCTTTCACTGACTTGCGCGTCACGTATTTCAGATCGAATTCGGAAAGCAGAAGCAACCAACGGGCTAGCCTATTCGTAAGCGCTGGTTTCTCGAAGAGATATTTGATGGGATCTAATCTCGAAACCAATATTACAGAGTGAGCTAACAGGTAGTGCCGCAGCTTCCTGGTAACCCATACCAAGGCTAGACAAGCCTTCTTCAGCGGAGTGTAGTGGGTCTCGTAATCCAGCATTTTCCTACTCAGGTAGTAGATAGCCTTCTCCACTTTGTCCTCAGACTCCTGTGCAAGCATGCAGCCCATTGTAGTTTCAGTCACTGAAATACAAAATCAACAGTTTCCCTCGGCTCAGGCGGTGACAACACAGGTGGGTTCTGTAAATATTGCTTGATCTGTTCAAAAACAGCTTGGCATCGGCCGTTCCATTGGAATTTCTTTCCTTTCTTCAAGAGACCAAAGAGTGGTTCACAAGTCAAGGTTAATTTCGCAATAAACCGTCTTATGAATTGCACTTTACCCAGGAAGCCTCGTACCTCCTTTTCAGTCCTCGGTGGTGGCATTTCTAAGATGGCCTTGATTTTGGAAGGGTCGACTTCGATGCCCCTTTGTGTGATCAAGAACCCCAGCATTTTCCCTGCTGTAACACCAAACGTACATTTCTGAGGATTCAGCCGTAACCGATACTCTCTAATCCGTTGGAATAATTTCTGCAAGGCGGTGTAGTGGCCCTCTCTTTCCTTGGACATGGCAATCATGTTGTCCACGTACACCTCAACCTTTTTATGGATCATATCATGCAAAATCGTGGTCGCAGCCCGTTGATATGTAGCTCCAGCATTCTTTAGCCCAAACGGCATTACCCTATAATAATAGGTTCCCTACGGGGTGGTGAAAGCAGTCTTCTCTCGGTCTTCGGGTGCCATCAAAATTTGATTGTAGCTTGAAAACCCATCCATGAATGAGAACAACGCATGCCCCGCAGTGAAGTCCACTAACTCGTCGATATATGGCAAAGGAAAGTCGTCCTTCGGACTGGCTTTATTCAAATCCCTGAAGTCCACACATACCCGAATTCTGCTGTCCTTCTTCGGCACCGGAACTTTGTTGGCCAACCAAGTTGGGTATTCAGATACCAGCAGGAACCCTACGTCAATTTGCTTGGTGACCTTTTCTTTGATCTTGAGAGCCCAGTCCGGGCGGATCCTTCTGAGCTTTTGCTTAACAGGTCGGGCCTTTGGATCAAAAGGGATTCGGTGCTGTATAATCTCAGGATCGATTCCAGGCATGTCTTCGTAGGACCACGCGAAAAAATCTTTAAAACTTTTTAACAAAGCGACTAAGCGCTCGCGCTCCTCTGAAGACAATGTGGACCTAATTTGGACCAGTCGCGGGTGCTTCTCAGTACCCACATTAATTGTGGTGATTTCATCAACCAGTGGTTTTACAAACCTCTCCTGCTCTTGATCAAGCAAATATTTCAAAACCGAAGGAATTTCTTCCTCGTCGTTTTCATTGAAATTTTGAAAGTCTTAATTAATGCAATAAATTAAGGGCACAGAAAAGTACTCGAAGGCCACAGCCGCACAATTCTCATTAATCACTTCCAGTCCGTCTGATTCATCTGTTACAACAGACTCAAAGGAAAAAGAAAAAGACGACCTAGACAGGACTGTGGCATCCGGGTTATCACCCCCAAGAATACTGGACTCAGACTCAGACGAGCTGGAACCTGATTCTGACTCTGCAGGCTCGGTGGAATCAGATTTCGGCTCACTACCTGACCCGGTGCTGCTCGATAAAAATCCCTCGTCGTATTGCCAGACGAGGGAGGGTGCGATGGATACATCCAGAATATTTGAAGATAGGTGCACAGTCGCTTCATTCCCAATCATGGACACCGAGAAGTTATCCCCCAAGCACTCCTGTACGATCAGAGGATCTGAGAGTAGACAAGTCAGCGCTACCCCCATTTCAAACTCTGTGCTCTCGGAATCCTTTTCCTTGCACTACTCAGCCTCAGCTAATGGGTCTGTCTGCTCTTCGGCAACGTCATCCCCGAACAACTGCAAGTCAAGGAAAATCTCGAACCCCGGCAACCGCCGCCTCTCTGCATTTAACCATGGCTTTGGGAAGCCGCAGAACTGGAAGTCTTCCCCCTCCCGGGCAAAGTGTCTGTTTAGGGTCCCCCGGATAGGTCGGTGCATCAACTCATAATGCCTCCTGGCCTGCTTGGCTTTGGCTCTTCCGGCCATTTCTTTGCCTTTCCTCACCCAGTCCTCTTTGGTAGGCAAATAACCTAAGCCAAAGGTATGCGGGTTGTGCGGCACTTCGATCGATGCTGCAATGCCTTCCCGGTCATTTTTCCCTAATCCCATCCTGGGGATGTGCTGAAGCTTGTTCATAAGGTAGACAGACTGTGCGCTGACGTATAGCCCCTCATCAACAGCCAAGATGCTCTATACAACCCGGGCCTCAGCTAGGGTAAATCCTGATAGGAACACATCCTCCGTGCCATGCTCGATTTCTAGAACTGGTGTAGACACCTCTGGCGGCGGATGGATTGAAGAATTCCAAAAAACTATAGCCATCCCCTTTCCGTGGGGGTATTTCAACATTTGGTGCAGGGTGGAAGAGACCGCCTTTACCTGGTGCAGCCACGGCCGCCCTAGGAGTAGATTAAAGGTTGCAGGAACGTCCAAGATATGAAAGTCAATATCCTGTTGTCCTGGACCAACCTGAGTCCGAATCTGCACAGTCCCCATCACCTCTTTGCTGGTATTGTCGTACGTCCTTATCACCTGGGCAATAGGCACAAAATCCGTCGGCTTCAACCCGATAGCATATACCGTCCTCGACGGGCATACGTTGATAGTAGATCCGGTGTCGACAAGAACCACTGGTATCCATTTTTCCCTACACTCCACAGAGATGTAGAGTGGTTTGTTATGGTTTGAGCCCTCAGGCGGCAACTCCTTGTCGGTGAAGGTCAACATCGGGGAAGCTCCTCCCGGAAAAACCAAACCCTACCAACTGCTTAGGTGTGGAGTCTATTGAAAGTTTAGCCTTGTCTATGGCAGAAAGGACAGCCTGCCTATGAACTCTTGAGGCCATAAGCAGTCCCCGGATGGAGATGTCTGCTTGTATCTTCTTAAGTTGTTTCAACACAGTCTCCTCTTTGAGCAGTTTCTCCTTCTATCTCTCTGCCACTTTGTCCTTTCCGGACGCTTCTGGTTTGATCCAAGTGCGGGGGCTTGAAATACCGCCGGCTCCTGGTCATGTGGTCAACCTCCCCCACATACCAAGTATCATTCGGCTGGTTGTTCCCCTAATCTTCGTCGGTGTGGGCAAGACATAGGTCGTCATCTTCCCACCACATACTATCAGCAACCGACAGACACCTGTCCGGTTCCGTTACAACTGCTTCTGTGCACACAGCACATTCTATCCCCACGAGAGCTTTGGCCTTTCTGGCTCTCTCAAGGTCTTCGACCTTTTCCTGTTCAAACTGCTTCAGTACAGCCTGCTGTTCAGAATCTTCCGTACCCAAACTGCTCTGATTCCGAGCAAAATTCTTAACACCGGTGATCTCTGGCGATGAACTCTGATTCTCAGCCATTCCGGCCACTACTGATATCCCAGTCTCTGACTGCTCAACAATATCCGGCTCGTCGCTAAGCCACCTAGTAACTTCTGCTGACCCTTCCATGTCGAACCAGTTGACAGTCACGTCCCCTGAATCTTGTTCGTCGAAGAATTGTAGATTTGCAATGTCCTCCTCCAGATCCGCTAGGTCATCTAGCCCTTGATTAGGTCCATCCTCTCGAACTACACAAATCCCTGCCTCATCTGGCAACTCTACTCGTGGCCTAGCCTGGCCCGTTGATGTAATGTAACTGCTCGGGTTGTACACAAAGCTCGCAGACCCCTCAGGCTCTGCATGATCATTCTCATCTGCCCCCGCAGTCGACCCAATTCTATGTTCAACAGTCACCACCGCAGGTTTTGGTTGGGTTTGGGAGATATCCAACATGCACAAGTCCGTGCTGTCGGGAATGAATACCTCCAGCTTGGGTAGGTGGGAAGGGGTGATATATATGCTCGGGTCATATGGGGTGGCCGAGGTTTGGATAAGGTTGATGCGTTTGGGAGGTGGAGCTTGGTTATGTGGTGGGAGTGGGTTGGTGGTGACATTCGGCTTTTCCGGAGGCACTATCACCCTGTTGTCAATGAGATCCTGAATCTCATGACGCAATCGAAAGCACTGGCCGGTGTCATGAGCATGCTGTTGGTGATAGACGCAGTACTTCGCCGGGTTATGGGTGGGAGGAAGCTTTTCCGGTAATGGCCGCGGCTCTAGGGGCTTCAAGTGCCCTTTCTTCATCAAAACCCCCAAAGCTTTGGACAGAGCCATGTACAGCGGGGTAAAGGTTCTTTGGCCTTAGGGTGCATACCTGGCTATTTGCGAGCTACTTCCGGACGCACCGGTAAAAGGTGTAGCTGCAAGGGTTTTTGGGGTGGTGGTGGTGACCATGCCCACATCTGAAGTCCTGGCAGCTGCAGCACTACTTGTGCCTGCATTCGTACTGCGGTTGAATGCCCTCATGGGCTGCTCTCTTTCATGGTCAATCAGACCCTGTTTCATGGCGTCCTCGATCTGCACCCCTATCTCATGTAGATCCGCAAAGGTGGGAAGGGGGAGGACGATCATCTTTTGCATGAGCTTGGGCTAGAGGTTACGCACAACCATCCTTATCTGATCTTTGTCGACGGGCCTGATGGTCATCATCGAAGCCTTGGCCCTCCAGCAGGTCACAAAATCGGAGAAACTCTCCTTCGGCTCTTGCCTAGTTGTCTCGAGATCACGAGTTATGACCTCGATCTGCGTATTGTAGGAGTATTGACCTATAAAGGCCTCAGCCATCTCCTCCCAGCTCCTCTTAACAGAGTCCTCCAGCTTCGCATACCAAATAGCCGCTACACCCGACAGGGTCCAGCCAAACAGGAAAGCTTTTGCAATCTGGAGAGGCCCATCGGCCTTAGGATATCCAAAAACAGCCGCAGGTGCACCATTGGATCTCCAGAACCGTCAAAACGGTCAATGTGCGGCATCTTAAACCGGTCCGGCAGAGTCACGACCGAGTCAATGTATCCATCCTCTATGTCTGGAATGGATTTCATGCCTTGAGCTTTCTTGAAAAGCTTTTCTAGCTTGCTTACTTTTAGCGCCGTTGGATCCACCTCAAACTCAAACGGTGAATCCACCAAGTTGGTGGGCACTTTGGATAGCTGGGGTAGGATTGGGGGCGCAGCCGGCCCCGTTGGAACGTCCGTATTTTCCTGGACGTTTGCGGTCTCCTCGAGTATTGGAACTCTAGGTGAGGGATGAGGTGGGTGCGAAGCAGATGCTCCGGCTTGTTGTGGTGGTTGTTGTTGCTGAAGTCTAGCAATCAACTCTGCCTGTTGGCCTATAACCTCGGCTTGTTGGCCCATAACCTCTGCCTGTGGTGGTTGTTGTTGCTGAAGTCTAGCAATCAACTCTGCCTGTTGGACCATAACCTCTGCCTGTTGGCCCATAACCTCGGCAAACTCTGCTTGATGAGCAGTATCCTTCTTCATGGCCTACATACTCTCCTGGAGCTGACGCATCATCTCCTTTATACCTGCCATATTATGCTGATCTAACTGAACAACTGGTATATCTGTCTCTGCAATAGACTCGGAAATCTCAGCCTAACTACTCAAGGACCACTAATCTGGCAACCGCTGTACCGATACACTGCGCCTTACTAACCTTCGTCTAGTAACCGGGGGTAAAGAAAGGTACACTGCTTGTCCATCAATTAGATCCTCGGATCGATGAAGTCTACGACCTCTAACCCAAAGTGCTCGGGGAATATCTACCTGGTCGGATGCAATAGTGCTAAACTACCTTGCAAAAAGATAAATAAAGCATAATAAGGAAACAAACAACCGGAAAGTGCAGTGTGCTATGTTATGAGCTGAATAAATTAAAGACAACACGCAGTTGGCAAACACAAGCTGGAATAACTATTCTCAACCACTGATCACTGTTCCCGAAATCACTGCCCCAAAATTGATACCCTTAGGTAAATCTGATTCTTCAAATACTGATGCCCGCAGGCCTGATACCCAGACTTGCAAACTGACACATACAACGCTGTAGAGACACACTCTAACCGCAAATATCAAGCTAGTGAGAGCCAAAACACCCCTATGTTGGGGTAGGGTTTCCCTGTCCTATTTTGTCAGGAGCTAGGGTTTCACTACACACGCAGCGGTTTCAAACAACCTAAAATCGGGTAAGCAACCTGTCCTAATTTGGAATAGTCACTATGGATTCCAATATGCACTAGGTCGAATGGTCAAAAAGGGTGCCCCGGTAAAAAACCGAGGTTTGTGTTCCCGTCGTGGTAGAGCCCGCAACCGGTCAGCTTTATGGCATGCTTCTCAAAGCAAGCCTCCGGCAAACCGTTCAGGAATAGCATACAGCAAACACGGTATCCTAAGCGCACCAATGCAAATGTAATGCAAAGAGACACGTAAGTGTAAACAAAACAATATATCATGAGTTTGAGTCAAGCTCTCTAAATCCCCAGCAGAGTCGCCAGAAACTGTAAACCGCCCCAAACATCCCGGCTTCGCGCGCGAAGGCACGAAATCCGTTTTGTTCATTAGCTACTACAGTTCGGACTCAATGTCACGGTTCTGAATCTAATCCTGCAAAGTGCAATACAAGATTGATAAATCACCAAAGAGTCCAAATCCGGCAAATCGTTTTGGAAAACTGATTTTAATAAAGAAGTGTCAAACATGGACTACTTTGCCAGATACAGAGTCGCCACCTAAATGTTTTATTTTTGGAAAATTTAGGAAACCCTGACTCGTGTCTAAGGCCACGTGTCCGTCATCACCAAAGTTGCCTCGGCTCGAGAACTTGGGTGCAAGAGAGGAAGGTCATGCAATGAGCACCCCCGCTCGCCCGATCAAAAGATCAGCCTTTACTAAGTATGATATTTTGTTTTTGAAAACACATGTGCTCTTGTTCTGGTTTATTAATATATTTACTACGTGATGCGCACAGCATACAAGTATAGACCAAATCTCCTAAGTTGGAACAAAACATCTCATGTTTGTTTGTTTGAAAACGGTTTGAAGTTTGCTACTCGCAAGTAGGCTAAGTTGCATTTCGATGAATTGTTCCAATTCAAGTAATCCAACCTTCATCCGCAGGCATTCAGGCAGTTATATCAAATAAGCAGTTAGCTTCATGGCAAGCATGCTTTCATGGCAACATTGACATACATGCAGTATGCTAAAGCATAAACGCTCACAGTGTACTCCGAGCCAAAACAAAGAACTAGTTAGAAATCATGCATGATCCTAGTTCATGTTAAGATGGCTAATGCAACACATGCAAAAATGCAACTAAAATAGGCTCGGCTATTCTAGATGTCATGTGAAATGCAACTTAATAACATGCTGTTGAACACGTATTCAAGAAAGTGTATTGAAACACAATGCAGTTAGTATGATGCGCCGAGCTCGGTGCATGCAAGACAGATGAATGGATGCACACATGCAAGCATAAGGTATGCTAAGCAAAATATGCCCTAAAACTAACCATCGTAAGCGTTTAAGTAAAAGGGAGAAAGAAATGGGGGTTGGAAGACATGCATCACACACACGCACACTTATTACAATAATTAGGCCTCTCGACGGAGGGTCCAAATAACAAGCTAACTTGCTAATCTAAGCTAATTAAACTAATTATTACACAACGAAGCTAATTAACTAGTCCAAGTTAACTAACTATTACAAAACAAATTAATTAGCTAACTACACTAGTTAATTAAACACAAACGAATAGCTAAACACATTAACTATTTAAAGTACAAAACCAAAGCATAAACTAGCTAAGGAAAGCAGTAAAATAAAGCAAATAGAAAGGGCCTCGGGGCGAGAAGCGCATGCATGCTCGGTCGCCTTGTTCGGAAATCCATCGCGATGCCCCAACTTGCTGCTGTTTTGATTTGACTTCAGAACATTGCACAAAGCTCCACAAAGCTTCAACTCCACCATGGGAACCTGTAGGAACCTGGCCGGCCACTTTTTGGAGTTGTCAACCAGCTGCCGACCACTTGTCATTGCTGCAGACCAGAAAAAGTGGTCGGCTAGCTAGCTTTCCTGGTCGGCCGACCAGTTTTTGCTGCACTTCTCCAGTTTGCTGCAACAAAGAACAAGAAGGGGCATGGCAATGTATTTGCAAGATATGTGTGCACAACCACCCTCCCTATCATTTCATAAGTTCAAGGGAGTGTGGTTCTCGACCCTCGGGCCACCAATCACGCATCTCAATGCATGATGGCCGAGAAGCCAAGATTGCACGAATCAATGTGAAATGAATGCACACCTAACACATAAAGCCTAAAACTCTATCATGCTTGATCAAGAGCGTCGGCGACCGAGAAATGAGGCACGTTTCATTACTTCAAGTATGAAACGTCCCTCGTTTCTCGTGTTTGGATTAACACCCAACCCAAACAACAATGCAAAGCAAGCATGTTAAACACAATGTAATGCATGCACAATGCAATGTAATATGGCATGCACAATGCAAACAACAACATGGCCTATACAATGTTATGAACAACATGGCATACTCAATGCAAACAACAACATAGCATACACAATGTAATGTGACATGAGCATGCTATCAATGCTAAACATGCAAGCAAACAACAATGCGATGAAACCTAGCATGCAAACAACATGCAAGGGACAAACATGCAAACATAATGCAATGCAATGCATGCATAAAACATGCTATCCTACCAATCCTAATGGCATGCATACACAATGCAAGGCAACACAAGCATGCAAAGAAGATGCAATGCAACAAGCTCAATGGACTTAAACCGAATATAAGTAGACCTCAGTCATGCCCAAAACAACGGCCATAACACCAAAACAAAGGCACAAAAAGGCAAGGCATGCATGCACATGCATTGGCCTATCAAGTAGGCCTAAGAACACAACTCTCAAACATGATGAAGAAGCGATAAACATGGAAGTGTGACAACACTAAATGCTCTGAAATCAAGTGTGAAATGATACCAAATCATTCAAACAACACAAGCATGGCATGCAAGAGCCCTTAAGCATGAAAGCTAACAAAGAGGACTAACCTAGAGACATGCAATACATGGCACAAAGGATTGAACCAAACATGGACAGAGCTCAAATAGGTCTAAAAAAAGATCAAAACATGCTGAGATAGGGGCCCAAAGGTCTAAGCATGCATGCATGCACACTAGGCCACAAACAAGGCAACAATGCACAACCCTTAGAGGCACTCAAAGGGTGAAAGAAATAGGATCATGGCAATGTTATATGCTCTGAAATACCATGATAAATGATGCCAAATCATATACATGTCACAAATGAAGCATGCTATGGTTCTCAATACTTGAAACTAGCATAGGCACTTGTACTATAGCTATGCAAAACATGAAGCATATGGCTAAGACACCCCAAAACAGTCCTAGAACATGTCAAAATGATACTAAAACATGCATGGAAGGAAGCCAAAACAAGCCAACATGAAGGGCATAAAGCATGGAATATGCAAGGCCAAAAGGAGGGTTACACTACACCTACCAAGACCAAGCATGGGATGGCTTCGCCAACAAAAATCAGAGTTATATCATGGCAAAATAACCCCAAAAACACATTGAAATGATAGCTCGCAAGCTTAGGCATGATGGCATACGCAATGACTCATGTTAAGGCATAAAGAACCAACTCTTCAAAGCATGGAAAGAGTGACAAATGTGAGTCAATGACCACATTACATGGACTGAAATCTCATAACAAATGATGCCAAATCATTCAAATAGCCCAAGCAATGCACGCTAGTGGACTTGATACACAAAGCTAACAAGCTAGAATGCACTATAGCTATACAAAGCATGGCATGCATGACCAAAAAAACACAAATTAGAGCTAGAGCATGCTAAAACATGGACAAAAGCTTCTTAGAGTTAAGCCAAAAGCATGCTAGAATGGCATGTTAAAGCATGATACACATTAGGCTAGTAAATGGAAATGCACTACAAGTGCAAGGAGCATGCAAGGGCCAACCAAACTAAACCTTAATAGAGGTATGACATGGAAAAATATCACCAAAAACATGCTGAAATAGAATCAAATCATGCTAGAAAGGCATGCTACTTCATAAAGCATACAAGACTAGTTTGAAACATTTACACTACAAGTATAGAAAGCATGCAAGAGATGACAAAACCAAGTAAAAAAAGTGGTATGCCATGTCAAAATAACCCCAAATACATGCTAAGATATGGCCAACATAAGCTTAACAAACATGCTCAAACATGAGGCATTCAAAGCAAGCATTCAAAACACAAGGAGAGGGGATGACCCTCTCCTATTTGGGACCTCAAAACCACCTTTCCACCACTAAAAATCCTCTGAGTTTCAGTGGTGAGAAGGCCAAAACAAGGTGTTTCCAATAGCTTAAAAAGATGGCACAAGAACAAGGCCAAACAAGGCCTAAGGGGGGGGTAGACCACCCCCAACACAAAAGTGACCTTAAACAAACCTTACAAGCATGCAAAATCAGAACTTTTGTAGTAGAAAGTTAGGTCTAAAAAACATGCAAGTAGGGCCAAAAGCTTAAGCAAAAACAAGGTATTAAGAGGTTAGGAACTCACCCTTGTAGAACCACTTTAGAGCAACAACTCCAGCAGCTATTTTGGATCAAAACCAGTCCAAAAACTCCAAAAACAACCTCAAGGTACCTCAGCAACAAAAGGATGGTGTTTGAGTGTGTGTTTGTGTGCAATAGTATGATGAAAATGCCCTTTCAAGCACAAAAATGAGACAAAGAGAGATATAGAGATATATGTGTATCTATATCTCAATGCCAAAATTCTGAACCTGGAGAAGGGAGGGAGGGCCTCCCTCTTATAGAAAATCAAGCAAGAAGCTTGTTGAACAATCTTGAGGCTTTAAGCCACCCCTCCATACACGTGTATGCAGGATGACTTCTGTGCCTTCCAGTTGTGACAGCTGGATAGAAAATATCAGCAGGAAGCTGGTGGAAAGCTGTCGACCACTTCAAGTGGTTGGCCAGCTACTTGTATTGGTCGGCCGACCAGTGCAAGTGGTCGGCCAGAGAGAAAAGTGGTCGGCCACTGGGGAGAGGTGGTCTGCACACTGAAAGCAAGGTGTGGTGTGGTGGCCGACCAGAAAAGGTGGCCCAAAGACCAAGAAAACCAGTTTCCCGACTAGAAAACTGGCTGGCAGGAAGGAAAGTGGTCTCCAAGGGAAAGAATTGGTCTCCCACCCTTGTACCACCTTCCAAATAAGGAAAACAAGGTTTGTACCAAGAACAAACCAAAACGGATGCAAGACGAAAGTTCGGGAGGCAAGGCGCGCAGCTGGGAGCCTCGAAAACTAGTCTACAAGCACCAAAAATGGTCAACGACCACAAAAGTGGTCTCCCAGACCACAGTGTCCCTCTAGGTAGAGGCAACAAGGCATGGTTCAAAAACCAAGCCAAACAGAGAACGTTAAGCGGTCCCGAGACAAGGCGCGCGGCCGAAGGCTCTGAAAATCGAAAACTAGTCTTCAAGAGGGAAAAGTGGTCTACGACCACAAAAGTGGTCTATGACCACAAAAGGGTGGTCTACAAGACCTCTCCCTCCTCCGGGAAGGAAACAGGGCTTGGTCCACAAACCAAGCTAAAAACACAAAAAGTTCAGAGTCCCGGAGGCAAGGCACTCGGCCGAAAACTCCAGAAACTCGAAACAAGCACAAACATGCATAATCACCGAGCGCTCAATCGATGACGTCTAAGTCTTAAGGTCGGTCAAAAATGGGGTGTCTACAGTGATCTCCCCATAGTGGTAGTAGGTGATGGTCCCAAAATATCATAATGTATAAGATCAAATGGTGCATGAGACACAAAAGTACTTGCATTAAATGATAAAGCAGGTTGTTTTGCAAGTTGACAAGATAAACAATCCAAAGTATTGAAAATTACATGACCTAACTGACCAGTAGAAACTAAAGATTTCAATCGACTAACATAAATATGTCCTAAACGACAATGCCAAATATTAAAAGGAGACATGGTGGAAGCAGATGTAGGAGCAGCTATGAGGGTAGAATCTAGAACATAAAAATGAATGAGCTCATAGAGACGTCCATGCTTACGGCCGATCCCAAGAGTCTATCCCGTCTGGAGGTCCTGGACCGAATAACCATGAGTAGAAAATATGACAATTAGGCCAAGCTCACATAATTGACTAATAGAGATAAGATTTAAGGTGAGAGCATGAATAAGATAAACATTTGATAAGGATAGATGAAAGGTGGAAACAAAATCAATATGACTTATAGACATAAGAGAACCATCAGCAATATGAATAGAGGGCATATGAGGAGAGGAAAAGATAGAAGAAAATATAGTAGAACTCGAAGTCATATGATTACAACATGCTGAGTCAAAATACTAGGGAGATGTACCTGAAGTCACAGACAGAGCAGTAGAAGGAGGTGTACCAGAGGTGGTGAGAAATTGTTTGAACATGGCTTCAACATCAGTTTGGGAAAAGACAGGAATGGCTGGATCTAAAGGCTCAGAAAACTCCTCAGAGGCAGCAGTAGCAGTGCGATGAGCAGGCAAAGATCTAGACTGATTCCCAAGACGTGGTGAACAACCTCGTGAGGAAGCACCACGAGAAAAGTGAGTAATAGATGAGCGGTCTGGATTACGAAAGCAATCTTGCTGCAAATGACCAGGACTAATCTTGTTGCAAAACCGACAGGATCTGACTGGGCAATGGAATAGAGGATGAGTAGAAGGCACCGATTCTGACAATAATTGCAAGTAGTGGGCCGTTGTGTGGTTAATGCAGAGGATCTCAGTGATTAAGGAACAGCAAGAACTGTATCCACATGATGAGTCTTTAGAGTGCCAAGATGAGTCTCCTAAGATAATAGCTCAGAAACAGCCTGCTCAAGAGTGGGCAATGGAGTGCGATGAAGCAAAGATGCACACACTGACTCAAACTAGGTAGTGAGAGCCATGAGAAACTAAACCAATCGTTGCTAATTACGATACTGAGTGAATAACGCAGCACCTTCAATATGAAGCCAGTCAGGTTCAAAGAGAGCAAGTTGGTCCCAGATAGAATATATCTAAGAGAGGAAATCATTAACAGACTGACCAGGGTCATGGTGCATGCGATGAAGGTGACTTTGAAGTTGATATCAATGAGCAAGACCAGTAGTTTGATAACGTTCTGTCAAAAAATCCCAAATGTCTTTGGCAGGAGTAGTCACAGAGTCAAGTTGAAAACGACCAAATTGTAAACTGATAGAAGTAACAAAAGTATTCCAAAGCCAAGTGGTTATCTGGTAGTTCTTACTGTCCCAGTCCTCTAAACGGTCTTTATATGTGGCAGCTGTTTCATGAACCTCTGTCATTGGTAGAACCACATCCCCAGTGATAATGCGCTAGAGTTTCTTCCTTTTCAGAAAACCAGACATGGCCTGGGCCCATAACATGTAGTTGAAGTCGTCAAGGATAATCGAGATTGGATGGGAAGTATCATGATGATCCATAACTGTGGTTTGTTGAAGTAAATATAGAAAAACGGTGCTATAGGAGCAGAATCATATAAAAAGAAGTGCACCATTGGATTTAGAAGGTCCAAATTATGTGGGAACCAAGGTGAACCGCCCAAAAAATAGGCTGAAATTGGACAGAATGAGCAAAATCAAAGGCTACACTATTTATGGCTAACGTCAGAAAGCTAGGGCTGACGTCAGGCTGACGTCAATATGTCAACGTGGCACGGAGGCCTAAAGACGCGTGCGTGTGATGTCAGCAGATAGAGGCAAAGCCAAACGTGTAGGGCTGACGTAATGGGATGACGTTAGTGGCTGCGCGGCTGACGACTGAGCTGCAGGTTGGCTATGCGTGCATAGGAGCGTGTGTGCGATTGACGGCGGAAGCAGTTGACGCGCCGAGCACAAAGACGGAGCGTGAGGGCGCCCGTGGTACTTTCTGGTGATGAAATTGGTGCCATTGGAATCATGAGAAGATTCCGATCAGTTTGATACTAAAGGAAAAAATTTGGATTAAAAAAAAAATAGCGAAACAGTCCGAGCAGTGTTTGGGTGATTGAATAAATGCTGAAAGTGTTTAGATGATTGAATGAATGTTGTAGTACCACTGTGTACAAGACTAAGCAGAAAAGGAAAAGAAAGAAGGCTATAATTTTAAGATCTAGAGCTCTGATACCATGTTAAACTTGTTGAGTGAAATATATATCAATTGTATTTTTGAATCAAGATACAATGACTCCTATATATAAAAGAGTATTACAATAAAGTAAGGACTCATAGATTTACGAGGACTCCTAGATTTATAGGGAATATATTAGATTTATAGGGAATATACTTATATTATATATTAACCTAATATATAATATATTAACAAATGATATTCAAAATTTAATACATAAATTTAATTATGGTAGAAATACTATTTAGTACTATGGAAACTTCCACTATAACAAAATGCATCTTTGGCGACTAAAAAAAATTTAGTTGCCAAAAGTTGTGGAATTGGCGACCAAAAATTTTTTTAGTTGGCAAAAATATAATATTTAGCTACTAATTTTTTTTAGTCGGGATATATTGATTATTGGCGACTAAAAAAAAATTTAGTTGCTAAAAATACCAGAATTGGCGACAAAAATATTATTTTAGTCGCCGTATATTGAGTTTTTGCTACTAAAAACATTTAGTCGCCAAAAATATATTTTCAGCGACTAAATTTTTTTTTGTCACCAAATAGTTAGTTTTGGCTACTAAAATTATTTAGTCGCCAAATGAAAAAAAAAAAATTACTTTTTATCTTTGGCGACTAAAAATTTGGTCGCCAAAAAATTATTTCAGCGACTAAAATTATTTTGGTCGCCAAAGAACTAAAATATTTGGAGAGAAATATTTCAAAATTTTGGAGGGATTTATGAAATTAATTAACATTTGCCGACAAAAAAACCAATTTGGTCGCCAAAGGTGTGAAAATTTTAGACAAAATAGATGGTTCTTTGTTTAGAAAAAACAGATTGTTCTCTCTCACACAGATGCTCCTTCATAACCAAACATCACCCACCTCTTTTCACCATAGACCACTGTCGCTCACCGTACGTCGCACACCGCCGCCGCCGCAGATCACAAATTCTCTCTGTCTCTCTCGCTCTCGCTCTCGGTCTGTCTGTCTGTCTGTCTGTCTGTCTCTCTCTCTCTCTCTCTCTCTCTCTCTCTCTCTCTCTAACCCAAACAAACCAAATAAAAATGGAGAAATCAGAAGGAGAAGAGTACTTGTTCAAGATAGTGGTGATTGGGGATTCAGCGGTGGGAAAATCGAACTTGCTCTCGCGATTTGCAAGAGACGAGTTCGATTTGCACTCAAAAGCCACAGTGGGAGTAGAGTTTCAGACCCAGGTGATGGAGCTTGACGGCAAGGAGATCAAAGCCCAGGTCTGGGACACCGCCGGCCAAGAACACTTCCGCGCTGTCACCTCTGCCTACTACAGAGGTGCTGTTGGTGCTCTCGTTGTCTACGATATCACTCGCTGGACTACTTTCGATAGCATCAAGCAGTGGCTTGATGAACTCAAGAGTAAGTCGATTATATTTTAATCGATCTATTTGTTAGTTATTCTATTTTGTGGGTTTGATTCCTTGTTATTGAAGTTGTTGCTATGAATCTGAATTTGTGTTTGAATAACCATTTTGGGTGTTTTAATGATTTTGAAATTGAAACACCAAGTAGTTGATTTTTCTGGATTTTGGTCAATTCTGAAGATTAGTAATGTGGGTATTGCTTGATTTTGCTTTGTTTTGTGCTGGAATTCTTTAGGCCATGATTGGATGCTCTGAATTAGAAATTGGTATTGGCATGGTTGTCTAATGCATTCTTCATTGGCAAAAATATCACCTTTTGTTAGAAAAAAAAATGAAATATTACCGGAATTTTTATACAAAATATAAGTCACATTGATTGGTCTTTAGTTTTAAAATGAGCTGCCACATTATTCTAGATCATACAAAAGTGGATATTGGATCCAACTATGGTACAAAAGTGGAAATTTTGGGTTCCATACAAAAAAAAAAAGGTAAGGTATCAATAGTGTATTAGGGCCATATCCTGGTATGAAAACCGCTTGATTTTTTGGAAATCACTTTTGTTTTTTATATCCTGGTTCATATTACTAATCAATGGCTGAAATTTTTTAGAATCCAAATACAAAGATAAGAGATAATTATTGGGCATGGTTTTCGAAAAACCGTTTTGTTTTTGGTAGTATAGAAAAGTCCTGGATAATAGAGTGACATACCGACTGTGTATGTTAATGGGTGACTCTGGCTTGACTTGTTTGTTTGCATAACAACAAAACCAAACATAATGACTTGTTTGTTTGTTTGTTTGTTTGTTTGTTCTGTATATATAGGATGCTACATATAGACAAGGACCATGGTCCCCTACCTTTTTTTTTTTTTTTGGCTTCTATTTTATACTGTCTACATTATGTAAGAGGAGCTTATATCGAGGGGAAAATTTTGATAAGGTGTATCTAACTGAAAACAGCTGATCACATTGGTAACTAGTGCAAATAATTGGGTGAAGGATTGTCCTTTGCATTACTCTATTTAGAGCACAAAAAACTTAACACTAGTTTTTCTTCTCTTTTCCTTCTCCTTCTTTTTTTTTTTTTTTAATCTCTTTTCCTGCTGGGAAATTGGTTTCTAGAGTGTGAAAATGATTGGTAGTCTACTAAAAAACCTGTCTATAATGAAAACTTGTCTATAATTTTTTTTGCTGATAATGGCATATTATTTATTTTGCTTGTAGATGGTTTATTGGCTGTATGTAGCAACACTCATATTTGAATGAACAATCCTATTTATTGCAGTTTGGACATACTAATCCATACTAGCCCTCCTTGAGCCTGTTGCTCTTGAGTATGACCCTATGCACCTCAGTTCGAGGGTTCAAATCCTGATAAAAAAAACTGTTTTAGCCTAATAGTTATAGTTTGACATCTTGAATACTCTCTTTAATTACTTGGTGATCAAAACAAATCTTTGAGTATACATTTTCATGTTATTGCAGAGATCTAGTAGGATTGAAGAACAGATTGAAATGCTTCAACATTAAAGTGAAGACTATTTTTGGAAGAACAGGTTATTGGGGAACTTGGCATGGGCATACTTATAGCAAAATAATTTCAAATCCTTGGAAGAGCTTTATTATGCAGCATGTTATTTATTTTGGTATACGAAGAGCATTTGTTCTGTATATGGAAGACATTTATTTTTGTACAATCCTCTGTTTTGGAAATTCAGTATTTTTGTATGTAATATTTAATTTAGATGGATTATACTTGGTTGGTATGGATTTTTATGATATTTGGAATATGATGTTACAAGTTAAAGTTTTTAGATAGTTGATAATGAAATGGGTATTATTGATAACGGATTTAGATTATAATTGATAGATGTACTATTCTGTATATGTATAGGTTATAGGTTGCATTGATAATGGAATGTATATAATTTAGAAATTAATAAAAAATGTTCAATTTGTGCATTTTAAAAAAATTAATAAATAGAGTTTTCGGCGACTAAACATTTAGTAGCTAAAAAATAAAAAGGAAACTTGTTGGCGACTAAACAGTTAGTAACCAAAAAAAATGAAAGTTTTTGGCGACTAAAAAATTAGTAGCTAAAAAGGAGCACCATAATTTTGGTGACTAAAAAATTGGTAGCCAAAAAGGAGTGACACGTTTTTAGCGACTAAAAAATTGGTAGCTAAAAAACTGAAGATGAATTTTTTGTTTTCTTTTTGGCGACTAAATATGTTCTTTTGGGCAACAAAATTTTTAGTCGCTAATTGGTGACTTTCGGCGACTACAAAAAAATTAGTCGCCAATTCTTTTGCTGACAATTAGTTAACGACCAAACGGACGAGCAAAAATTTTAGACGGTAAAAATCTTTGGCGACTAAAAAATTGACTTTTGGTGACTAAAAATTTAGTCGCCATAAGTGTAATTTGTTGTAATGTTCAATGATATATTGGCCTATCATTAACGTCAAGAATGGCTAACTGTCAGGCTTATGTCGATTGATTAGAACTCCTACACCTCATTAGGAGGTCAATAATTCGAATCTTGCTACCTAGGTGTGAGTCTTATTCCTCATCTATTAATTGGGATTTTGTCTTCCACTTTGGGAGTTTCTTTATAAAAAAATAAAAAATAAAAAATATTGTATTTAATCATTATTATTATGATTGTAATTCATTGAGTTTCATTGTAATATCTTATATGAATCAAATTTTTTTTAAAAAAAAATTAACTTCAAGAATGGCTAAAGAAAAATTAAAGAGCCATTTGGAATAGCTGTGAAACTCTTTTAAAAAAGGAAAATGATATAGACTCCAAATAATTTACTAAATTTTTTATCAAACTTTTCACATAAGTGTGTGACCCTCACAAACCCACATGTGTGTGGGTCCCACACCCCATGTGAGAGATTTGATAAAAATTTGATAAATCATTTGGGGTCTAGCATAACCCTTTAAAAAATAACTTTTTTTTATTTATGTAAAAAAGTAAAAAATTAATAAATAAAAATGTATTTGAGCCTAATCTAAGACAAACTTAATTATTGGCATACCGTGAATTCTCTATTCCTGACAGCTAGATGCAATATGGTATTACCAGCAACATCCTTAGCATTCATCAACTCATGAGGGCTATACTGGCTTTCTTCAAACAACTTGTCCAAGACCTCCTTCTTACCTTTCATGGCTGCAAGATGGAGAGGGGTTCTAGCATCTCCATCAAGAGATGTGCACATGTCACGATTTTTCGATACGAGTTCTTGTACAATCTCCAGATGACCTTGAGCAGATGCCAAGTGAAGAGGAGACCATCGTCGTGAATCCAGCACTTCAACAAGTCCCGGACTTTTCTCTAAAATTTCTTTGACAAATTCTAAATGCCCGTGGTATGCTGCAACGTGTAGAGGAGTGTGAATGAAACAACCAACCTTAATCTTATTAAGAATCTTTGGAACATCGTTCAGTTTTTGTTTGAATGCTTCTAAATTCTCTTCAACTATTGCTTCATGGAGCTCCTGGAGCTTCTGTTCCATTCTCCCTCCTTCGCCCTCAATCTCTCTCTCGCTCCTCTCTCTCTCTCTCTCTCTCTCTCTCTCTCTCCCTCTCTCTCTCTGTGTCTCCTGTTTAATTGTGACTTGGATCGAGGCCTAACCAGACACATATGTATACATTTTTTGGTTGACTAAATGTTCTAGGTCAATTTTTAATATTTTTCAGAGTTTGTTAAGAGACATGTGCAAAGAGATGTAACCAATTGTCATTTTTTTGTTTTTTATTGGTGAAAATTAATTGTTAGATTAGTATTTATGAAAATTAACAGCTTCACACATTGCAAAGTATCAAATGGTTGTCTCTTAAATTCAACTCACTTAGAAAGAGTTGAACTCATGATCGCAGCTAAAGATTAATGCCTCATTTGGGGATTAAGTATTTAGCAAAAAAAAAAAATCAAAAAGTCATTATAAGTTGTTACATCACACTCTTTACATTTTTACACATTTTTTTTATAAAAAATTAAAAAAATATTAAAATAATTTATTTTCAAACGAAACCTACAACCTTGAAAAAGTCATATCTACACCCTTAGAAAAGTCATACTAATCAATGTGAACAAGACCTTGAGTGTGAAACTAGTGGAGTGGAAATATTTGGGGCCCTAACATCGCCATACTAATCAATGTGAAGTGGTTGTTTGGGATGTTCTAAATAAGTATACTTTTTGACTTTTTATAAAATATGGGTTGGGTTTGAAGTGATGTGGTAGAAAGATGATGTGACTTGAATAAGATGATGTGACTTAAATAGAATAGTGAATTTTTGGCTTTTTAACTTTTTGACTTTTTTTTGAAGATGTCAAACTTAGCCAAAGACCTTGAGTGTGAAACTAGTGGAGTGGGAATGTTTGGGGCCGCTAGCATCGCCATACTAATCAATGTGAACAAGACCTTCAGTGTGAAATTGAGCGCAAAACTAGTAGAATGGAAATGTTTGGAGCCCTAGCATTGCCATTTATAGGACTAGAAGAACTTTGAAAAGTCATACCAATCAACAAGGTCTAGATGTGAACAAGACCTTGAGTGTGAAAGTAACGGAGTGTCTTTATAGAAGGACTAGAAGAACTTTGATAATATCGAAGAATGCAATAATCTGAGGGAGGTAGAAATCATTGTATTTCACACTCACCTCCCATATTCAATCCATTTGAATACATAATTAAGTAGAACTTGCATTTTTATTTTAAAAATATAAATTTAAAGATGTTTATTTTATATTTTTTAGAAAAATGCTCATATTTAATTATCAACAGTGCTACGGGCCTCGATAAATCGATGCTCGAATGCCCCGAATTGTATTTTTTTTTTTTTTCTCTATTTGTTGGGTTGTATTGGTTTGGCTGTTGTTGTTGGTTTTTTTTTTTTTTTTTTAATATGTTTTTTAAATTTATTTGTTGGACTGTGTTGGTTTGGTTTTTTTGTTTTTTGTTTTTTTGGGAAGGGTGGTTATGTATAGAGGTGTGCCAAAAAACTAGTCATCCTGTACCAACTCAGCCTGTGTGGTTTGATAAGGTGAGTGAGTTGGATTGGACTGGTTGGGTGATAAAATTGACTGATCAGTTAGACTGCTGGTTAAAATTTGTTAATTTCATATAGTTTTGTACAAGTCCCTACTATATTTTTAAGGCGAATTTCACTAACAGTTCCTATAGTTTGGGTCTCGTGTCACTTTGGTCCCTGAATTTTTAATCTTATTCCAAATAAAGACAATTGAAGATACCATTATTTAATTTTAAGGGCAAAGTCGTCAATTTAATAAAATATAAACTAATTTGACAAAAATAAATGTTAAAAAAATATTTTTTAATTTTTAAAAATAATTTCTACCCACTAAAGATAAAATTGTATAAAATTGATAAATCTTTTAAACATTTTTTTTATCAAATTAATTTTTATTATGTGGTTGGATGATGATCATGTAATGAGTGGTTGTTAAATTTTTAATGTATAATCGATATATTTAATATATGAAATGTTTTTAGTTTTAGATTTTTTTGATTTAATGGATTGGTTTAATATTGATATCAAAGTTGTCGCCATATTTGATTTTTGAAAAAATAAAAACTAATTTAATGAAAATAAAAACAACTACCAACATGATCATCATTCAAATACATAATAAAGATTAATTTGGTAAAAATAAATAAATAAATAAATGTCTAAAAGATTTATCAATTTTACATAATTTTATTTTTAGTGAATAGAAATAATTTGTAAAAATTCAAAAATATTTTTTTGACATTTATTTTTGTCAAATTAATTTATATTTTATTAAATTGACGACTTTTGCCCTTGAAATTGAGTAATGATATCTTCAATTGTCCTTATTTGAAACAAGATTCAAAATTCAGGGTCAAATGTGTCACAATTGAAAAGTCAGGGCGTAAAGTGACACAAGGCCCAAACTATAGAGATCGTTAATGTAATTCGTTCATATTTTTATTTCAATGGAATTAACAAAATTGCCGTATTACCTATATGCCCTATGCTACTGATTGTGACGACTGAATAGTGCAGTATAGATTGCTTTGAAATGATATGGTGCCTTCAGAAGATATATATATATAGGATGGGGCTTCCCTCTAGTCCTTCATCAGACTGGAGGGTACTGTTGGGTCCATGGGGGCCTACCACGGGTCCCGTTTCGATAATCCGAACAGTTCAATGTGTAAAACTCGTTGAGTACTATATGTTTCAAAAAAATCACGTTGATCAGATATCGATAGCTACGTGATCAAATCAGTTTTGCATGAAAAAAGTGGACGGTGAAAAATAAATGACTGACAAAAATATGATTTGATCACATAGCTATTGATATTCGATCAACGTGATTGTTTACAAGCATGTAGTACTCAATGAGTACTACACATTGAACGGTTCGGATTATCAAAACGGGACCTGTGGTGGGCCTCCACGGGCCCAACAGTATCCTCCAGTTCAATAAATATATATCTAATTTTTTCAAAAATTTATGAAAAGTACCCCACGGGCCTACATGTGAGCTTGTATTGGAGGGAACAATTTTGGCTTGCACTTTATTTTTATTTTTATTTTTTGTACTTTTTTTTGGTGAATAGTAATAACTTTTTGTCTCTTTTAGTAATTTTTTGGCTTTTTGTCTTTTATAAACTATGGCAAACAAGCACTTTATTTAAATTTAATTTTAATGTCTTTTGTTTTAATTTGTTTCTTATATTTTAAGTATATTTTTAATTTGATTTTTCTGTCTAAATTGAAAGCTAAAATTAATAATTTTGATATACTTATCAATTTTATAAGATGTACACATAGAAAAAATTAATAAAAAATTAGACAAAAAGATCAAATTAAAATTAGACTTAAAGTGTGGAGGCCAAATTGTTTAAATTAAAATAAAGCAGGCTTGCGTGTAGGTCATAATAGGTATTATCCAATAGGTCATGTGAGAATTAACAATATTTTTCATCAAACACTGTTAAAAAAAAGTCACTAATTGTTAATTTTGAACAACAGTTTAAAATTTTTTTTCATAAAAATATCGCTAATTATAAGTTTTAGCAACAATTTAAAAAAAATCATCACAAAAAGAAGTTACTAATTATAAGTTTTAGCAACAATTTAAAAAAAATCATTACAAAAAGAAGTTACTAATTATAAGTTTTAGCAACAATTTAAAAAAAATCATCACAAAAAGAAGTTACTAATTTTCAACTTTCAGCGACAGTTTAAAAAATTCGTTACAAAAAAGTCATTAATTATAAATTTTAGCGTCAATTTATAAAAATTACGAACAAAAAAGCCACCAAATTGTCAATTTTTAGCGACATATACAAAAGATCGTCACAAAAAATTATTTTTAGCGACGATTTTATTAGGACTTATTTTCAATAGGACTTGATGGAAATTAAATCTAATTATTAGGATCTATTGGTAGTTTACCCTTAAAAAAAAATATTAGTTAATTAAAGTGAAATTTGGCTTAAACTATAGGGGTGAAAAATGTAATTACAAGGGTAATTTTTAATTCTTCTATAGGGGTGAATAAATAAATTACATTTTTAATTCTTCTAATTTGATTGAAATTTTATTTTGGTCTCTATTATTTAAAATTGAATAATTTGATCATCATCCTTTTAGTCTAGTTTCAATTTGGTTCTTTCAAGTTGGAGGTTAAAATGTAGGGATCAAAATTATTTAAATTAAAATAATAAAAACTGAAGTAAAATTTGAGTAAAAAAGTTAATTTATTCATTTACTATTATTATTTTTCAATAAGGTGATCTTGCCTCCAATCTTCATAGAGGATTAGATACTTTAATTTTGACTTTTAAGCCATCATAAGTTGTGTTTATATGATTCGAACCGTTTAAATTTTAAGTCTTTGTTTGTGGATTATTATTGAAAAATATCATATTAATTTAATAAGTGTAGTCACATATTTTAATGCATTTCTTTTCAAAAAAAAAAAAAAAAGAAAAGGGAAAAGATTACAAGGGTAATTTTTTTGAGAAAAACAATGTCTATTTTTTTTTTTCAAAATACGATAAAATTATTTAACTACATTTATCTGATTAATATGACTTTTTTCAAAGATGATTCACACACAAATACATAAAAGATAACTAGTTTGAATCATTAAAATGATACTCATAACAAGCCTAGAAGCTCAGCCGACATTTTTTTAATATATATTTTTAAAATCTAAAAAAATTGATATTTTTTGGTAAATGTTAATATTCTAGGTCTAAGGTACACAACAACTTCCAACTACTCTTGCTCTCATATTCTAGCTCCTTCATGGTTTTGAAAATCGGACTGGACCGGTCGGTTCGATCAGTCAGGATTTTGATCCGAATATACTCTCTAAACTGTTTGAAGCTAAAAACCGACCTATTTAGAGAGAACCGGGAAAACCGACGGTTGAACCGGTCCGGTTCGCCGGGTCGATGAAATTGAAAATTTTGTTTTTATTTATTTATTTATTTATTTATTTTATTTTTAATTCTTTCTTTTCTTTCTTTCTTTCTTTCTTATTTTATATATATAAGAATATAATAAATTTTTAATTGGAAACTCTCTTTCAAGGGTCTCCTCTTGTGAAGAATCCCATTAAAAGTTTGAAATTATTGTGAAAGTCTCTACCTATTTATAAGAAAAAGTTTTTTTAAAAAAACTAAAGAAATCTATGTGAGATTCAATCAAATATATTGGAAGGAATATTGAAATTTTGATATTCTTCCAAAATTTTTTCTTTTCTTTCAATCAAATTATTTGAATTCAAATCATATGGAGGAAATATTGAATATTTGATTTCCTCTTCCAAAATTAAAATTAATAATATTTTAAAATATATTATTATATTTTTCAGTAAAAAAAAATATTAGGAGAAATATTTAAGATAATTTAATATTTTTAATTTATAATTTTATTACTTATATTTTTATTTAACTATAATTTTAATATATTTATTACGTCACGATTCAATTTCGGTTTAACCTGACGGTTGAACCGATAACCCGTCTACCTAATTCTTTTTTCAATTCGCTCGCTGGTCCGATTTTTAAAATACTGAGCGCCATTGCTATTTCACTTACCGACTTTAGCATGGAAGAGTCTCTTGACTGCCCACCAGCTGAGTTCTTCACTTTCTTTGAGTATTTTCAAGTGAGGTTCAGTCGAACTTATGTCAGATCACCGCCACAGTAAGATAGTTTAATTTTTTCCCACCATAAATAATAATAAGCAAAAAGTCTAGAAGTACACAATATTTCTCAGCTAATAAAAACCAATCTCTACTAAAGTTATTAAGGTAGCATTTTGTAATGTTTATGTTTTTGGTCTATATTTATAAATATTTCATAAATTGAATTTTGTTTATTTTTAGAAAATCATAAACTACAAACGTGATTGGTTTGAACAAAATATTCGAAAATTTTTAAAACATAAACTAAAAAATATGTTTGTTCAAGTCTAAAATATTTATATATATTTTTTATTATTTATGACAATAGTATTATACACATTATAATTAGAAAAAAATTGAAAAAAAATATTTGAAAAAAAATTAATTGGAAAAATAATTATTCGAAAAAAAATTAATTAAAAAAATTAATTGAAAAAAAAATTGGAAAAAAATTATTTGAAAAAAAATTAATTGGAAAAAAAATAATTGAAACAAAAAATTATTTGAAAAAAAATTAATTGAAAAAAACTTTTAGTCAAATTTTTAAATTTCTGTTTAAAAATCAACGTAAACTCATTTTTTGAGTTTACGTTTTTTCCTCAAATTTATAAACTGAGACAATCATTTATAAATCAAAAAAATTATCAAACAAGTTTTTATGATAATTTTAAAATTTTTATAAATACAAACTGAAAACAAAAAATAAAATGATTACCAAACAGACCTAAATATTTTTGGTGAGAAAATTATTCAGGAAAAGTGTAGTAAAGGAAAAATAAAGTACAGGATGGAAGACTTGTCAATGGCAATAGTCTGTTGATTTAGAAAAGTGTATAAAGGCAAACTTTAACATAGGGGCAATTTGAAAATTTGGTAAAATATCAGCTTTTTAACTTTTTAGATTTTTTATACAAAAAAAGTCACAAAAAGTCAACTTTTTTAGCTAAAAATACTATCAAAAAGTTAAAAAGTCAAAAAATTAACTTTTTACCAACTTTCCAAAACACCATATAATGATCAAGTGTCCTTTTAACCTCTAAAGTTTTCTCCGGCTTGTTTTTTTTTTTTTTTTATTGACATTTACACATAAGTTTCATTTTGTGAATTTATATTTCATTTAGATCTAAATAAGATTTGTTACTCTTTTAAGTCCTATTAATTTTTAATAAATGAAATTACCCTTCAAACAATAGTTATTCATCATTTGTAATTGTTTATAAAAGAATATGGTAATGTAACATTTATTTTAATTTTTAAAATTTCAAAACATCATAATTTTTATAATATACATTTATTTTTCATAAAATTTATATTTGTAGAATCAATACAACGAAATCTATCAAACAAGACTAAGATTAATTTTTTATTTACAATTTTCTTAATTGCTAGCCATAAATTAAAATGGGGGGAAATTACAAAAAAAAAAAAACCAGAGTTTAGCGCCTTTTTCAAATTAAACCCCAAGTTTCCAATTTTGACAATTTGTACCCCATCATTCCACTCATGTTGCAATCCGATCCCCTGGTCCATCTCTGTCTCTATTAGTTAACGGAAGACTGATTAGATGCCAAAATTGCCATAATCTTCATGATTTAGAGCAAAAGACATAAACAAAACAAAGATTTTTGCAATCTACTACTTCTTCATCACCCATTTCTGTTAAAATCATTCCACAGACAAAGATTCATCATCATCACAGCATATATTCATCATTGTCATCATTATCATCAACAACAACAACAACAACAACAAAAAAAAAACCCTAATCAACAACAACAAACTGTAAAGGTGAGGTGAATTTTAGCAGAAAACACCATAAACATAAACTATTTGGTGCTTACCATCCATGAACCTCGATCCAAAAGGTTCAAATCTGTATACATATAAGATAGTTGTTACCATGAGTTCCACTAACAGCAATGAGATTGTAGTGCTCAGTAAACTTGGCCAATCAATAAACTCTCTTGTATCTGCAAGAACAATGGGTGATATGTTGATAAGAAATTCATCATAAAATCAATAGTAATAGCACATTCACCTTACTCTTATGTAGCCTATCCATGAAGCTGCTCCACACAATATCCGAACCACTAACCTCATAGCCCTATAAATCAATTCAAATCATTTTCCTTCCAAAATATACACAATGATCAAACCTTCTACCTCTTCAAATTGAGAAGGTTACAATACAATTACCATCAGAGAGATGATCAAATTTTGAAAAACCTGAAATTTTAACTAATTAGGACCAATAGAAAAAAAAAAAAAAAAAAAAAGTGACCTGTGAGCAAAGTGCAGCTATTTCTTTCCTTTGTTTTCTGGGGAACCAAACAGAGAGGTTGTAAGGATTTAGAGAGAGAGAGCAATTTTACTTGTTTGAGTGCAAGCATGGATAGAGCAGACAAGCCACAACCTCCAATGCCAACGAAGTGAACCCAATCTTTCTCGTTTTGATTGAACAAGTTCACAGCTTCTCGGCTTTGTGTTGCAGAGATTGAGACTCTACGAGCGTGCTCTTTCGAAGTCACGACAGTTGCCCAAGTGAGATTGGTTCGGCAGCTTAGACCGACCTCATTGCGAGTGGCAGAGAGGAGGGACTTCTATTTTTCCAACGAGAACTCATCGGGATGTGTGTAGCGAAGTGGACAGGTGGGGGGGGGACGAGGTGGGGACGACGGTTGGACTGCCTATGCGACGCCGGAACAAAAGCAAGAATAGTGGTGAACCATAAGAGAGATATCAATCAAAGTGAGGATTTGCAGAAGGGAAGATGAGAATGAAGATTTGCAGAAAGGAGAAGGAGATAGCGGTGAAGGCGGTGATGGGGATGGTGGCGGTGGCGGCAACAAGAAGGCGTGGTGGTGGGCGGCGACGATGAGGCGAGAGAGAGAGAGAATGTGCCAATATATGAGGCGCCAAAATTGTGAAGATTAAGGCAATTTTGGGGCCCAAATCAGTCTTCAGTTAATTAATAGAGACGGAGATGGACGGAGGGATCGGACTGCAACACGAGTGGAATGGTGAAGTACAAATTGTCAAAATTGGAAACTTGGGGTTTAATTTGAAAAATGCGCTAAACCCTAGTTTTTTTTTTTTTTTGTAATTTCCCCAATTAAAATTTTAAACAAATAACGTATTTCTTTCACACATAACATACATAAAAAAATTGAGAATATTTCAATTACGGAACTAAGAAACCTAAAAAAATTATTAGTTGACAAAATAATTATATGGAAACATTTATATGCAAAACTGAGAAATTTCTCAAATTTTTCAAATTTTAAAATTGAGAATATTGCCAGTTTTTAAACTGAAAAAAAAACTCTCAGTTTTTAAACTAGAAAAAAGTCTTAGTTTTAAAAATGGAAAAAAAAAATTAAGAAATTTCTCTGTTTTATTAGATAATTTCGCAAATTGAGAAATGTTAGTTTTGTATAGCTTAAAAAATAATATTATAAGAACTATCATGATTTTGGAGCATGACATGGCATTGTATGCATATTTATAAGACTACATAAAACAATATACTTGTTAAGATCTTTTTACTGAAGTTTGGGTGCTTAACCCTAGTGTGAATTGTAAGAAATGATGTGGTGATTCCGCCTCAGTGAAGGCGAAGTGGATTTTTGAGAGCCCAAGGCTCTTTGTTTATTTGTCTATTTTGACAAGTCAAGGGCTTATGTGTATGGGTTTTGAACCATTTATTGTAACTAGGTTTTAAGTCTTGGAACTTGTGGCCTAGGGGCTTATTTTGTAATTGTTTCTCTCCGTTATTATCTGTTTTCACTTGTTTATAGATCAGAAGATTGAATATGTAATGCATGTGAACTCTTTTATACAACTCTTACATATGAAGGGAGTTCAACTATGAGATTGATAGTAAAATGATGATCAGAGAATGGATTATTAATTGAGATGGATTAAAATCAGGGTATCATATGTTAATTATTGGGGGAATACAGTTGAGGGACTTCAACTACTAGAAAGTTGACATGTCTTTTATGTTCTTAAAAACCCTAATATCAGGGACTTAACTAAAAACTCCTTATTCGACTCTAATTTTTAAAGTGTTTCAATTTAGTTTCTAATGCAACTACAACAAATTAAGATTTCAAAGATAAAAAATTTTAAGTACAATCACTTTGTTAGTGTTGGCTACATATTTTGTAAAAGCCAATCACAATTCGACACGTGGCAGAGTAAGGGTAATATAGGAAGACTAGTCAAGTATTTGATCCTGATCGTACACGTGGCAGTTAATATTGGTTCTCACGTGATCTGAGTAGCATTGGATCAGTAAAGAGATGCAAGGTGACGTGGCTTCAACGGTTACTCACATTCAAATTCAAATATAGGAGGGAAGCCAACTGCAAGTGATGGCGTAGTGGAACTACTTATAAGGCAACATGATCAGCGATCATGGAGGAGCAGTTCGACGGTTTGAAGTGCAGTTCGAATGGTCATCCTTGACAAGTATAAATAGCAGGGAAGCCCCAGAAAAAAACCCCCAGACTCAGATCCAACAAACCAGTCATTTACTTCATATTTTCTTTTCCAGTTTTACATTTCCAGTCTTTACATTTCTTGCACTTTAAATACATGTTCTTTACATTCCTGCACTTTAAATTCCTACACTGCACTTCGTTCATAGGAGTAGTTTCGAGTAGATTGTCGTTGTAAACCTCTACGAAGCTGAGTTTGGATCATTGTAAGTTTTCATCTTAATGAAATACTTCAATTGTTCGTCATTTCATGTTATTTTGCTTAATTTCTCCTAAGTCAAGCCACCAGTAAAAGTCCTCTTCATTGAGGCTGAAAGAACTAAAACACAATCGTCTGATAATTGGTTGGCAATTATAATTTCTGTAAGGACTGATTGATCCTTGCTGGCACGCTCGCATTTACAAAAATACCCTTCGAAAGCCAAAAAGCCAAACATATATTTTGGCACGCCCAGTGGGACTTGTTAAAATGGCTAGACGAAGACGACAAGGAGAAAATGAACGCTTGGAAGAAGGCGTAGAAGGAGAGGTAGAAATACCTAATCCAGAGGATAATGTGGTAACACATCCTGTGGAAACTCCCATGTTATCAGAACCTATGGTCGAACAGACCAGTACTTCGGGACAAGAACCATATGTTCATAATATTGGACGAAACCAAGGAATTGGACCATCCACCGTTCCATCTACTCAGCCAACAAATCCATGGGATGGCCTAGTAGATGCTATGGGACAACAATTAATGAACACAATGGAAAGGTGGGCAACATCCTTTTTGGATCAAATGAACAACCACCAACCAACAAACAAACACCAGACACACAGAGGAAGTTTTAAATGTCCCTCAGCAAAGATTGGCTAGAGACAAACAGTCTATGCAAGTTAATGGACATTCTAATGGTCAAACTAGTAATCAGAACTATGAAAGACCATCACCTCAGTCTTTGTATGAACCCATTTCGAGGCCTATAGCAGGCCAAAATGCCTCAATACTTAACAATGAAGCCACACAAGTTGGTGGATCTGGTCAAGTACAAGAAACTGGCGTAAGAATGGTTACAAATCCCATGTTCGAAGCCATACCTGGCACTAGGGGTATAATAATCCCTTATTCGAATTTATACCCGGGGGTTGGAAGGTTGGCCTGCAAATGGAAGGGACACAACACCTGTTCCAGCACCTTTCGCAGGTCCTTTCGCAGGACAGGCTCAAAGGGGTTACCCACACCCCCAACAGCAACCTGCACCACAGGGGCAACCAGTCCCAAATGTACCACCTTATGGACCAAGAGGACGCAAGCACAAGTTTGTCCACCAAATCCTGTGTTTGTCCCTCCAGTAGTGGTTCAGCAGGCACAAAATATGGTCCCTAGGGACCAAATTGCTGATATTGTTAGGGAGATGTGTGGACCGATGGCTCGGGGGGTCCAGACTCCTGTATACAGAAAACCATACCCAGAATGGGTAGATAGGGTACATGAATACCCAAGGGGTTCAGGATACCAGATTTTACCCTTTTCTATGGGACTGGAAACCATCAACAATAGAGCATATTGCTAGGTTTGCTGCTCAATGCGGTGAATTTACTAATCATGACTATATGAAACTGAGATTATTCCCAAATTCTCTAACTGGGGGAGCATTTGTATGGTACATCAACCTTACACCTGGCTCCATTCAAAATTGGCAACAAATGGAAGAGGCATTTCATGCCCAATTCTTCAATCGGAGCCAGAGGTTTCTATGGCAGACTTGGCTAGATTGAGTCAAAGGCCTGAAGAAAAGGCTACTCAGTTTATTGCCAGATTTAAAAGGGCTCGAAATAAATGTAGAGTCATCCTGCCAGAGTCAGAATTCGTAAGATTGGCTCAAAATGGCCTAGAGTTCAGGCTTCGAAAGAAGTTTGACTCAACTGAATTCAGAGATTTGGTGGAACTAACCTATAAGGTGTCTAGATACGAAGCATTACTAGAGGAGGAACAAGATCGAAATAATGCATCGTACAAGACATATTATAGAGATCCTAATTATGAGATCGATGCAGCAGAGATTGTGGGCAAAGAACCTGTGATCTGTGAGGCATTAGTTCATAAGGATACAACAATTGACCAGCAGTTTAAAAAGAAAGACTTTCACAGAAAGTACTCTTTCGATTTAACAAAAGCAGATGACATTTTTGATCATTTGCTTGCGGCCAACTTCCTTAAGTTACCTAAAGGAGTAAAACTGCCATCTCCAGATGAACTTAAGGGAAAAGTATATTGTAAATGGCATAACTCTTGGTCTCACTCGACTAAAAACTGCATTGTTTTTCGAGACAGGATCCAAGAACAAATTCGGAAAGGAAGTTTGAAGTTCCCAGCCAAAACAGAAAAGGCCATGGGGATCGACAGTAATCCATTTCCAGAAGTTGGAGAGGGCAGCCAATGTCATTACGTCAGACTTCCAGAACTTGTCCTTGACAGAATTGGAAGAAGTCAATGTGCAGATGCATGTTGCTAACCAAACAACCATCAAGAAGGACACTAGAAACCCACCAGTTATTGGACAAGGTTTCTCACACCAGAGGGAACACTCTGATGAAGAATCACTGGATGATGATTCCTTAGAGGCAGCAGTGATGCAAAGGATGTGTCCCAGGTGCAGACTGAGTTATAAATGGTTGAAAGGGCTTCCAATTGATGGGAAGCAATACTACAGGGATGTTCAGAGACGTCCTAAATCAACCAATGCTTACAACAAAAGGCCGTATCCGGCTAGTGATAGGCAGCGACCACCAGTGGTTGAGCCTGCAATGGACAGAATGCATGCTAAAGGCAAGAGGCCCTTATATGAATCCAGGCCACCTAACTATTACAGAATGGAGAGCAGTCATTCTGAAAGAAGACTGGAGAGAGGCTCAGTTCATGGGATCAAAGCCAGAGATTGGCCCCCTAGACCAGCCTCACGCAGGACAGAAAGTGGCTACCTTCATCGAAGGTCTGAATCAGGCTCAAAACATGAGGTCAGAGCCAAACACTTACCTTCACAGCCAGCTTCGAAGATGGCTTCGAAGGTAGAAAAAAGCAGTTCAACATCTGAGTCAGCAAGTTCGTGGGTACCTGGAGTCCCAGACTGGTTTGTAATGCAAAACAAACCTAGGGAAGTGCCTGCCCGGAGAGATGTTGGAATCCAAGGCAGGATGGTCAAGCCTCCTTTGGTGGCTCCGAACAATTGGGTATTGCTTAAACACCCAAAGACAAAGGAACCAGATATGGTCCCAGTCATTTCGAGATCACAAAGGAGAAAGATTCAGCGCAGGTACACTCAGTACCAGAACGATATGAAAGAAAATGGAGAGAGCTCTTCATTGGTCCAGACAGAAGGAAAGAAGACTCCAAAGTCAGACCATACTCCAAAGCCAACTCTACAAAGCAAAGTGGGTTGCAGCAGAGAACAGTTGGCCAAGGTTCATTCTGAACTAAAAGCCAGAGAGAAGTCTAGCTTAGCAGGATTGGAGAAAGCTCTGATGGAGAGTGATAGCGAGACAGAAGAAGAAATGGCATAAGCCAAAAGAAAGAAATGGTGGAGGAAGAAATGTTCGAAGCCTTCATGGCTGAGCAAACATTTTTGGTTGAAAAACCAGTTGAGAAAGATCCTTCGAAGGAATCAGTTAACAACGAAGTGCCAGAGTGCAGCATGGAGGATGCTGCTGAAGTAACTGAACAAGGTGGCCAAGGGAGGAAGCAAGTACAGCCAGCCATCCAATTTGGCTCATTTCCTCCAGTATCAGTCAATATGGTACACATACTGCCTCATGAGTTCCAGGCTGGATGAGGACCAAGATGACCAAGACATGGATCCTATTCCTGTCTCTAGTGAAGACTCACAAGTAAGTATGGTACAAGATGATCCTGGAATGGCTACCCCAATGGAAACTGAATATGAGAGTGAAGAAGAGGTGAGCATTAACCTCTCGTATCCTTTTGAGTATCCCTCGAATTCTATGACACAACATGTCAAGCCTTTGTACATCAAGGCTTTCTTCGATGGGATACAACTGAACCGAGTCCTGATAGACAATGGGGCAGCAGTGAACTTACTACCGAAATCTTCTTTGAAGAAACTAGGGAAAAAGAATCCCAGGTTGATCCCAACCAGCACAACCATCGCTGGCTTTGCTGGAGACAAACAGATGGCTCAGGGGATTCTACCCATTAACTTGAGTGTGGGAACCAGGGACTGCATGACAGCATTCTTCGTAATCGACAGTAATGCTAAATACAATGCTTTACTTGGGAGAGATTGGATCCACACTAACAAATGTGTGCCTTCCTCTTTGCATCAGAAAATTATGATGGCCTTAGGCAATGGAGAGACGAGGAAATTGATGCAGATCCTCAACCCTTCATAGCCTGTGCAGACTTTGCAGAGGCCAAGTTGTATATTGAGGGAGTGACACCACTCAGTATACTGAGGAAAGCTGATGGCTCAGCCGAAGTGACGGCTGATGAGGAAGTGACACACCTGAAGCACTTAGTCCAAGAAAGTGCTGATGAAGAGATTGTCATTAAGGATGACAATGATGCCTGGTTGTAGGCAAAGAGATGAAGAACAAGAAGCCAAGTCTTTGGCTCTAATTAAATTCTCAACATTGGATGTAAAATCAATAGTCCAGAAAGTACAGGAGCAAGAGAGAGAAGCCATGATAATTGGCTGCAAACAGGAGCAGCAAGGGTCAGAATTTTGACCCTTGGCAAATACTGTGCATTGGACATTGAAACAAAAGTCCAGGAGATACAGGAAGAGGATGCCTTATGGACAGATTTTGTCTATGAGGAGGAGGGCAAAGATGTTGAACTAAAGAACCTGGGAGCAGAACAAAGCGAGAAGGTTGCTTCGAAGGTAGAAGAAACCAAGGAAGAAGCTTCAATAAGTTCTCAGACACAAGACCCCTTAGAAGAAGTAAATTTAGGGGAAGGTTCTATGCAACAGCCCACCTATATAAGTGCTTGTTTGAATGATCTGGACAGGGACCAGTTATTGGTTGTTCTAAAGAAATATAAAGATTGCTTTGCATGGTCTTATAATGAACTACCAGGATTGGATAGGTCATTAGTGGAACATAGGCTCCCTATGAAGCCTAATTTCAAGCCATACAAGCAGAAACCAAGAAGAATGAGTCCAGAAGTAATTCAGAAAGTCAAGGAAGAGATTCTTAGACTACTCAAGGCAGGCTTTATTAGGACAGCCAGGTATGTTGAATGGCTATCTAATATTGTGCCTGTAGTCAAGAAGAATGGTAAAATGAGGGTATGCATTGATTTCAGAAACTTAAATCTAGCAACTCCAAAAGATGAGTACCCTATGCCTATAGTGGATCTGTTGGTAGACAGTTCAGCAGGGCATCAAGTTTTATCAATGATGGATGGGCATTCTGGTTATAACCAGATCTGCATTGCAGAGGAGGATGTCCACAAGACAGCATTCAGATGTCCTGGAAATATTGGCACCTTCGAATGGGTTAAAATGCCATTTGGCCTGAAGAATGCTGGGGCTACATATCAGAGGGCTATGAACACTATCTTTCATGACCTCATTGGAGGGTATTTAGAGTGTTATATTGATGACATTGTAGTTAAATCCCAATCCATGGAGGAGCATCTGTTTCACTTAGAAGCAGCCTTTGAAAGAATGAGAAAGTTCAAATTGAAGCTCAATCCTCTTAAGTGTGCTTTTGGCGTATCATCTGGAAACTTCTTGGGTTATGTGGTACACAAGAAAGGAATACAGATTGACCAGAATAAAGCCAAAGCCATCATTGAAGCCAGGCCTCCATCAAGTAAGAAAGAATTACAAAGGTTCCTTGGACAGGTTAACTTTCTTCGAAGGTTCATTTCTAACACTGCAGGAAAACTAAAGTATTTTCTTCCTTGTTAAGGCTGAAAGATGAAGAGGAATTTGTGTGGACAGCAGAGCATCAAATTGCTTTCGAAGGTATCAAAGCCTACTTGGCCAACCCTCCAGTGCTGATGCCACCAAAAGGTGATAAGCCCTTGAAGTTGTACATAGCTGCAGCAGAAGATTCATTGGGAGCTTTCTTGGCCCAAGATAATGAAGAAGGCAAGGAGCAAGCTGTTTATTACCTTAGTAGGTTTTTAAATTCTTGTGAATGTAAATATTCAGCTGTTGAAAAGCTGTGTCTTGCTTTGTATTTTGCTGCAATGAAATTAAGATACTATCTTTTACCTACAACTGTCTTGGTAATTGCAACCACAGATTTGGTTAAGTACATGTTATCTAGACCTATGTTGAGGGGAGAATTGGCAAGTGGATACTAGCCTTATCAGAATTTCATCTAGAATATGTCCCTCAAAGGGCAGTAAAAGGGCAAGTTTTAGCCAATTTTCTGGCAGACCATCCATCTCAAACAGAGAGCCAAGAGATAATGGAACTTGGTATGGCTAGTGTTGAGCCATGGCAGATGTGGTTCGATGGGTCGAAAGCCAATGGCTTAACTGGAATTGGTATTGTGATTAATCACCACAAGGGGTAGAAACCACACATGGTTTCAGAGTGGATGAAGCTACTTGTTCCAATAACAAGCTGAATATGAAGCCTTAATAGTGGGACTAGAAATTCTTATTGGATTACAAGTTCATGCAGTTGACATTTTCGGAGATTCTCAATTGGTGGTTAACCAAGTGAAAGGGATTTTCAAGTGTCAAAGCATAAGCATTTTACCATACTATGTTGTTGCATTACATCTGCTTTCTCAATTTCAAATAGCAAATGTAACTCATGTTCCAAGATTCTTGAATAATAGAGCTAATGATGTGGCTCAGAAAGCTTCGAACTTCAAGAGAAGGGATAATGCCCAAAGGGACATAAGCCAAACAACATATCAGAAATTGATACCACCTTTGAATAAAAGGAATGTGGTCTTGGAAGTCAATCATAATGACTTACAAGAACAAGATTGGAGGCATCCAATAATGCAGTACTTGGCTGGTCCATCTTCGAAGGCCAGCATTCAATTCAATGCTAATTGAATCATTAGGCAGCAGAAAAATTAAATTAAGTCTATCAGCAATCTATTATATGCAATGCATCTCTTACAAAAGGGGGATGGATGATTTATGCTGGAATGTTTAGGCCCAAAAGAAGCATAACAGCTATGGCTGAGGTTCATGAAGTGCATTTCTGGTGTCATCATCTGTGTGCCTCATCTCCATGTGAAGATGAGATTGCTTCGAAGGCATTCCTACTATTGGCCAACTATCCTTAAAGATTGCATAGAGTATGCAAAGGGTTGCCAGGCATGCAAAAGCATGGCACAATAAGGCATGTGCCCATAACTGACCTACATGCAGTAGTGAAGCCCTGGCCATTCAGAGGGTGGGCTATGGATATGATGGGGAAAAATACACCCACCTTCTTCGAAGCATCATTGTTTCATTCTAGTGGCCACTGATTACTTTACTAAGTGGGTCGAAGCCATACAAAGCTGTAGACCAGACAGAGGTCATTGGGATTCAAAGATATTAATCCATAGATTTGGCATCCCACAAACTATAATGTGGATAATGGGACTGTGTTCGATGGAAAGATGGTGAAGTCCTTTGTGGCAGAATTTGGAATTAGCCTTGTTAATTCCACACCCTATTATGCACAAGCCAATGGTCAAGCTGAATCATCCAATAAATCCTTGAAAAAAGGAATACAAAAGGTTGTGGAGGACAATCCCAGGGATTGGCATAACTTATTGTGGATGTTTGTGGGCTTACAGAACTTCCCCAAGGTCAAGCACAGGAGTCACTCCTTATGCCTTAGTATATGGGCATGATGCAGTGTTACCTGTGGAGATTAATGTTAAATCTTTGAGGGTAAGATGCCAAGATCAGTTGGATCCTGAGCAATACCATCAGAGTATGTGCTTGAGAATTAGAAGGCATAGATGAAGCCAGAATTTGGCATTAAATAGCATTCTCTTGCAAAAGAAGAAAGCAGCCAAAAATTACAATAAGAAAGTCAAATATATTGGCTTTGATGAGGTGATTTGGTATGGAAAACAATACTCCCAATAGGAATTAAAAGCCATAAGTTTGGCAAATGGTCACCTAACTGGGAAGGACCATATCAAATTCATAGAGTTCTGCCTTTTGGAGCATACCATTGAGAAATTTGAATGGGTATATACATCCCAAAAAGATTAATGGCAGATATTTGAAGCCTTATTTTTCAACTATTTGGGAAACACAAGGAATAAAATAAACACCAAGTACAAGAACATAAGACTGCTTAAATGATAGACAAAAATTTGCTTTTTCATAAAGAATTAAGTACATTTTGCCACAAATTGGCCCAAAAATCATTACAGTGTCTTAATTGTTTTTGTACAACAGATTTCCTATTGGTAAATGCTGAAAACAGTTGAATAGCTGCAGCCATTCTTCCTTTCGATCAGCCAGTCCTTGGTTGGTAATTTGCAGTTTAGTGTCAGTTCGGACTAAGGCCTGATTCACTGCAGATAGCTCCTCTTCAAGTTGAGCTTTCTCTCTCAGCAGCAATTGGACTCGAAAGTGGGAGGCAGAGGAGTGTTGTTCTTAAGCTTTGACACTTCAGTATGTACGTGGGAAACAAAACTCTGGTCGCCAGCCAATTTCTCATCCTCAGCCTTGGCAGCTGACAAATGCTAATGTAAAAATCGACAGTGGCTGCTGCCTGAGATAGGTGACTTGAAACATTCATGCCGGACTGCTCAGCAACTTTGCAGCATTGGAGGAACCCATTTCTGATATATAGGTGTTGTAGAGCCTCGAAGGGGATCCTCGAAAAAGAAATCAACAGATCCAGGCATGTGTCCAGGTCTATCAAAGGTGCAGAAGGCTTGCTGCTGGAGGAAGAAGAACTCTCAAAAATTTCCAGCAAGGAGTCAGCCAAAATAATGGCTCAGCTTCAACATTGAATGTTGGAGAGGTAGAGGGTATGTCGAAGAGACTAGCTAGTCTGGCTTCGAAGACATCAACCTCATCCATAGACATGAGAGGCGCAGAAAGAGTTGTGGTGGAAGGCACAGAGGACTGCATGGGGATAGGAGAAATGGATGGAGCATCTTTGGCAGTCTCTATGGTCTTAGCCACCAATGAATCAAGCGAGGAGGGGCTGGAAGTAGGCAAAGGTGATGAATTATGAGTTGGAGAACTACCAACACCCTCAATTGGGGAATTAGCTGCCTTCGAGAAGAAGAGGAAGCAATTGGAATTTCCTTAGAAGGAGAAAGAGAATAAATGAGGGATAGGCTCAGTGGTATTGCTCCAAAGAAATATGAAGTAATGTCAAGTCTCAATATTAAAGATTCGACAAGAAAAGAATAGAGGCATGAAAGAAATTACTTGTTCCAGAAGCGCTGGCACTGATGGGAGAGTTGCGAAGAGAGTAATGTTCGGCAGTCTGTTGCCTTCTTGCAGTTTCCCTTTGTAGTGCGTCGAGCAGCAGCAGCTTCATCCCTCAGAAATTGTTGCTGGCGTCTCTTCTCAGCCCTCTTCGAAGACAATTATGGCCTTGGAATACTCTTGTTTCTACGGCCTTAGCAGCTGCTTCGTGGACGGGATCTTCAACCAAGTTAGTAGCTGAAGCAGCCACTTTCCTTCTTTTCTATTGCTTCGGCAATGGTCTCGGAATCAGAGTCTTCGACGAAATCAGAAGGAGAGACAGTTATCTTTCTTCTCTTTTTTCTCTGTATGATTATTGTCGGCTCCTTCTTAATTTCTCTCTTTAGTCTGAGATCCGGATTCCCTAGAAAAGAGTCCTCTTCTACTTCTCTAGCAGTTGTCTTCTGTTGAACCAAACAATCACTTTTTTCTTCTTTTCAAGGGAGACTCTGCTCTTGATCTTCTTCTCCTTCTTCTTCTTCTACTTGAACCTCAGATATTTCCTTTCTAGCTCAAGGAGTCTCCTCTTCTTTTGCTGTTGACCACCTTCACAGAGGAAGAAATTAAGAATAAGATAACCAGCATCATAGAGAAAGTCGAAGGAAAGAAAACAAAGGTATATACCTTTCTTCGAAGCAGCCCGAGTGACTTTAAGAGGAGTTGAGGCGGTAGCAGGAATGGACTGGGTGGAAGAGGCACAGTGAAGAAGAGAAGTAACAGTTCCAGTCCCTTGGGCTTGGGCACATCAACACCTTTAGTAGGTTTGAGGTGAAATGGCCAAATAGACTTCCATATTGCTCACCCACCAATTTTGGTATCTCTTCAATACGGTACCTTGAGGAATGAAAGGGGTATACTAAAATTGGCCAAGTCATCTATAAATTTGAAGGTTGCCTCTTCTAGCCTCGACCTCCGAACCTTCAAATCTCTCCTAGTAAGGCTCAAATTGGTGTTGCTGCAGAGAGGTATTGGGACCCCTTGTGAAGCCAAATTGTCTAGCAAATTGAGCAGGACAATAAGGCTCAGCTATGCATTTATAAGCTCTGGATTCGTAGTCCCGATGAATAGCTCTCTAGGAAGCAGAAGGGAAGCCCATATATCCTTGTGAGCAGGCGAGGCACAGAGCCTGTCACTTAGGAAATTATTCAACCAAGTTGGACCAATGCTGGGTTCGAAGGGACGGAAATGGTGAATAGGAGGGGCAGCTGGTAGTTGATGGAAGAAAGAGAAATAAAAGGCAAAAGTAGAGGGAGAAAGTGAAGCATTGGCCAGTCTTATGCCATGGGTAAGAGAGTGTAGCCCAGAAAATTTAAGGCATTTGGATTGTAATTCAGAAAAATAGGCGAAAAGCCAAAGCTGAAGGATCCAGAATGGCCCCCCTTGATTAGCATCTAAGGGTTTTTCACAAAAGAGGGAGCAAACTCTATATACATGGCCTAGAACATATGGGGCCAAGGCTACCCTTTTCTGCAAAACAAAGGCTTTGGCAAGAGGGGCAAATTCAGGCATGATTCTTTGGGAAGAGGTGCAGAAGAGGAATTTGCAAAGCCAATATAACAAGAAGGAAAAGAATTCCCTATCAGTTACCAGGCCCTCTCTTTTATTCTCAGCTTTAACAAAATCACTGTAAGATGAGTTAAGAGAGGGGAGGGAGAAAGGGACTGCTAAGTCAGGGAAATCTGGTGTAATGGGGTACCAATAGGGATACTCCTAGTAGATGGCAAATATCAAGAACAGTAGGGGCCATCATCCCACATCTAAATTGAAAGAAATTAAAGATGGGGTTCCAAAAACATAAGGCAGCAGGAACTAGGAAAGGGTCCTCTGAGATAGTTACCCTAGATAGTCGGAGAGCATCGAGAAGGCAGAGCTCTTGAAGGTCCAGTGTCCTA
The DNA here is from genome assembly GCA_030407325.1 of Camellia japonica. Taxonomy (NCBI): domain Eukaryota; kingdom Viridiplantae; phylum Streptophyta; class Magnoliopsida; order Ericales; family Theaceae; genus Camellia; species Camellia japonica. The sequence goes on from JAPPVO010000019.1 coordinate 108,464,161, forward strand.
GCAGGGATGACCCGGTCATACCATTCTTGCCACTCCGGTCTCACCGTGGGCCAGCATCGGTGAGGGCGATTGATTCTCCAGTTCCTCCAGTCGAGACCACCTTCATAAAGGAGACATTGGTTCTCCAGACGAGGATATAGGGCTGGGAGCTCAGTAAGGATCTCCTTGAATATGGGCCCGAGCACGTAGTCTTGCTGCACATGGCGACGAGGAACAAAGATACGCCCGTCGATAGCGCTTTTCTCCCCAGCCTTGTACTTCTCACATTCTGCATCAATGAGCCTTTTCAAGGCCACAGATGAGCTCACACGCTCTATGACTGGCACTTTTGGTGAAGAAGAAGCCATTGATAGTATGCTTTTTCAGAAAATGAAGAAGGGAGTAGAGAGAAGTTGGAAGACTGATGAGGGTTTGTACGTTGAGAGCGTAAGTGATTCCAGAACGCGAAACAAAAGGGTTTTAAAAGCCTTTGTGTCCGGAAAATATATCCCATAAGTCGTTAAGTACTAAAAGTACGAATACGAGGAGTCTCATCCAATATTGATAGTTTTTGGAGGGAAAAGCACATTCCGGATGGTGATGCCAGCTTCGAAGCAAGATATTTGGCTTCGAAACCAGATTTTGGCGCCAAAAATCAAACAACGGCTTCGAAATACAGAAGTCGGTTTCGAAGCATACTAGATGCTTAAAAATGTAAGAATACTCAAGGTGGGTTTACTTAGAAGAGATCAAAGACCTGTAATAGGTTTCTTAACAAAAGTAATACCCTTGAGGCAAAGCTTAAGGCCTCTTAAGGATGTGAATTGTTGTTCGAAACATCTAAACCAATAGTTGGTTTGTATATACACAGAGAATTGTTTGTTCGGTTAAAACAGTGTACCCCAAGGGCAATTTCCATATTGTTATAAGTATGGACTGTTGCAAAACTAGTCAGTAGTAACCATGACTATATTTTGGTTATGATCAAAACAGGCTTTGAGGGGAAAGATTGTTAAAATTCGAAGCACTAATTCCAAACAAAAATCAACAAGAGTTGGTAACCATAGTCCATAAATTGGACAATTTATCTCAGCATCCTTATTGGAATTGATTGGATCTATATTCGAAGGATAAGATTGTTAAATTCGAAGCACTGATTCTAAATGAAAATCAGCAGAATTGTCAATTCTATCCAAAAGTTGGAAGAATTCATGTTGATTTTAGTGTTTTAACAATTGTGTCCAGTTTCGAAGAATGAGTTTGTTCAGTTCGAAGCTCTGAATTGGCTTTTGAAGACAAAAGGAACAGGGTCAAACAATGCCAAATACAGAAGAATTTTTTTGTATTCAAGCCAAGGCAATTACATCGAATAACCCTATTTGGGTATAAACTCAAGCTCATAAAAATAAGGAATGGAATAAATAACAAGATCATGAAATTTGGTCCAACAGTGATCAATGAATTTTTGTTCTTTCTTTATTATATCTTCTATTTCTTCTAATGTTGGCTGCATGAGTTGATGTGCTCTCACTTCGTAGTAGAGCTCTTCAGCCTTTATTTCGAAAGCTTCCTCTTTCAATCTTTGTTCCAATTCGTCTATGACCAAATCATCCCAATACGCAGAATCTTTATTTTTGAAATCATCGAATTCTTCGATGAAGTTCTCTGCTTCGTACTGGGCATGAATTCGAAGAGACGAAAGTTGGTCTAAAGATTGTGTAGTAGCCATAGAATTTCGATGCCAGTAGAGGAGCAATGGAAGTTGGTCCAGGAACATATGAAGTTCTGCTTGGGCAAGGGGATTAAGGACATGGCCCCTAGTCAGAATATCACAAGCCCATTGAAAGTTCTTGAGAGGGACTGCGTCCTCAAGAACATTGAAGGGCAAGTGAGAGAAAGCTGCAAGCAGAAGTTGAGCTTGTTTCCGCTCAGCTGGAGTAGGGGATGGTGGAGGTTTGTAAGGTGGAAAGACTTCATTCACGGGGAGGGCAAGCCTCAGTTTCTCTGTCCAGCAAAGAGTTGGTGGAGGAGAAGGTGTAGATGCTTCTGCTTCAGAAGATGGAGAAGAAGGTGTGGATGCTTCTATTATGAGAGATGGCACGGGGATGGAAGGAACAAAGGCATTAATATAATCAAGCCAGTCAGAAGAACAAATCTTCGCCTTTTGGGCTAAGAATGATGGGTTGTACCCTTGTGCCTCTTCTGGGCGTCGGGCAACAAGCACTGTCGTTGTGGGCATGGAAGATGTATACCATGCCACAAGCAGATTCTCCTCCAAACTACGTCGATGGTCAATGGGCACGTAGGGGTAGACCACTGAACTTCGAGCATAGGAAGGGAACTCCAAAGGGTCAGTGAACTCAACAAAATGATGGTTGATTCGTTCCCTCAAATCATAAGTCTCAGGGGTTGACCAACTTGTCCAGCCAGAAACCCCAGAAGATGAAGAAGTTACAGCTTTATCCCATGCAGAGGTTTGTGAAGAAGAGTTTCCCAAGTCCATATTTGCAACTTTCTGAATCAAAGATTTGGAAGTAGTTTGTTCGAAGCACAAGAGTGAGTCAGAGAAGGAACTCCTTGTATCTATATTCGCAAGTTTCTGAATCGAAAGATTAAGAGCAATATGTTCGTAATCCAAAGGTCGATAATTTGTAAAGGCATCCATGACCTGAATATGGAAAGGTGGATAAAGGTGGCTAATTAATGCATGAAAATTCTTTCGAGGAGGAACAGCATCATCATATGACTCTTCGTGTGCTCGATCAATGGAGGAGAAAGTTGATTCGGCCATAGAAGGAGTATAAGTCTGTGCGAGTGCTAAGGTATTGGGGCGTTCACAAGATTGAAAGTGAATTAATGCAAATGATCATCAATAAATGACGGTTGCATTTCCAGAATTTAGACCCCATGCACGTTCTAAAAAACGCGGGAAAAGAGCTTTGATCCACTAATATCACCAAGTATTGGGTATATTAGTGTGGGGGGTAATGTTGGCTACATATTTTGTAAAAGCCAAACACAATTCGACACGTGGCAGAGTAAGGGTAATATAGGAAGACTAGTCAAGTATTTGATCCTGATCGTACACGTGGCAGTTAATATTGGTTCTCACGTGATCTGAGTAGCATTGGATCATTAAAGAGATGCAAGGTGACGTGGCTTCAACGGTTACTCACATTCAAATTCAAATATAGGAGGGAAGCCTAACTGCAAATGATGGTGTAGTGGAACTACTTATAAGGCAACATGGTCAGCGATCATGGAGGAGCAGTTTGACGGTTTAAAGTGCAGTTCGAAGGTCATCCTTGACAAGTCTAAATAGCAGGGAAGCCCCAGAAAAAATCCCCAGACTCAGATCCAACAAACCAGTCATTTACTTCATATTTTCTTTTCCAGTTTTACATTTCCAGGCTTTACATTTCCTGCACTTTAAATACCTGTTCTTTACATTTCCTGCACTTTAAATTCCTGCACTGCACTTCGTTCATAGGAGTAGTTTCGAGTAAATTGTCACTGTAAACCTCTACGAGGCTGAGTTTGGATCATTGTAAGTTTTCATCTTAATGAAATACTTCAATTGCTCGTCATTTATCTGTTATTTTGCTTAATTTCTCTTAAGTCAAGCCACCAGTAAAAGTCCTCTTCATTGAGGCTGAAAGAACTAAAACACAATCGTCTGATAATTAGTTGGCAATTATAATTTATGTAAGGACTGATTTATCCTTGCTGGCACGCTCACATTTATAAAAATACCCTTCGAAAGCCAAAAAAGCCAACAGTAGTGATGAATTATTATCTTTTCCAGACTTATTTTTTTTGTTTAAAAATATGCACCAAATTATTTTATTTTTAAAAATACATTTATTAGCAACATTTTTAAGATTTTGTCGATAAAAGTCATTTTTGACTTTTCGAAAAGACTATCCTCACCACGGTAAGAATTGGCCCCCAAACATTTTTTGCAACAACATTTTCACTTTTAGGGACAAAAAAGTTTGGTCCCAAAACTCTTGTCTGTTTTGTAGTGTGTATAAAAATATTTCAATTTAGCCCCTATTAATGTTTAAATTGTGGAAATTTGGTCTCCCAATATATGAAAAATGTTTCATTTAGTCTAATCTATAAAAGGTAGTGTTTCAATTTAGTCTAATGCGTAAAAAGTATTTATACAATAGGGACCAAATATAAATATTAAAAATTAAATTAAAATACTTTTATACATTAAAAACTAAATTAACATGATTTAAAAATTAAGAACTAAAATAGCACAAGCCTCTAAAAATGTAATTTACCCTAAACTTAATAAGGCATGAAATAGACATTGCCAGGAAGGCTCCAAAGTTAAGGTTACTTTAGGGCCCGTTTGTTTGGGGTTATTGGGAGGAAATTGGGATTAATAGTGAAGTGGGACTCACTATATGGGGTGTTTATTTTGAAAGATGGAGAGGGGACTCCTAAATCACTTGGTATTAAAAAAAGACTTGGAAGGAGGATTGAGATGGAGGAGATGGAGATGGTATTAGAAAAATAGTCCCAAGAACTAGAAATTTTTTATTTTTTTTACATGTTGGGTATTTTTTTTTTTTTAACATTAATGTTTAATTTTTTGTATTTTTTGTTAAGTAAAAATCATTGTTTAATTTGTTTTATTTTTTAAATTTTTTTACATGTTGGGCATTTTTTTTTTGAATATTAATGTTTAATATTTTTGTATTTTTTTATTTGTTTTATTATTTTATATAAAAATAATTTAACAATCCCTACACTAACAACTATCATAAAAATAAACACAATTTTACTTAATCCTCTCACTATTAATCCCCTTACTATGAATCCTCTACATTTTACCTCTGAAAACAAACGGGGCCTAGAGGTATCTGGGAAAGGTGTATCTCAATGGAATTATGATTTCATGGGACACTTTTTGTTATTTTTTAATTTAAATTTTGTTTTATATATTTTGGTTTTATTTTAATGATTTTTGATTTATTTATGTCATCCATATGTGATAAGTGAACATTTTTATATCCATCTTTTTAGGTATAAACTGTAATGTGATTCCCATAAAAACAAAAAAAAAAAAAAAGAAAAAAAAAGAAAAAAAAAAAGAAAGAGTGTAATGTAATGTGTGGTTCTAATTCCCAATCTTTCATGTTTTCTAAAATATCTCATACACTATCCTCATATTTGTTGCATAATTTCATATCTTCCAGAAAAAAAGATAGAACTCTCATAATTAAATTTTCAGTGAATGTTTTCATCGCCTTATGCTCTATTTCTTTATTGAGGAAATATCATTTTATCCTCCAATTTTCACTCATTTTTCAATTTGAATCCCATACTTCGATTAATATCAATTTTTCACTTAAACTTTTCAAATTTTGATCAATTTGACCCTTACCGTCACATTCCGTTTACAATTCGACGGAATGTGTTGATGTGGCACCAAAGTTCATTTGAAATTTTATTTACTCCCCAAACTATACCTTAAAAATTAATTTGCCCCCCAAACTATACCTTAAAAATCAATTTGCCCTCCACGTCAACACATTCTGTCTAATTGTTAACAGAATGTGACGGCAGGGGTCAAATTGATCAAAATTTCAAAAGTTTAGATAAAATTGATATTAATCGAAGTTTGGGGGTCAAATTGGAAAGTGCGTGAAAGTTTGTGGGGTGAAATGATATTTTCTCTTGTTTCTTTCTTTGGTCTATAGGCAATTCTTTGTATTTGATAGTAATTTATATGTATTTGAGTATTGGGCAAGTCTTGGTTCGTGAGTTCTACTTTGTTGTACATAAGGGAATTTGAAGCTTGTTGTAGTCTTGGTAAAGAAATACCATTCAACTCAATGCAAAAGTGGGGTTGTGTATCATTCAAAAGGCAATTTCATGTGCGTCAACCATTCAACAAACACTATTAGAAAAATTATCTTTTGCTACTACATAATTTGTGACCACTTGATTACCAGTCACAAATAGTTAATTTATTCCTTATTTTGTTTTTATTTATTTATGATTGCTAAAACATTATAGGCATTTTTTTTTTGTTTGCGACGGTAACAATATGGTCGCTAATACATTGTATGCATTTTTTATTTTTATTTTTTTTGTGATGGCAAAACATCACTCGCCATAAGTAGGTTAGGTAGTCGCAAATAGTTTGTAACTGTTGTTTTGCAGTCACAAAAAGTTTTTGCTACCCTCACATTCGCGTCCCCTAATTGCCGTTGCATGGCCCGTCGCAAAAAGTCTTTTATGATGGCTTGTAGCGGTCGAAAAAAATACTTTTTTTAAGTAGTGATGGTAGTTGGGGTTACTCAACACTTTCATAGAGAAATTTCCATTCACAACGAAATTTATTTTCACGGAGAAATTTCAGTTTCACGGATAATTTTTTGCTTGTCACATAGAAATTTCTCTGTGACCTTAACTAATAAAAAATATATTAGACCTCTCCTACTACCCAAAATTGGAAAGGGATGTTTCACTGCTTTCCCCTGAAACACAAGACTCATAATTGAAGGACCAAAAATAAAATTAAACCTTACTTTTTTTTTTGATCGGCAAAAGAACTTTATTGATGAAAAGTAAAACACAAGGTACAATACAGTAGCAGGGGATTGCCATAGGATCATAACTAAGGTAAATGATCCCAACTAGGTTGGTACGATATACCTAGCCCAATCACGTGCTCGCTCAACCCCAGGTTGATGAGAAACCAACCAAAGGTGAGAAAAATAGCAAAAAAACCAGCAAAAGCCTCCAAACCACACCCAGCAAAACCACCATGGAACTGATGCAATAGAACAAACTAGGACCAGACCTCCAACCCTTAGATGCCCCCCTGACCCAGCAGCAGAAGCAGAGCAACACAACCATAAGTGCACACACAAATCAACACATTAAAAGCATCTTAAAAAATCAAGCCTCACCCTCTCAAAATACATTGCCTCACCTGTTGTAAGCTTACCACCACCTCATTTATGGAATAAAAGCATCCCTTATCACGAGATTTCAACCAAATGGCTGTCTAATCTTAATAAGATCACACAACTCCTCAATGTTTGGTTGTATGCCATTGAACACACAGTATATCTATATTTCCACAATGACCAAACAACTAAAATGGGGATAGCCCTCCATACTTGCTTTTCCTTCATTCTGAACTTCCATCCCAGCCACCATTGTAATAAGCTCTCCAATGAACCTGGTACCATCCATTGCAGTCCCCACTAATCAATGATAATTGACCAAACCTTCTACACAAAAGGACAAAAAAGTAGGATGTGATGTAGTGCTTTCACCTCAGATTTACCGACCACACAACAAAGATCCACATTGCCTCTAAACACTCCAATTCTGTTTAGGAATTCAGTTGTTTTAAGCCTACCTCTCCAAGCTAACCATGTTATAAACTTTTCTTTTGGTGGGGAAAAATTGTTCCACACCAACTCAGCAGAACTCAATACGGGACACTTTGATAACTCACACCAATTATACATAGTACTATCCTTAAAGATCCCTATTTGGTCTGCCTTCCAAATTAGGGAATCCACAATGTCCTTGTTTAAACTTGGGCCTGCCCCTAGTAGGTTTTGCAATCTATCAATCTCATCTTCTTCCCATCCATGAAGTGATCTTCTAAAGTTGAAAGTCCACCTATTCATGCTGACTTTTCTAGTTATTTGCATTCTTAAGACAATCTCTTTGTTAGCGCATAGCTGTACAACCTGGGAAATTGGTGCATAAGGCTTGCCTCCCCTACCCACTTATCCTTCCAAAACAAAATTCGGTTTCCATTCCCAATCCTCAATTCATCATTCTCTATATAAAGATCATAAAGCCTAGGATTTTTAAGAGCAACAATCGGGATATCCTTCCAGATTTTAGATGTAGGAGACAGGATCATTACTAAATGGAAACCACCTTCACGCCCCCCCTCCCCCGGCGGCCAAATCTCCATATTTGCTGCAGATTATTGATTTGCAAAGAGCATCATCCAAGGCATACCTCCACCACCATTTGCTTTGCAAGCACTCATTTGCAAGCCTGACGTCTCTAATTCCTAACCCCCCTTGATTCTTGTTCATTGACACCTCATTCTATCTTACCAGGTGCACTTTCCTTTTTAGTTCTTCATGCCCCCCAAAGAAAGCTTGCTTGAATTTTGTTGAGATCTCTTGCAACACATTCAGGGATTTTAAATAATGACATGTAATAAATTGGCAAACTAGAGAGAACAGATTTGATAAGAATCACTCTACCTGCAAAAGACAACACCCTCATGTTCCAGCCAGTAAGCTTCTTTTTGAAGTTCCCCACCACTGGTTTCCAAGTCTGTTTCCTGCCTGGAATAGCTCCTAATGGCATTCCCAGGTATTAAGAGGCAGTTTTTGGCTCAAGCAATTGAGCCTTTCTGGAAATCCAGCCACCAGTTCTTCCGTCACACCCATTCCACACACCACACTCCCATGGAAATTGATCCTAAGCCCAAATACCACTTCAAAGCATCTTAAAAATCTTTTAACAGCCACAACTTCATTCCAATCTGCTTTGCAAAAGATAGTTGTGTCATCCGCAAATTGAAGATGGGATATGTTTACCCCATTTGAACCCACTGACACTCCATTAATAATCGCCAACTCCTTGGCTCTTAACAGCAACACATTCAGACCTTCAGTGGCAACATTGAACAGGAAGAGTGAGAGTGACCTTGTCTCAATCCTCTTTAGGGGCCAAATTCAACCGTGGGGGATCCATTTACTATTAGAGATACTCTAGAAGATGATAAGCATTCCTTCACCCATGACAGCCATTTTGAGCCAAATCCAAAACTTGATAACATATTAAGCAAAAAATTCCAATTCACTGAATCGTATGCCTCTCAAAATCCAATTTTAGAATTAAACCCTTGCTCTTTGATTTCTTCCACCAATCTACTACTTCATTAGTAACTGGAACTCCATCCATAATATTTCTTCCACCCAGAAAGGCAGAATGCACTTTGTCAATCACATTAGGTAGTACTAGCTTGATTCTACTTGCTAGCACTTTGGATAACACTTTGTAGGAGTTAATTAAGCTGATAGGTCTATAATCAAGAATTGAAGATGGATTCTCTTTTTTTAGGAATAAGAGTTACAAAAGAGAAGTTCACTCCATTACCTAACTTACTGTTCCTGTGGAATTCTTGCATAAACTTTATAATGTCATTTTTCATGAACTTCCAACACTCACTAGAGGAAAAATTGTCTTTACCGGCATTTCAAAAACGTCGCTATAAGTGGTAAAAACGCTGCCAAAAGGATATGCCGACGTTTTTACATTACGTCGCTGATACGGCCGTCACTATATGTCACGCCCCAAAACCGCCCCTAAAAGTTTTGGGCATGACCCAAACAGAAACAGACACTTATCCCGCTATAAAAATATTCGGGGCCTGAACGGAAGCGTTAATATAATAGAATAACATACAGACACATCCATTGAGCTACTACAACATGCCAGGACCACGGCTCAGAATTAAACATATAGCGAACATGCATTTGAGATTAAGTTACATACACCTTTACAAGTCCAGCCCAGAGATTAGGTATACCAAAAATATTACATACGAACAACTTTGACCAACAAAATATCAGCACGAAATGACAGGGTCTAACAAAACTGCCCTAGCATGCAAAGACTTCTCCAAGTGCCTAGCTGTCCTTAGGTTGACACAAGCTAAATGATATCGGTGCTAGGACGGACCTCCAAGTTGATTTCCTACAAAATCAGACAAAATAACAGAGTGAGACAAGCTCAGTGAATAACAATACTTAAGCAGTTTAATAACCAACCTTAACCACAATGCATAATAGTGCATTCACAGAAAAATAAGATCCAGTAGTGAGTCTGATATTGTTTTACTCTCAGAACGACCTTTGGTCTAGTGTTACAGTTATTACAGAACGGCCTATTGGCCCAGAATTATCAGAACAGCCTTTCGGCCCAGAACAGCCTTGCGGCCCAGAACAGCCTTTCGGCCCAGAACAACCTTTCAGCCCAGAACAGCCTTGCGGCTCAGAACAGCCTTGTGGCCCAGAACAGCCTTGCGGCCCAAAACAGCCTTGTCGCTCAGAAATAACAGAACGGCTTATCAGCCCAGAATTACATGTATGGATTCAAGAGGTGGCTCGTACGGATTCTAGAGGTGGCTCCCACTAAAGTGTAGCACTTAGTTCCGTACAGCACTTTGCTCCATACCAGAAATTATTCAGTCTCATCATGTCATAATATAAACAAAACGAGTATCACAATGGAACAATCACAGATGTCATTAAAACAAACTAGTCTTATAGTCCTACAGAGGCACACGGTTTCTTTTTTCATTCCGATGAGTTAGCATATTTCGGGTACATTTCACAAAGTGCTAATAGCAACCATTAATCCCAAAAGGTACATATTTACTATAGTGTCATAATGTACCCACATTTCACTTGTTTATCATGAATTATTGCCACTTATTTGCGGATAACAGAATGTGCATTTTAACTATCAGAATAGTTGTCTCGTAAATAGCAGAACATAAACATTAACGAGGATCAAGAGCGAACACACTATTAACAGAGGCATACATACCATTCCATTGTATTTCATGAGGATATATCGCTTCACACTCTAACGTGGGTTATATGACAACATTAGACCTTAGCATTTATGTCATAGGATCCGAACGATCTCAAGTTCATATGTCATATAACAAAATAATCTTGATTTATTAATGGCAATCCAGAATGATCTTAAATTCACACAGATTCCATTATAAGTCCCATTTATTCATTAAGAAACGATAGCATTTACTTATAAGTGACAGAGGATTAATATGCATTACAGATAGAACAGAATGATCCCATAGTCATACCGATGTATGCAGTTCTTCCAACATTCACACTGACTTCCAACTGACATAATGCCAGTGTATTCACTTACGAGGAATAGAGCATTAGTACCATAGTCATTAACAGTAAGTAAAATGTACATATGGCGTACTATTACTCACAGCGTTGTGATGGCGTGCTAGTTCCTTCCGGAGTGTGCTCTACACACAACCATAACTGGTAAATTAGTTCTCTTTCTTCTTAAATCATCGAGGAACCATTGGCAAATTAGTTCTCTTTCTTCTTAAATCATCGAGGAACCATTCTCTGTGTCATTACACTTCACATGAATTTATAACCATCTTAAAATCATCAGAAAAATATTCTAAAAATACCAGAGAGTCAAGCACGCAAAACTGAACAAACACATTTTTCTTTCTGAAAGTAAGTCCCCCGCTCGAGCGCCACTTTGGCCGCTCGAGCAGACTGTACAATGTTAACAAAAATACTGAGAGATCGACTTTTGCGCTCGAGCGGAAGTTCCTCCGCTCGAGCGGACAGGGTAGTTTCAGAAAAACTGCTGAGAGGTTGATTTTCTCACTCGAGCGGCCATGACCTCCGCTCGAGCGGCCGTAGCCCTGAATTTGGGGCAGCTTAGTTCCATACCAAAAATCCATCTTACAACACAAAACAAACTCTCAAAATGGATCTAATGTCAAATTAAGGTGCTAAATCTCCTAATAAATCAATCACAACACACTTTAACCTTCCAATCATTAAATCCATAATCAAACCAACCATAATCTTTCCAAAATTCCCATTACTTTGGGTTTACATGAATATATACATATAGAGCTACCTAAGCTTCTAATTCAAACCCATAATTGAATATTCTCATGAAACAACAAGGAAATAAGATGTAGATTCCCCTCCATAACTCAATTTGGTTCTTTAACATAGATTATCACATAAACTCTCACACCTACCTTAACTTTCCAGAAACAAAGAAGAATTTCCAACCAAGATTAAGAGAGAGAGACAAGATCAAGAAATTTCCCATACCTTGAGTTCAATCTAAGCAATTCTTCACAAATTCCCCAAACTCTTCTCTTGGAGAGTTTCTCTCTAACACCCACGTTTTCCCCTCTTCTAGATTACACCCAAGAGATGTCTCTAAGTCAAAGTTAACATAGATATTTATGTTTATAATAAGAACTGTAGACGTCCCCGAACGCCCCGGGGAGGGAGTGAGTCCCGCTCTGGTTCGATATTGGGTCACTACAGTTCGAAGGACTCAAATGTCACGGTTCTTAATCTTGAACCAAAGAGTCCAAATCCGGCAAATCGTTTTGAAAACAGATTTTTTGAAAGAAGTGCCAAACATGGACTGCTTTCGCCAGATACAGAGTCGCCACCTAAATTTTTTTTTAAATGGGAAATTTAGGAAACCCTGACTCGGTGCCAAAGGCCACGTGTCCGTCATCACCAAAGTTGCCTCGGCTCGGGAACTTGGGTACGATTGGGGAAGGTCACTTCGTGAGCACCCCCGCTCGCCCGGTCAAAGACCGGCCTCTACTAACCATGATATCTGATTTTGAAAATATTGTGAGTTCTTATTCCGGTTATTAGCCTAGATTTACTATGTGATGCGCACAGCATACAAGTATAGACTGAGTCGCCTGAATTGGAACAAAACATTTCATGTTTGTTTGTTTGAAAATGGTTTGATGGTGCTACCCGCAGGTAGGCTAAGACGCGGATTTGCCACCCTCAGGTGGGTTTAGAAAACATGGTTTTGCCACTATCTAGTGGGCTTAAGACAAACAGTCAATGAATTGTTCCAGTCCAAATAACCCAACCTCCACCCACAGGCATTCAAGGCAGGTATATCACATAAGCACATAGCCTCATGGTAAGCATGCTATCAGGGCAACACTCACACGCATGCAAGGATGCTAAAGCACAAAACTCACCGAGTACTCCAAGCCAAAAACAGAAACTGATTAGAAATCATGCATGATCCTAACTATACAGAAATGCCTAATGCAACACATGCAAAAATGCAACTATAGCAGGCTCGGCTATTCTAAACATGGCATATGGAATGCTACAGCTAATCATGTATTCAATTTGGAATTGAAATACAAATGCAGTTTGTATGATGCGCCGAGCCCGGTGCGTGCAAAACAGATGAATGATGCAAACATGCTGTCATACTGTATGCTAATTGAAATATGCCTTATATCTAACCATCATAAGCAGATAAATAAAAGGGAAGAAAGACGTGGGGTTGGAAGACATACATCACACTCACGCACACTTATTACAGTTTTGCCCTCGCGCAGAGGGTCCGAATAAATATACAGTCCGAAATGTACAGTCCGAAATAATATACAGATTCCTAATTAAATCAACAGATTAAACTAAGAAAGCTGTAAACTGGCATGCAAGCCAGGGGGTGCCTTGCTTCCGTTCCGGATAATGAAATGATGTATGCTGGGCTGCTTTGCGCGGAAATCCACTGGGATGCCCCGATTAGCCTCTGTTTGCAGTGTTTCTCGAAACGCGTGCCAGACTCCGAAAAGTTGCTGAATCGTCGTTTTGCTGCAACAGAGAGCAGGAAAGGGGCATAGCAATGTATTTCACAAATATATGCATGCCTCGATCCTCGTGCCACCAATCACGCATACGATGCATGATGGCCGAGGAGTCGGATTGCACAACTCAATATGGGATGAATGCGTATGAATGCTACAACAAAACCTAACTCCATCATGGGTAATCCGGAGTGTTGGTGACTTGGGAATTGAGACCCGTTCCGTCACTCGGAGTACGAAACGTGCCTCGTTTCCCACGCCCGGGCTAACTCCTATCCCGAACATAATGCAATATGCATGATATGCATGAAATGCAGCTAAAATACAATCCTAGCATGCACAACGCTATGAGAATGAGATGCCTCGAAATGCGTGCACACGGGCACGCAAACCGAGGCGATGATCCTGAGGCATAAAATGATGCTAAAATGAGATGCAGAATGCAAAATGGACTTACACTAACACGAGGGAGCCTCAGCCGCACTCACATAAGAGGCCGTCGGATAAAAAAATGAAGTGCCTCGAAATGCGTGCCCGGGCGCGCAAACCGAGGCGATGGCATACGCAATGCGATGAGACTAAAATGACATACAGAGTGCCAAATGGACTTACACTAACATGAGTGAGCCTCAGCCGCACTCACATAAGAGGCCGATGGATAAAAAATGAAGTGCCTCGAAATGCGTGCCCGCGGGCGCGCAAACCGAGCGATGGCATACGCAATGCGATGACTAAAATGACATAAGCAATGCAAATGGACTTACACTAACATGAGTGAGCCTCAGCCACACTCACATAAGAGGCCGATGGATGAATGAAGTGCCTCGAAATGCGTGCCCGCGGGCGCGCAAACCGAGGCGATGACATAACGCATGCATGAAACTAAAATGCAGAATGCAAATGGACTTACACTAACATGAGTGAGCCTCAGCCACACTCACATAAGAGGCCGATGGATGAAAATGAGTGCCTCGAAATGCGTGCCCAGGGCGCGCAAACCGAGGCGATGACATACGCAAGCATGAGACTAAAATGACATACAGAATGCAAATGGACTTAACTACATGAGTGAGCCTCAGCCACACTCACATAAGAGGCCGATGGATAAAAAATGAAGTGCCTCGAAATGCGTGCCCGCGGGCGCGCAAACCGAGGCGATGGCATACGCAATGCGATGAGACTAAAATGACATACAGAATGCCAAATGGACTTACACTAACATGAGTGAGCCTCAGCCACACTCACATAAGAGGCCGATGGATGAAAAATGAAGTGCCTCGAAATGCGTGCCCGCGGGCGCGCAAACCGAGGCGATGACATAAAGGCATGAAATGGCATGGAAATGATATGCAAGCATGCAAATGAATTTCAGCACTCACAAATGATGCAAAACAGTCCCGAAAGGTGGGGAAATAACACCAAATGCACGAAATGGTCCCGAAATGCGATATTAAGCACCCGAAATGGCCTACAGCCATACCAAATATGCAAAATTGGAACATGACATGCAAAACAGTAGCAAGGCAGCCCCAAAATAACATTTTTTACAGTACAAAACATGGTGAAATAGTGAGCATAGATAGGACAACGATAGCATGCAAAAATACGGGCCAAGAGAGGGGTATTGAAGCAAGTGATACATGCAATGCCCAAATGGAAAAGTACCCTTCTACAACACTGATGGGGGACTAAAAATATGGACATTTACAGTAGATGACTTCCCCCAACTCAGTATGTAAACATGATAAAAATGCTATGCAAGATTGAGGATATACAAGGCTATAACATGAGATACCCCAAACATCCATCAAACCAGAAAAGACCCTTAATGAAATATGTCAAGAAGATCAAAATATGAATATTTTCAGTACTGATGATGGCCGAAAACATAGGCTAAATAAGCTTAAAAGAGCATGCAAAATGGGGGTCAAAGAGGGATATAAAGACAAGTATAACATGGAGACCCCCAACAAGGTTGATCCCTTCTACAATGTTGTAGAGGGACACAAAATAAGCTTACTCACAGTTCATGAAACACTCCAAAACAGACTTCAAGTAGGTCAAACAAATCATGCAAGTTTACGGTAAATTGGAGGAATTGTGAAGCAAGTGCATGATAGAGAGGCCAAACATGGTTGAGCCCTTCTTCAATGTTGAAGAGGGGCTCAAAATAGGCCCTCTTACAGTTTACATGATGCTCGAAAACAGATCACTCACAAGCTAAGTAAAGCATGCAAAAACAAGGGTGAAACATGGATTCAAAGCAAGTGGCATATGGAGCATGAAAACAAGGTTGAGCCCTTCTTCAATGTTGAAGAGGGGCTCAAAATAAGCACAATATCAGTTCATGAGATGCTCCAAATCAGATCACACATAGGCCAAATATTCAATGCAAAATAATGGCATATACGATGGTATTGAAGCAAGTGTAAGATGGAGGGCTCAAACAGGGTTGAGCCCTTGAACAAAGATCAAAATGAGCTCAAAAGGGGACCACTTTCAGTAGGGGTCGGAGCTCAACACAATATGGAAATAGGGTTAAGAAAGGAAGCAAGAAAATGGTACAAAAGAGGGATTTGAGACTTACCCTTGAAGACAAGACTTTTGCTACCTCTTTGCTTGATGAAAGTTGCTTCTAAACCTCTTGAGAGCCCCTCCTTGCTGCTGGAAATGAGGTGGTGGTGGTGGTGCTTGATGATGAAGAAGCAATGGCACCAAAACTTGAAGATTTAAGAGAAATGGAGATGGATGTGTATATGTATGCTTGAGAACAAAATTTCTAACCCTTGGGACAAGTTCTTGGCTGCCTTATATGGACAAAAGGAGGGGTGTAAAGGTGGAGGGAAATGCACCCAAGCATTCCCCTCCAAAATATCCCCGGATACAGATCTTTTCTGGGGGAAAAAGGTGCATAGCTGGAATGCACACATCCCCAGGAAGCTGGCCGGCTAGCCCCCTTTATTGGAGGTGGCCGGCCGGCCACCCCCCATGGCCGGCCGGCCAAGGGCAAAATGGTCAACTGAGAATTGCTGGCCGGCCACCAGATGATGGTGTCGTCCCAGGTTTCCTCAACACAACCCTGTGGTTCAAATCTTGCAACTCTGAAACAGGAGAGAGAATAGGCCAATTCAAAGAGGGGTTCAAAAGGGTCAATTGGAATTACTGGCCGGCCATGGGTTTTTAGTGTCCTCCCATGTGTGTACATCACAAATATGTGGTTTTGGCTCGAAGAAAATGGCCCTAGGGTGTTCAACATTAGCCCGGAAGTGAGAAAAACGGGCCCCGGGGGGCGCCGGAAGAGCATAACAGGTTGCTGAGACAATTGCTAGCCTCCCACCCTCCAGTGATCTTCCTGATGATAAAACAGAGGTACCTGCCAAAAATGAACAAAAACCGATGCAAAACGAATGCTCGGGGGCCAAACCGCGAGGTTCGGGGCCCGAAAACCGGCCGTTAAGCACCGAAAGTGGTGTCTAGCCACGAAGTGGGTATCTAAGACCCCAGTGTCCCTCGTTATGATAAAACAGAGGTACCTGCAAAAAATGAACAAAAACCGATGCGAAACGAATGCTCGGGGGCCAAACCGCGCGATTCGGGATCCCGAAAATCGGCCGTTAAGCACCGAAAGTGGTGTCTGGCCACGAAGTGGGTATCTAAGCCCCCAGTGTCCCTCAAAAGGGAGTAAATGAGATGCATGCCAAAAACCAGAGGAGTCGGAGATGGTTGGGTGGTCCCGAGCCGAGGCACACGGCCTGACGGCTCCGAAAACCGGGAACCGAGCTCCGAAATGGGCAAAATGGCCTACGGGCACGAAATGTAGCCCACGGCCACCGAGAGATAGTCTACGGGACCTCTCCCTCCCCTCAGGAAAGAAAACAGAGAAAACCGAGTCTGGTTCGCAAACCGAGGCAAGGCACAGAAGAGAGTTCGGAAGTCCGGAGGCAGGGCGCACGGCCGCGACTCTAAGACTTCTGAACGAGCACGATATGCAACATCACCGAGCGCTCAATCGGTGACGTCTGAGTCTTAAGGTCGGTCAAAAATAGGGTGTCTACAAAGACAAATTCAATCGTTTAAGCATCCTAAATTGAAATTTCACAGAAAATCCCATTAGAGCTTAAAAATCATGCAAATTTCAAATATCAAATCAATTTCTGAAAATTAAGTCCTAAGGCGCCAATTTCAGATTCAAATAGTTTAATTGTGACAGATAATGTTCTTAATCAACAGATAGGAAATCCATACTTCTATTTTCATTTAATTCAATGTAATTTCACATAGAATTTCACAATATGCATTTAAAAAAAAAAACACAGAATAAAAGACTGATAAGATACCAGAATCACATACGAGGGTCGGGTTATTACACTCTCCCCCCCTTAAATAAGTTTGGTCCTCCAAACTTGTTCCAACGTATAACAAGGGAGAAATCTTGGTTTCCCTTCAGTTTCTACTTCCCTTATAAAGGTTCACATCATGTTGCAGTTCAAACAATTCACGAATCATTCTGGTCCTTGCCACAGTTATTCAAAAGGTATTATCACAATAAGCATCTCATAGGTAATTTAACCAGTCGATTCAATGTGTGGTGAGGCATGTAAAAATAAAATAATGCAGGTATAAGCAATTCAGCTAAACAGATGCGAGAAAACTCAATCATATGGTTATCATTTTCTGCCAATATCTATCAATCCATCAATAACAACTAATAACATAAAACTCACTTGATCATGGGCATATAAATGGTCTTACCAGTCAACTTGAATTCTTACTCCACTTCTACCAGGCAATCCATAACAGGGCATTATAGACATATAATCTCCAATAAGCAGGGTATAGAATCACTGCATTTTCCTATCCATATGTTTGATACAAGTAATTCTCAAAGATAAAAGCGTACAATTTCCAAATACAGGACATAATAAACATCGTTACCTTCAACACATGAGCTACATAATTCAGATTTCCGTGGCATACATTAACTCCAATCACAACATTTTTATTTTTTTATTTTTTTGCAATGACGTGATTAGAGTCAAGTTGGATTATATATAATTCAATCGGACATCAGAGTTCACTCAGCAGGGTTCTACTTAATCAACAAAGTATATTTCATTTTAGCAGTTACAAAGAAGTCGTTTAAGTATATAACTACTAGTTTCACAGTCTTCCATGTTCACAAATGTCCCAAAAGCATACCATTATATTGGTTTGGACTTATGTGCAATGATCTTTAACAAATTTTTTTTTAAAAAAAAACAAAAGTTAGCACAACAGCAAGAAAGATCACGGTACACATTGTTAATTCCTGATAGCATTACTTTTAAGTGTAGGATTACAAAGAAGATCATGCCTCGGATCAACGATTAGGATAATACTTACATAAATTCATGCAGATTTATCATCATAACACTTGGACAAACTCCATGAATACAAATCTAAGTAATAACTATAACAATCACCGTTTCGAGTAAAAGGAGCCGTTTAAAGATAAAGTTAGGAATCACGTTTAGAATCATATTGCATTACTCAATCATACTGATGTAGTATTACCCCCATTCTTCTTAAGTCTTCCATCTAGTTAGTATAAAAGTACGTCGATTCCCTTTTCTTTCTTTTCCACCACCGCTCCAGGGTTTATCTTTTTCCTATAAGGCATAAATCAACTACATTGTTCCGTATCCGCAACAGTGGTTAACAGACAGTTATACATACATCACAACCCAGTCATGCGGTTTAGCCCTGTAACATAAGCAGAGTATCTAGTTATTCTTCGTATGTAGATCCTCTTAAATCTTTATCGTGATTATAGGGACTTAAGTCAACAATATATCGCTAAAGTGATGTAACTTACTAATGTTAGGGTTAAATTTCTTAATAAAATCAATTCAACATTAAAGGAACTTAACTCAAACTCACATAGTGCGGAATAGGCGGGGTCCCTTATATTCGACTCTTCCCTATAAGAAGTTCCAGTGACAGATTACAGGTTCGACATAAACAGAGCAGGTAGCAGATCACAAAGTTCAGATTTCAGGTCACACAGTACAAATTATAGAGATCAGAGTACAGAGTACGGAATACAGAATATAGATGACAGATTTTGCAACTATAAACAGACACAGTCATATTATATACTTCAATATTTTCCCGTCAAAAGTCATCGTTATTCTCTCGGTTCACGAAATCACATGAATTACATACTGTTCCAAGGTCAATAATCCATTCCCAGCATAGCTTATCTATTTAAACTATCAACAAGAAGTAAAATCATGTTTAATTGATTTCTTTCACAATTTACAGAGGGTCACCACATGTATGACTTCTTCTTACAGTCGAACATACTTATCTCAATTTCAATTAGGACGCAAAATGCATAACACAGTAGTTTCTCAGAATCACCGTTCTAAACATTGTTATAGCAGGGAGACATAACAGGCCATAAAAGTATCACATATATCATTTCCTTTCATTTCAGATATATCTGAAGTTTAATCAATTCGCTCAAATAGATATTAAACAGCCCAATTATATCACCATCATTTCCCACAGATAATTATAAACCGATAACACATATTTTATCTAATCATGTACATATAAACTGTCTTACCGATCAGTTCAAATTCTTACCATATCTCCGTAGTGCAACATTGTTGACTGAATCCCCTCTACATGTCTTGCTTTACTCACCAATCTATATAAGATAAATAGAAACAACAAAAGAATATACAACAAACAAAGATCGTAACCATCAGAGTTAGCAAGTAGAACCTACACATTTAACGTTGCCATCAAGCTTTTCATGTGTTTGCAGAATTTTATGCATGATGCCTAAGTCTTTCTAGACATCCTAAAGCTCAATGGATTCGTGTGTGAGATAGCAACTCGTGCTCTGATACCACTTGTCACGCCCCAAAACCGCCCCTAAAAGTTTTTGGGCATGACCCAAACAGAAACAGACACTTATCCCGCTATAAAAATATTCGGGGCCTGAACGGAAGCGTTAATATAATAGAATAACATACAGACACATCCATTGAGCTACTACAACATGCCAGGACCACGGCTCAGAATTAAACATATAGCGAACATGCATTTGAGATTAAGTTACATACACCTTTACAAGTCCAGCCCAGAGATTAGGCATACCAAAATATTACATACGAACAACTTTGACCAACAAAATATCAGCACGAAATGACAGGGTCTAACAAAACTGCCCTAGCATGCAAAGACTTCTCCAAGTGCCTAGCTGTCCTTAGGTTGACACAAGCTAAATGATATCGGTGCTAGGACGGACCTCCAAGTTGATTTCCTACAAAATCAGACAAAATAACAGAGTGAGACAAGCTCAGTGAATAACAATACTTAAGCAGTTTAATAACCAACCTTAACCACAATGCATAATAGTGCATTCACAGAAAAATAAGATCCAGTAGTGAGTCTGATATTGTTTTACTCTCAGAACGACCTTTGGTCTAGTGTTACAGTTATTACAGAACGGCCTATTGGCCTAGAATTATCAGAACAGCCTTTCGGCCCAGAACAACCTTGCGCCCAGAACAGCCTTTCGGCCCAGAACAGCCTTTCGGCCCAGTGTAACATGCCCGGGGGGTACCCGCGCGCGTTAAACAGTTCGGGCTCCCGAGATCTCTTTGATCTCAAGTTTCACGGGTGCAATGTGAAACGTAGATGAGAGTCCAGATTTGGCAACTTCTATTGAAAAATCCATTTCATTGCAATTTTGTCAAAAATGGACTGCGTCATCAGAACTCAGAGTCGCCACCTAATATTTTGGGAAATTAGGAAACCCATGACTCAGTGCCAAGGCCACTGTTCGTCGTAACCAAGGATGCTTGGTTCGGAACCTTAGGTATGAGAGGGGAAGGTCAATAATGAGCACCCCCGCTCACCCGATCAAAAGATCGGCCTCTACTAAACCATGATATGACTTTTATTTTCTTTATATGTTCATGTTCTGATTAGTTAATAAATCCTAAAATTTACTATGTGAAGCATACAAGTATAGACTATGCCATTCATTTTGGAACAATTTGATATCATGCATTTTGAAAGAGTTTTGACGATGTACAACCCAAATAAATTGAGTTTACAAGCATGAAAAATCAACATCATTCCAAATTAAGCGACACAACCTCCATCCACTGGCATTCATAGAGTTATATCACATAAGCAAATAGCCTCATGGTAGAATGCTAGACATAGTAAGAAAAACACACACAAACGGGATGCTAAAGCATAAAAACTCACAGATTGACCGACGTCCCTCGAACAGCTACAAAACAAAGTTAGTAAAATATGCATGATCTTATATACAGAATCCTAATGCAATTCACTCATGAGATGCAACTAAAGATTCGGCTTCTAAGATATGACATGTGAATCATCTCAAGAACATGAGGTAGCGCACATAATCACATAGGAATTGATTAAATCCACAAATGCAAACTTAGCCGAATCAAGATGCATGAAACATGGATGCAAAGCATGAATATGATGAAAAATAAATATGATATTTATGTATAAATAAGGAAAGCAAGTCAAAGAATGGGATAGAAAGAAGAAGGGTGGGGGATTATTACAACACTTTAATATTACAAATCCAAATTAGAGAGGGGTGAGGAGAATATTACATCAAAATAAAAACCTCGCAAAACATTCAAAATAAAAATAAATAAAATAAAAGTTTCATGTTCTTTGGAATCGTCGTCAGAAATTAGTCAACATTGGGAGATTACGCCATCTTGTTCGGAAGAAGCTAACCGACCGGCCAAATAGGTCGGCCGGCCAACTAGGCCAAGCAAAACCTGTCTTGTTGCGAAACCAAGAAAAGGCACAAACAAAAAATATGTAGGTGGCTCAACTAACCACTACCAGTTAGATTAAAAAAAAAAACAAGAAAAAAAAATATAAAATAAAATAAAAAGTGCAAACTTACAACATAAACCTAAAACAATAAAACAAATATAAGATAGAACATGCAAGATTACAACAAAACTAATATAAGACTAATACAAGAAAAATAAAATAAAAATGAATATGAGGTAAAACATGCAAGATTACAACAAAACTAATATGAAATTAAAACATGCGAATAAAAATAAATAAATAAATAAATAATTATAAGCTAAACAAACCACTAGGATTATAACAACACACTATGAAATATAAAGTAAGAAAATAAATATGAGATAAACAAACCACTTGGATTATAACAAAACACTATGAAATAAGAAGCAAGAAAATAAATATGAGATATAAAATATAAGAAAATGAAAGACTAAAAATTCACCTTCCAAAGAAAGATTGAACTTCTTGATTTCCAAACTTCCTCTTGATCACCCTCAAGTGTAGGAAGTGTGTTCTCAAATTCTCAATTCGAAATTATGGAGTTTATGGAGTTTATGGTATGGAAAGTGGCTAACTCTCTAGTTTTTCTCACTTTCAATCACTAAGCACTCTTCCTTATGATCAAGGCAATTGATCTTTGGCTATATCAGGATTTTCAGAGTGGTTTTGGTGTATGGAAATGAGGAATTTCAGTAACTATGGAAGGTATGGGGTGTATATGGAAGATAGGAGTGTGTTTAGCTCAAAAACTCAATTTTTCTCTCTTCCTCTTTTCTCTAGCTCAAATGTTCTCTCCTTAATCTATTCTCTTCCTCCTTTCAACAATCAGATGTATACTTATAGGCTAAGCAAGTGGAGAAATGGTGGAGGATATGGTGGAAGACAAGATAGAGCATAAATGAAGGTAATGGAGCTAATGGAACACTAATGGAGCTAATGGGAGCAAAAATGGAGCATTATTTTCAATGGAGCAAACACTAGGTAATGGGGGATGAGTATACATGCATTGGAACATATTTGGGTCAGAAAAATGGATCAATGGGTTGTCCCAACCGAACCAAAACCAAGAAAAATGGGCTATTGCTGTTTTGGGCCGAGTCAACAAAATCTGCTTTTAAGTCCAACTTCAAATGGGCATATCTCCTCCATATGGACTTGGTTTTAGGCGGTTTTGGGTCCAAATTGAAGCCCCAGAAGTCTACTTTCCAATGGTGGTGGCCTCATATTTAAATTCCAAGTGTACAAAGAGATATACCTAATTTAGTAAAGGCTGTCTCGGGCTGGGTCAACAAAATCTGCTTTGAAGCCCAACTTCAAATAGGCATATCTCCCTTATTTGGACTTGGACTAAGGTGGTTCTTAGGTCTAAATTGAAGCCCCAGAAGTCTACTTTCCAATGGTGGTTGCCTCACATTTAAATTCCAAGTGTACAAAGAGAAATGTCTAATTTAGTGAAGGCTGCTCATTTCCTTCTTAATGATTTGATACTCATTCTTTTCCTAAACCAGTTTTCTTTCATCCCCTCCTATTTCCTTTAACTCCAAACCTATAAAGAAGATGTTTTTAAATATTTTTCAAAAAAGTTCACCTCCCTTCCATTTATTTCCACTTTGTCCTTACTCGGTTTACTGAAAAGTGCAACATTTTAATCGAAATAGGAGCTTCGGGACATTGTAGAAACATTAAAAAAAACATATTTTGAAAAGAGGGTTTTAAGGTCTAAAATAGTTTGGCCAAAAAATGGGTGAAGGTTGGGATTAAAACTTAAATTCCATCTTTCTTACTGAGAATTTTGCGAGAAACACATTCTAATTGTCATCATCGGGTAATCAAAAGAAAGCGCCCAAGTCTTAGGGTCGGTCAAAATGGGGTGTCTACAGTTGCCCCTCTTTGACAGAGCTCAAAGTCATTTCATGACGTGAGTGAATGTCAAAGCCCGAAGACGACCCTTTTGACAAGGCCGTAAGACTTGGGCAATCAAACAAAATGCAATGCATGTGGTTGAACCAGAAGGTTGCCTACGTATCCCTTTGCAAGGAATCAAACCAGCGTAGTTCAGGGGCAGAATGCAAGTGACATGCTCCAAATGCAGTTTGAAAGTTGGACTTACACGCTTCGCGAAGCCGGTTGTTTGAAATTTCATGATTTATGCAAGAGAGGAAAGACCTCAACCAAGAGAAATCAACATCCTAACACGTCTCACGCGAAAGGAGGAAAGATGGTGTAAACAGACAGGCGCACCTGCTGTTTTTAACCGAGTGACATCAACATCCTAACGTGTCTCACGCGAGAGGAGAATGGGTGGTGTAAACAGACAGGCGCACCTGCTATTATTAACCAAATGGGTGGTGTGAACAAACAGGCGCACCTGTTGTTTTTAACCGATTGGGTGGTGTGAACAGACGGGCACACCTGCTGTTTTTAACCAATTTGGGTGGCCACGGATGCCGCTTTTCTGATCATATTTACAACTTTCCCTATTCTCCAACGGGGTGACAGACTAGGTTGGTTCAGTTTCCAGAGTTGAGGCGCATACAAAGCTACCTCAACCTATGGGGCTGCCATACAGATTTCAAGCCGGGGATACACCCCTGGGTATTTAAACCAGACTTTAGTCTCGGAAATCCTAAACCTTTTACGTTCTAGGTCTCGGCCATTCGAACTCTAGTTTCCACCGTCGCAGTTGGTCTCCTAGGAACTCATTACAAACATAGTCAAGTGACTATACCAGACCAATTGAAGTCGTTCGGGCACGACGAACACCAAAGGAATTGCACCTTTAGAGGATTTAAGGTCTCCTAGACCACGAAAAGGGGTTGCATCACATACAAATGTGCATACCGCACAAATGAAAGGGAGTTGCATCGCATACAAATGTGTATACCGCACAAATGAAAGGGGGGTTGCATCGCATACAAATGTGCATACCGCACAAATGAAAGGGGGGTTGCATCGCATACAACTGTGCATGCCGCACAAATGAAAGGGGGTTGCATCGCATACAAATGTGCATACCGCACAAATGAAAGGGGTTGCATCGCATACAAATGTGCATACCGCACAAATGAAAAGGGGGGTTGCATCGCATACAAATGTGCATACCGCACAAATGAAAGGGGTTGCATCGCATACAGATGTGCATACCGCACAAATGAAAGGGGTTGCATCGCATACAAATGTGCATTCCGCACAAATGAAAGGGGTTACATCGCATACAGATGTGCATACCGCACAACTGAAAGGGGTTGCATCGCATACAGATGTGCATACCGCACAACTGAAAGAGGTTGCATCGCATACAGATGTGCATACCGCACAACTGAAAGGGGTTGCATCGCATACAGATGTGCATACCGCACAACTGAAAGAGGGTTGCATCGCATACAGATGTGCATACCGCACAACTGAAAGGGGTTGCATCGCATACACATGTGCATACCGCACAACTGAAAGGGGGTTGCATCGCATACACATGTGCATACCGCACAAGTGAAAGGGGGTTGCATCGCATATACATGTGCATACCGCACAAGTGAAAGGGGGTTGCATCGCATACAAATGTGCATACCGCACAAATGAGAGAAGGGGTCCTAGACACCGTAGGATTTAAGGTCTCCTAAACCGTAGGATTTAAGGTCTCCTAGACCGTAGGATTTAAGGTCTCCTAGACACCGTAGGATTTAAGGTCTCCTAGACACCATAGGATTTAAGGTCTTCTAAACCAATAGGATTTTAGGTCTCCTAGACACCAGTAGGATTTTAGGTCTCCTAGACACCAGTAGGATTTAAGGTCTTCTAGACACCAGAGGATTTAAGGTCTCCTAGACACCGTAGGATTTAAGGTCTCCTAGACCAGTAGGATTTAAGGTCTCCTAGACACCAGTAGGATTTTAGGTCTCCTAGACACCAGTAGGATTTAAGGTCTCCTAGACACCAGTAGGATTTTAGGTCTCCTAGACACCAGTAGGATTTAAGGTCTCCTAGACCGGGGAGTGCACAAGATAGTGCGATGGAATTGAAATTGAAATTTGTGTGGTAGGTGAACGAAGTGAGATTATTGTGCGATAGATGTACAGAATGAAAGAAGGAATTGTATGTTCGAACCAAATACCATATACATATACCATGTATAGACAAAATATATACAAATACGACAATATACACAGACATACATATACGGTATACATATGTTCATATACAAACAAAAATACGCACAGATATATACAGATATATACACAGACATATACAATATATATACAGGTATATACGACACAGACATAGGCGGATATATACACAAATATATACGGATATATCTTTTCTGGGCTTGCTGTTTTTTTCTCTTTTCTTTTTTTTTTTCTTTTTTTTTTTTTTTTTTTTTTTTTTTTTTTTTTTTTTTTTTTTTTTCTTTGTGGAGTCTCTGTAATCGGGGATATCATCCCCTGACTTTAATAAAATCAGTTTCTCTATTTTGTTTTTGCTCATCAATGGCATAACTGGCATATCACTTCGAGCTTGAAAACAATTTGTTTGATTGAATTTTTGAAGTCTGAATTAGATATTGACTCTTTACTGACCTGAATAAAAATAAAAACTGACTCAACGTAAGAAAAACGAAGCCAAGATAATCCAAACACACTTCTATACGCTGACTGGTATGAATACCCTAACTGGTATGAATACACACTGACATACACTGATTGGTATGAATACCCTGACTGGTATAACTACACTGACTGGTATAAAGACATACTGATATACATTGACTGGTATGAATACCCTGACTGGTATAAATACACTGACTGGTACGAATACACACTCATATACACTGACGAGATGACTCGAGCGAGGGAGAAGATAGAATTACTGACTCAACCATGCCCTTAATTCATTGCTTAATTTTTTTTTCTTGAGTTTTTTGTAAAAAATGTTTTGATCAACATGAGGGTTGGATTAGCATACTTATTCCCTTTTCTGTTTTGAAATCACGTAAGCTAAGCTGTGAGCACTGAAAATTTTCCCTTTTCAAATCCAAAGAATGGTCCAAGTTTTGCAAAAATGGAACAATTTTCGAGAAAAATTAGTCAGTTTCATTCAAATTAATCAAAACCTATTTTCGCAAATGGCCACTACTCAACTAACATGGAATCAACCATCGGGGTGCATAGTCCCAAACCATAACCGAACCGAGCAGATTCAAATTGAATGAAACCGAGCAAAACCGGACCGAACCGAACCGCCGAACCGAACCGAACTAAACCAAGTTGAATCGAACCAACTGAACTGAGTAGAACGAAGATACACCAATCAAACACGGATAGGACAACCAAGTCGACTAAAGATACACCAATCAAACATGGACAAAATGAATGAGTTGAAAAATTATTAGGGCCGAACTTCGAGATGAAGCTACCTACGTATCCCAAAGATAGGAATCAGGCCATCGTAGTTCGAGCAAAGGTTCACTCGGGTATTGACACTCTCCTTTTGTGCTCTAACTTTTGCCAAAGCCACCCTTTCGGGTTTTCAACCTTGCGAGCTTTTCATTTTTTCATTTTGTTCTTTTCATTTTTTTTGGTTTCATTTTCATTTTTTCATCATTTTTTTTTAATTTTTTGTTTTCTGCTCTAACTTTTGCCTGGGTCGCCCTTCCAGGTTTTTCGCCCAGCGAGCCTCTCAAGTGTTACTTTCAGTGTAACTTGTCCATGTTGATTGGGCGTGAAATCTCTAGGCCATCTATAAGAACGACTACTACACTTGATCAGCAGATATGATGATGTAGGGACTAGGCTAATTGGGTCTGAATTTGCCCCTAGTGTAGTGGATAGGAACTCGACTGTCCTTCAATAATAAAATCCATTCTCTCAGATTCTGGGTTTTGCCTTTCTAGGCGGTCTTCATTGGGAAACGATTCAATTTTAACTCTTTGATTATATCCAACCTTTTGCCCTTAGTTCAAGGGTTGCTTCAAATCTAAATCACATCCGGCCTTCTTGCCCCTAGTTCAAGGGCTGTTTCCAATCTGAATCACAGGCCCTACATAGTTTTGGCTAAGGTTCACTCGGGTATTGACACTCTCCTTTTACGCTCTAACTTTTGCCAAAGCCGCCCTTTCGGGTTTTCAACCTTGCGAGCTTTTCATTTTTCTTTTTATTATTTTTTTCTTTTTTGTGCTCTAACTTTTCCTGGGTCGCCCTTCCGAGTTTTCGGCCCAGCGAGCCTCTCAAGGGTGGTACCTTATTGCCCCTAGTTCAAGGGCTGCCTCCATTTCAACTATGCAAGTCTCACACTTTTGCCCCTAGTTCAAGGGTAGTTTCAAATCTGAATCACATTCGACCTTATTGCCCCTAGTTGAAGGGCTGCCTTCATTTGAATCACATCATGGCCCTTAGTTCAAGGGCTATTTCCAATCTGGATCACATCATTGCCCCTAGTTCAAGGGCTATTTCCAATTTAAATCATATTCGACCTTATTGCCCCTAGTTGAAGGGCTGCCTCCATTTGAATCACATCATGGCCCCTAGTTCAAGGGCTATTTCCAATTCGGATCACATCATTGCCCCTAGTTCAAGGGTTACTTCCAATTTGACTATGCAAACCTTACACTTTGAATGATCATTGAATCAAGGTTTGAAAACTAAGGAGCTAAGGAGGTCGGATCTCAAATCAAGAGGGATCCTATGCTGTATAATCAATTCCAGGCATGTCTTCGTAGGACCACACAAAAACAGTTTTTGAAATCTTTTCACAAAGTGACTAATCACTTGTACTTTTACGAAGATAAGATAGAACCAATTTGGACCAAGCCAGGATCCTTCTCAGTACCCACATTAACAAAAATGATTTTATTCATCAAAGGCTTAGCACACCTCTCTTCCTCTCAGTTGATCAAAATTTGCAAATCCCGAGGAAATTCTTCCACTTCGTTTTTATCAGAGTTTTGGAAAAAGTTTTGAAAAACTTTGGTCAATGCGATGAATTAAGGCACAGAGAAGTAGGCAGACTCTATGGCATTTTTTTATATTTTTTTTTTTTGAATTTTTTTTTTTTTTTTGAAAAGAGACTATGACTTAGCAATGACACAGACTCAAAAGAAAATGACAAAGAAGACCTAGACAAGACAGAAATGTCTAGGTTAGCATTATCGAAATCAATAGACTCTGACTCATTAGGCTGACTCGAGCCTGACTCTAACTCAACAAACTTGGTGGAATTAAACTTAGACTCAATACTCAATTCAGAACTCAGAATAAAACCATTCTCAAATTGCCAGTCAAAGTGTGGGCCATCGACAACATTCAAAATAAAGCTCGTGCAATCAACAGGTGGTCACTCCCCAATCACAGAGATGGTCGACTTTGTGGGATATCGGCATTTTTATTTTATTTTATTTTTGTTATTGTTTTTTTTTTTTTTTTTGAATTTATGTTTTTGTTATTTTTTTTTTTTTTTTTTGAAGTAATGGTGCTAAACTAAACAACCTGAACCACTCATTCGAATTTGAGAACCCCTGTATAGATCCAATACATTGCACATAACACATAGCAGGAAAGAGAACAAACACCCCTATGGAGGGTAGGGTTATCATATCCTAGCTTGAAATGATCTAGGGTTTCACTATTCAAACAAGCGGTATCATACATCCTAGAAATCGGAAAGCATCCTGTCCTAATTTGAAAGGTACTATAGCTCACTATATGTACAAGGTTAGCTCTACTCTAAGGGTTGAAGTCAAGGTGACGTTACCAAAGAGTCCTTTGGGTCAAAACCAATAAAGATCCCAGGAAATCAGAAGAGTCAAATAGCCTCTCTTCGGAGTCTGAGAACCTTAGATAGCAGAGCTAGATAGCAAAGCTACCCTTTTGACAAATCTCAAAAGCTTACAACACAAGGCCTCTAAAGTAACGTAGAGATAGGTGCAGTGTCACAAAAAGTATGTCTGTGTTCCCACCAGTATCTGGGCAACACAGGAACTTTAAGTGCACCAATGCATGCAATGCAATAAACATATAATTGAAAATAAAAGTCATATCATGGAGTTCGAGTCAAGGTTTCATAATTCCCCAGCGGAGTCGCCAGAAACTGTAACATGCCCGGGGGGTACCCGCGCGCGTTAAACAGTTCGGACTCCCGAGATCTCTTTGATCTCAAGTTTCACGGGTGCAATGTGAAACGTAGATGAGAGTCCAGATTTGGCAACTTTTATTGAAAAATCCATTTTATTGCAATTTTGTCAAAAATGGACTGCGTCATCAGAACCCAGAGTCGCCACCTAATATTTTGGGAAATTAGGAAACCCATGACTCAGTGCCAAGGCCACTGTTCGTCGTAACCAAGGATGCTTGGTTCGGAACCTTAGGTATGAGAGGGGAAGGTCAATAATGAGCACCCCCGCTCACCCGATCAAAAGATCGGCCTCTACTAAACCATGATATGACTTTTATTTTCTTTATATGTTCATGTTCTGATTAGTTAATAAATCCTAAAATTTACTATGTGAAGCATACAAGTATAGACTATGCCATTCATTTTGGAACAATTTGATATCATGCATTTTGAAAGAGTTTTGACGATGTACAACCCAAATAAATTGAGTTTACAAGCATGAAAAATCAACATCATTCCAAATTAAGCGACACAACCTCCATCCACTGGCATTCATAGAGTTATATCACATAAGCAAATAGCCTCATGGTAGAATGCTAGACATAGTAAGAAAAACACACACAAACGGGATGCTAAAGCATAAAAACTCACAGATTGACCGACGTCCCTCGAACAGCTACAAAACAAAGTTAGTAAAATATGCATGATCTTATATACAGAATCCTAATGCAATTCACTCATGAGATGCAACTAAAGATTCGGCTTCTAAGATATGACATGTGAATCATCTCAAGAACATGAGGTAGCGCACATAATCACATAGGAATTGATTAAATCCACAAATGCAAACTTAGCCGAATCAAGATGCATGAAACATGGATGCAAAGCATGAATATGATGAAAAATAAATATGATATTTATGTACAAATAAGGAAAGCAAGTAAAAGAATGGGATAGAAAGAAGAAGGGTGGGGGATTATTACAACACTTTAATATTACAAATCCAAATTAGAGAGGGTGAGAAGAATATTACATCAAAATAAAAACCTCGCAAAACACTCAAAATAAAAATAAATAAAATAAAAGCTTCATGTTCTTTGGAATCGTCGTCGGAAATTAGTCAACATTGGGAGATTACGCCATCTTGTTCGGAAGAAGCTAACCGACCGGCCAAATAGGTCGGCCGGCCAACTAGGCCAAGCAAAACCTGTCTTGTTGCGAAACCAAGAAAAGGCACAAACAAAAAATATGTAGGTGGCTCAACTAACCACTACCAGTTAGATTAAAAAAAAACAAGAAAACAAATATAAAATAAAATAAAAAGTGCAAACTTACAACATAAACCTAAAACAATAAAACAAATATAAGATAGAACATGCAAGATTACAACAAAACTAATATGAGACTAATACAAGAAAAAAATAAAAATGAATATGAGGTAAAACATGCAAGATTACAACAAAACTAATATGAAATTAAAACATGCGAATAAAAATAAATAAATAAATAAATAATTATAAGCTAAACAAACCACTAGGATTATAACAACACACTATGAAATATAAAGTAAGAAAATAAATATGAGATAAACAAACCACTTGGATTATAACAAAACACTATGAAATAAGAAGCAATAAAATAAATATGAGATATAAAATATAAGAAAATGAAAGACTAAAAATTCACCTTCCAAAGAAAGATTGAACTTCTTGATTTCCAAACTTCCTCTTGATCACCCTCAAGTGTAGGAAGTGTGTTCTCAAATTCTCAATTCGAAATTATGGAGTTTATGGAGTTTATGGTATGGAAAGTGGCTAACTCTCTAGTTTTTCTCACTTTCAATCACTAAGCACTCTTCCTTATGATCAAGGCAATTGATCTTTGGCTATATCAGAATTTTTAGAGTGGTTTTGGTGTATGGAAATGAGGAATTTCAGTAACTATGGAAGGTATGGGGTGTATATGGAAGATAGGAGTGTGTTTAGCTCAAAAACTCAATTTTTCTCTCTTCCTCTTTTCTCTAGCTCAAATGTTCTCTCCTTAATCTATTCTCTTCCTCCTTTCAACAATCAGATGTATACTTATAGGCTAAGCAAGTGGAGAAATGGTGGAGGATATGGTGGAAGACAAGATAGAGCATAATGAAGCTAATGGAGCTAATGGAACACTAATGGAGCTAATGGGAGCAAAAATGGAGCATTATCTTCAATGGAGCAAACACTAGGTAATGGGGGATGAGTATAAATGCATTGGAACATATTTGGGTCAGAAAAATGGATCAATGGGTTGTCCCAACCGAACCAAAACCAAGAAAAATGGGCTATTGCTGTTTTGGGCCGAGTCAACAAAATCTGCTTTTAAGTCCAACTTCAAATGGGCATATCTCCTCCATATGGACTTGGTTTTAGGCGGTTCTTGGGTCCAAATTGAAGCCCCAGAAGTCTACTTTCCAATGGTGGTGGCCTCATATTTAAATTCCAAGTGTACAAAGAGATATACCTAATGTAGTAAAGGCTGTCTCGGGCTGGGTCAACAAAATCTGCTTTGAAGCCCAACTTCAAATAGGCATATCTCCCTTATTTGGACTTGGTCTAAGGTGGTTCTTAGGTCTAAATTGAAGCCCCAGAAGTCTACTTTCCAATGGCGGTGGCCTCACATTTAAATTCTAAGTGTACAAAGAGAAATGTCTAATTTAGTGAAGGCTGCTCATTTCCTTCTTAATGATTTGATACTCATTCTTTTCCTAAACCAGTTTTCTTTCATCCCCTCCTATTTCCTTTAACTCCAAACCTATAAAGAAGATGTTTTTAAATATTTTTTCAAAAAAGTTCACCTCCCTTCCATTTATTTCCACTTTGTCCTTACTCGGTTTACTGAAAAGTGCAACATTTTAATCGAAATAGGAGCTTCGGGACATTGTAGAAACATTAAAAAAAAACATATTTTGAAAAGAGGGTTTTAAGGTCTAAAATAGTTTGGCCAAAAAATGGGTGAAGGTTGGGATTAAAACTTAAATTCCATCTTTCTTACTGAGAATTTTGCGAGAAACACATTCTAATTGTCATCATCGGGTAATCAAAAGAAAGCGCCCAAGTCTTAGGGTCGGTCAAAATGGGGTGTCTACAGCCAGAACAGCCTTGCGGCCCAGAACAGCCTTGTGGCTCAGAACAGCCTTGCGGCCCAAAACAGCCTTGCGGCTTAGAAATAACAGAGCGGCTTATCAGCCCAGAATTACATGTATGGATTCAAGAGGTGGCTCATACGGATTCTAGAGGTGGTTCCCACTAAAGTGTAGCACTTAGTTCCGTACAGCACTTTGCTCCATACCAGAAATTATTCAGTCTCATCATGTCATAATATAAACAAAACGAGTATCACAATGGAACAATCACAGATGTCATTAAAACAAACTAGTCTTACAGTCCTACAGAGGCACACGGTTTCTTTTTATCATTCCGATGAGTTAGCATATTTCGGGTACATTTCACAAAGTGCTAATAGCAACCATTAATCCCAAAAGGTACATATTTACTATAGTGTCATAATGTACCCACATTTCACTTGTTTATCATGAATTATTGCCACTTATTTGCGGATAACAGAATGTGCATTTTAACTATCAGAATAGTTGTCTCGTAAATAGCAGAACATAAACATTAACGAGGATCAAGAGCGAACACACTATTAACAGAGGCATACATACCATTCCATTGTATTTCATGAGGATATATCGCTTCACACTCTAACGTGGGTTATATGACAACATTAGACCTTAGCATTTATGTCATAGGATCCGAACGATCTCAAGTTCATGTGTCATATAACAAAATAATCTTGATTTATTAATGGCAATCCAGAATGATCTTAAATTCACACAGATTCCATTATAAGTCCCATTTATTCATTAAGAAACGATAGCATTTACTTATAAGTGACAGAGGATTAATATGCATTACAGATAGAACAGAATGATCCCATAGTCATACCGATGTATGCAGCTCTTCCAACATTCACACTGACTTCCAACTGACATAATGCCAGTGTATTCACTTACGAGGAATAGAGCATTAGTACCATAGTCATTAACAGTAAGTAAAATGTACATATGGCGTACTATTACTCACAGCGTTGTGATGGCGTGCTAGTTCCTTTCGGAGTGTGCTCTACACACAACCATAACTGGTAAATTAGTTCTCTTTCTTCTTAAATCATCGAGGAACCATTCTCTGTGTCATTACACTTCACATGAATTTATAACCATCTTAAAATCATCAGAAAAATATTCTAAAAATACCCGAGGGTCAAGCACGCAAAACTGAACAAACACATTTTTCTTTCTGAAAGTAAGTCCCCCGCTCGAGCACCACTTTGGCCGCTCGAGCGGACTGTACAATGTTAACAAAAATACTGAGAGATCGACTTTTGCACTCGAGCGGAAGTTCCTCCGCTCGAGTAGACAGGGTAGTTTCAGAAAAACTGCTGAGAGGTTGATTTTCCCGCTCGAGCGGCCATAGCCCTGAATTTGAGGCAGCTTAGTTCCATACCAAAAATCCATCTTACAACACAAAACAAACTCTCAAAATGGATCTAATGTCAAATTAAGGTGCTAAATCTCCTAATAAATCAATCACAACACACTTTAACCTTCCAATCATTAAATCCATAATCAAACCAACCATAATCTTTCCAAAATTCCCATTACTTTGGGTTTACATGAATATATACACATAGAGCTACCTAAGCTTCTAATTCAAACCCATAATTGAATATTCTCATGAAACAACAAGGAAATAAGATGTAGATTCCCCTCCATAACTCAATTTGGTTCTTTAACATAGATTATCACATAAACTCTCACACCTACCTTAACTTTCCAGAAACAAAGAAGAATTTCCAACCAAGATTAAGAGAGAGAGACAAGATCAAGAAATTTCCCATACCTTGAGTTCAATCTAAGCAATTCTTCACAAATTCCCCAAACTCTTCTCTTGGAGAGTTTCTCTCTAACACCCACGTTTTCCCCTCTTCGTTTTCCCCTCTTCTAGATTACACCCAAGAGATGTCTCTAAGTCAAAGTTAATATAGATATTTATGTTTATAATAAGACAAAATTCAATCGTTTAAGCATCCTAAATTGAAATTTCACAGAAAATCCCATTAGAGCTTAAAAATCGTGCAGATTTCAAATATCAAATCAATTTCTGAAAATTAAGTCCCTAAGGCGCCCAATTTCAGATTCAAATAGTTTAATTGTGACAGATAATGTTCTTAATCAACAGATAGGAAATCCATACTTCTTATTTTCATTTAATTCAATGTAATTTCACATAGAATTTCACAATATGCATTTAAAAAAAAAACACAGAATAAAAGACTGATAAGATACCAGAATCACATACGAGGGTCGGGTTATTACACTATAGGTATAAGGCGTTTTATAAATATCACTGATACTTATAGTGACGTTTTCATAAACGCCGGTATACTATTTAATCTGCTCAAATAATTCAGCCAAATGTAATTGATGACGTCACAGTATATAGTGGCGTTTTGAACAAAAACGCCATCTTTTTTTCCTTTATTTGTTAATTTAATTAATATAAAAATATGCTATGAGGTGGTTATTTACATTCCATTCACATTCCAATTTGCACAAAACACATCATACCAGAAAATAAGAATAAAAGTTGATAAAACCATCAAATTCAATATTTTACAGAACAATTCGACTGTACATGTTCATAAAAAGCATATTTAAGTTATAAAATTCATCCCAATCTTTAAAAAACAAAAACAAAAAACAAAAAAAAATCTAAAATTCACCAATCAGCACACCTGGATATTTAAATGCTCTTACCAAAAATTAAAAAAATAAAAAATTTATGTTTCTTTGAACAATTCTGATCAAGTTGTACACACTATTCCCCAAGGAAAACCTATTTCCATCAGTGAAGGACTTACTGACTTTTGTAGAGCCAGTGTTGTTCTGAGGCTTTCTGGTTATATCCCTCAGTTTCTGTTTCTTTGAATAATTGGATCCAGTCAATTTTCTCGCACTGTTCTTTGAAGAATCATCCACTGTGGTAATTGAAGACAAATCCACCCCTTTCTATACCTTCCCAAGAGTTCTCTTTCTGGAAGCATCTGTTGAGACCAGAGTTCTCTCCTTCTGCAGAACTTTCCTTTTGCTTAAGAGTAGCTCTAATGCTTGTCTTTCCTTATTTTGTCCATCATTTGGGAACTTTATGTGGTTTCTACTTGGAGTTCTAATTTCATCATCAATCTCATGTTCTCTAGTAAAAGGAAAATTTTAAGTAATTAATTTGCAAGCCACTGCAGAAAAAATAAAGGAGAGGAGCAAAAGAATAAGGGCACTTACAAGTAATAAATCAAAATACGGTTTGGAATATTCCTGATCAAAGTAAACCAAGCATCAACCATTGAAAACTAGTAGTTAAATTAGACCATACGTTTTCATGATAGCATTCAGAAACAGGTGGAACATTACTTTTGAAGATCTGAGCTAAAAGAAAAATGAAAAAGAAAAAGAACAAGAATAATATGAGCTAAAAGAAAAAAATAGCAACTATTAGTATACCAAAGTATCTCTAGCATCAAATGTAACAAAAAAAACTCCAGAAATTTGCCACCGGACAGAAACTAATAAATAACTCCAAATACATGTGCAGACTTGACACTACATTATTCCTTCAATAAACAGCAATATAATGGATAACGGGGAAATGACCTTTCGGTTTGGGAACAAGATGAGGACTCCAAAGATATCCATAAGGTACATCTGGGGAACTATAAGAACCGCTTAAATATGTCACAGGTCTCAGCTTCAATTTGTTCTTCCTAAACCCATTTATAATGTCCCATATTCCAAGCCAAATCAGTGCATCAACAATTTGATATGATAGCTGCAAAAAACATTAATCTTCATTTAGAAATGGAAACAAATAATAGAAGCATTCTTTTGAAATTAATTGAGACCCAATAGATTATTAAGACATAAATGCAAAAAAAAAAAAAATGTAGAAGAACAGGCTTACTCTATATCCAACTTCTTGTTTGACACGAGAAAAAGGATGTGGAAACTCGCTGGTAGGCCTGGAAAAAAAAATGTTAAATAAACACGCCTACTTAACTCAGTAGTGCACAGAATGTACGCCTAAAATTATATAGAGATTAATTTACGACACTGGAATAAGTAGGAAACTTAAAACAACAGTACAGATTTGTCAAATTAACATTTTAAGCATTTAACCAACTCCCCCTCCACACCCAAAAAAAAGAAAAGAAGTAAAAAGCTTACGTCCATGGCATTGTGAAAAATACATGGAGTGGTACTTTTAGTGCCTCTGCAACATGCGTATGTCTTGAAGAAGTATTTTTTCACATGAGGAATCAGTTGAAATAAATTTTATCAACACTTCAGATTATGAAAATCGACAGATTATTCAGCACAAGA
This sequence comes from Camellia japonica, assembly GCA_030407325.1. NCBI lineage: Eukaryota > Viridiplantae > Streptophyta > Magnoliopsida > Ericales > Theaceae > Camellia > Camellia japonica. The sequence continues at coordinate 108,502,047 of JAPPVO010000019.1, forward strand.
AAAACAAAAAACAAAAACTACAACAAGAAATAACAAAGAATACAGATTAAAGAAATATCCACTTTAAATAACTGAGCTTTTTTACCATTTCTGAATGGGTATTTGATTTTTTACCATGTCAGCAAGTATGGGGCTGATGGGGGCAGGTGGCTCCCAATGCAGAATGGGGTAGGTAAGGAATCTATTGTGTGGAGTGATATCTTGAGTGTGGCTGTATTAAATCCTGAGTTGTACCAATTTTTTGTTTCAAAGCTACAGCTTGTGGTAGGGGATGGGTGTAGGATTCTGTTTTGGCATGATAGGTGGTGCATGAATTTGAAGTTGAAAGAGGAATTTCCCAGGTTATTTAGGCTTTCTATGGAGAAGGAAGAAAAGCTCAGTTACTTTATGCAGAGGAGGGCTAGTGATGGTTATTGGAGTCTACAGTTTAGAAGACCTCTGTTTTCTTGGGAGGTAGAGGAGGTAGGAAAGCTGCATGAGTTAACCAAGGATGTCCCCAGGTTGAATGATAATCTGTGTGATGTTGTAAATTGGATAGCATCCTCGTCTGGTGTGTTCACAGTGGCATCTGTGAGAGCTTGGCTGCAGAAAAATTCTGGAACTAGTTTACTGGTTCCTAGGATGCTATGGAATAATCTGGCACCACCTAAAGCCCAATTTTTGTGTTGGTTGGCTTGGAGAGGAAGGGTCAAGACTGCAGTTGTTCTGCAAAGACTAGGGGTGTTAGGGGGTAATGTGAATGTTGCCTGTCCTTTCTGTCTCGCTGCAGAAGAATCAGTAGATCATCTGTTTGTGCAGTGTCCTGAAATATGGAAGGTCTGGGGAAGGTTGCTGCAGTGGTGGAATTTATTCTGGGTATCTCCTGCTACAGTGGATGGAGTTCTTTCTTGGTGGTTGGGAACTAAGCATAGGAAACTAGTTAAGAAAATCTGGGGGATGGTCCCAGTGGCAATGCTGTGGTCAACTTGGAGGCTTAGGAATGAGATTGTGTTCAAGGGTCACCTACCAGATATGATGCAGCTTGATGAGTTAGTTAAAGTGAGGGTGGGGCTATGGGTCCGAGCTTCATTGCCTTCTATCCATTACTCAGTCCATCACATAGTGGAGAACCTGAATCAGGTGCTGTTATGCATCTGAGATGGTTGGAGAACCTGCGGATCATGTTTGCTGGGAGTTACTGCTGCGTTTGTTTTGCAGTTCTATGATTGTAGTGATGCTGTGCAGATCAAACAGAGGTCCCCTGTTTCAGAGCTACTGCCGCTTTTGTTTGGGGAGTGTCTGCTGCTTTTGTGTGGAGTGTCTGCTGCTTTTGTATGGGAGTGTTTTCTGTAGTGTTGCTATGGGCTGCAGGTGGCTTTGGTGTTGCCAATGAAATCCCCTTCTGCTCAGGGTGCTTGCTGCTGGGGTGCTTTGCAGTTGGGATAGTCAGTTGTTGCTGGTGTAACATCTGGTGGTTGGTGAAAGCTGGGGTGTGCTCTGCTGTGTTATGGGCTGCAGATACTACACTAAGGAATCTAAGGGTAGGGTTGTTAGTCACAAAGTTGATGCAGTTGATTACTGTGGTGCTCTCAAAGTGATGGAGTAAGGAGTGATTCCTTCATTGCTGACAAATTGTTTTGGTGCATTCAGAATCTTGGAAGTAGGAAGTAGTGTTGTTCCAGGTGTTAGTTCAATTTCCAGGTGTTCAATCTTGGCTCTTTGGATTTAAGCAGCAATGATTCATGGAGGGGAGTTTTAAGGGGTTTAAGCTGCTAATGCAGCTTTGGTGTTGTCTTCAGGACTCTAAAGCTGCTGCAGCTTTGGTTTTTCCTTTTCTTTCTTCTTTCCGTTGGTCTCTCACCAACTTGGGGTGCTAGCAAATGATAGGGTGAGCTCCGTGGTGCCAACCTAGTTGGGATCACTTAGCGCACTGTGATGCTTTTGCACTTCCTTCTCCTTTATTGATGTATTTTCTTGTACTTTGTACTTGTTTTTTCATCAATAAAGCTTATTTTTGCCGATCAAAAAAAAAAAAAAAAAAGAATACAGATTAAAGAAATAAATAACTGAAGGGGCACTTGGAGTTGCAGTACCAGATGATTTCATGTCTAGTTATCTGTTGTTACATCTTCCTTTCAACTTTTACTCAAAATGCAATCTACGTCAACTTTTACCTTCTTAAAAAAGCTTCCACTTTTTAATTAGTCATTAGTTACTCAAGGAGATGGAAGTAGTCCTGCTGGAGGGACCCACCCTCTAATACCTCTAGACAAGGTTTTCTATTCAATAATGTTTCTCTTATCGACAAGTATAATGGAGAAGATTCATTCATTTCGAAAAGCCCATAAATTTAAGCAGCGCATTGCAAAGAAAATATAAGGACTATAAATTCCATACAAAAAACTGAAACTAAAAACTCCATATCTAATAAATCAAGTTCTGAACTGGTTAACTTTATAAGCCAATCTCTCAGGACAAGGAGATCAAGAATGCAACCTTGATCACGTGGAAACAGTTCAAAGGGCATGAACAAGCAAAAAGAAAAACAACAAAAATTTAAGACAAAAGGGTTAGTTTGGTTTAGTTTGATAATAAAAATTTAAGACAAAAGGGTTAGTTTGATAAGCCCACAAGAGAAATACTGATGCTGCTTCTTTTGATAGTTCTCACAGCTTCAACAGTGGCATGAAACGACCTCATGCACATTCCTTCACAACTGCATGGAATCAAAATAATATAGTTACTTGGCTCAAATGATGAATGGATGGGGTGGACAGGATGGGGTAAGTCTTAGTTTCAAATCTCCTAGCACAAAGGAAAAGGAAATCGATAAATATATATTAAACTCCACAAAAGAACTACCACGTATGCAAGAGTATCATCCAACAACAAAAGATATATGTGAAACTTGCCGATTGAACTAGCTATAAATTCAGTTAAAAGCTTCAAAAGAAAAGTTTATCTATTTAGTTGAACAACTATACAATAAGCTCAAAAAATTAGACATTTTAACCTGTCCGTTGGGTATTATACCCCTTTAAAAGATCTCTTATTTCTCTCATTTGAAGGACTCAAAATCACGCAAAATGGACCACTCTCAACAATTACAGTTCCTCACTCCTTCAACCATCCCATGGCAGAATTCATCATTTCTAGTTGAAAGTTGAAACTATTGAATGGAGTAAATTTCTAGACTTTAGTTTCTTTTCTAATTTAACATTTTCAACCCAAAAAAAAAAAATGAAAACATTTGAACATGAGTTTGGAAAAGAAATGCCAACATCAGAATCCGCATGTGAAATTATCCACAGTAGCTCTATTGAGGAAATTAATCTCCAAACATAACTAGCAAGAAAAAGGGGAAAAAAAAAAAAAGTAAAAATCCAAACAGATTCTTAGCATAAAGTATAAATTTGTGTATTTGATGAGTCTAATAAAAGTAACTAGAATTGAAGAGTTGGGAAAAATCAAAGGTTCTACAAAGACCAAAATAATAAATAGAGCACCAAATCTGGACTTCTAACCTTGTATGTCATCCATAATCACCAAGAAGAAGAAAGCACAGTGCAAATTCATATTGCTTACCTTTCACATGTCTTGGTCCATTATGCTTCTTGTGGGGTAGCAGCTTCTTAACATTGTAATGCCAGTGATGATAGTCAAGAGCATGAAGGGCACCCCATACACAGCCTGGCTGATTATCCCCAATTTGCTCATCAATATCTTTGGTCCACAAGTGTTTTCCCATTTACAACACTACAAGCAAAATCCTTGAAAACCCACTTACTAAAGGAATTCAGTGACTATCTTCTTCAATCTTATAGACATAATTAAGAAAATACCATGTAAATAAATATGTTGATTGCCTAGCATATGAAATTTAGAAAATAAATTCGAAATTACTAGCAGCTCAAATCACATAAAGCTTGTCAAAAATCTTAAACAGAACAAAAATCAAACACCATGTGAGCAAGGCTTTGACACAAGCTTTTCACGTACCTTGTACAAAATCCAAGCAGCAACATCACTTATTACAAAATATCCATGTCTAAAAATGGTAAATGTTTATTTAATTTTTCATTTTTCAATTATTTTATCGTTGTTAGAAATTGCCTGTAAATTTCTACAACTACAAAAAATTCTGATAATCAAGCATGAAAAACAGACATAAAGAGTTCAAACACCCTCTAAAAGTTAATGATCACCTAGAAAAGATCCAATTAGCATGTTCAATAACTCTTAATCAAACTAAGGAGTCTAAAAGAGAAAACAAGAACTATGCAAACTATACAAAAAAAGAAATGTACAATTGATGGTACCATGAATAAAGTTGAACAAAAAACGGTTAAAACATTTCTTAAAAAACAAAAACAAATACAAAAACAGAGACTTAGTCATACCGTTGACAGGCGAGAAGAACAAGAACAAGAATATCCAAGTTTATATCTTCCATTTTCATATATAAGAGGAAGAAGCAAACTCCAAAATTTCTCAGTCGCACTTTACCAATCAATTACGCACAAAAACCAACACTCACAGAACCTGTACTATACAAAACCACAACCATTCAGAAACATGAAGTCAATGTTGATTAATGTGATGGACCAACAAACATATTCGTGAACTTTCACCATAAGAAAAAACTTACAGATCATTAGAAAAAACACACAGAACCTGTACTGTACAAAACCACAACCATTTAGAAAGATGAAGTCAATGTTGATTAATGTGATAGACCAACAAGGATCACCACGAACGAGTCAGAAATAGAGTCGGTTTGAGGATGTTAATATGCTTTGAGATCGTAGATCAATCGATCGATCGATAATCGATCTGTGTTCTCTTTAACATAAATTAGTCTATATATATATCAAACAGATCTGAGATTGTAGATACAGATATGAGATCGTAGATACAGATCTGAGTTCGTATATAAACAAAATCAAAAAATCAGAAAATGAGACTCACAAAATTAATCTTCAAATCGGATTGATCGAGAGCTTTGAGCCAAGATGGAGAGAGCCGGATAGAGATTATGATCGTGAATCAGAGCCTACGATGCTCAATCTAGTGAACTTTCACCATACGAAAGAGGAGTGATGAAGAAAACCCTAGAACTATCTCGGGACTGAGAGAAACGCGTGGGCTAAAAAAGGAGAAATATGTGAATACACCTAGCACGCATGTTTTTTTAAATGAGTTGCTTACAAAATATTTTGAAAATCGTTTTGAAACAACGTTTTTAGAAAAACGCCATAACAAAAACGTTGTTATAGGCCAGTTTTCTTGTAGTGACTTCTGAAAACAAGTTAGGTTGAAACCATCTGGATCCGGGGCTTTGTTCCCATTGGAAACTTTGAAACATGTGATTCCAACTTGAAAGATGAGACAAGACCTATTACTTGTGTTTTATGTTGAGTTTGGATTCAGCACATCACATATTAGATCAAACGATTGTTATATGTCACTTTTTTTTTCATCATTTTATATTACTAAGTGCATGATAATATATTATTTATTTTTATTATTCTGCTAATAATTATTTATAAATAAAAAACCAATCATAAATATTTATTTACATAGATGATAAAAGAAAAATGAAAGCATTTCTCATTGAATTATTAAAATTAGAAAAAAGCAGTACCTGATGTTACAATCAACCCATTTTCACTAATGTCACAAACATTTTTTTTCCAATTTTAGTCACAATTTTTTACTTTTAGATAAACTTAATCTAAATACACTTAAAATTTATAATATTTATGAACAAAAAAAAAAAAAGCATTAAGACAAAAAATACGAAAATATACTTCTCCTTTTTTCTTAAAAAAAAAAAAGAAAAAAAAAAGAGAGAGATAAAGATAAAGAATTAGGGTAGATATCATGGTGTCTTAGGTTCATTTCACAATTCCCTCAATTAATTAAAATATTAAATGCATGGAAACATTAAAGTTTTCTCCCATAAGTTAAATTTTATGAAATTAATCTTTACTAAATGAAATTATTTGGAAAAAATTTTAATTTCAAATCAATTTCATTTCTCTAGTTTCAAAAAACCAAATTCTATTATTATCATTATTATTATTCGTTAGATTTTTGTAATTGGCAATCTCGTTTGACGAAACTACTTTTAGTTGGAATTTTATTCGCTCTTATGTTTGGTAAGGATATGAGTGTTTAAATGCGAATTCAATCCGAATTGTGTTTTTGTTTGCCACTGTGTTGACTATGTACGGAGATTGAGTGGTCATTTATGCATTTGAGCGAAGAAAAGGATCATCCATTATTTTTGCAAAGCGTCTAAACTTCTAGAAAAAAAGTTTTACCGCTTGAGCGGTGAAAGTTGTGCTCGAACGGTTAGCCTATTTGTTTTGCATTGCCTTTACTTACATTGCTCGAGCGGTCTTCGCGATCCAGTTTACTATAAATTTGCTCATTTTAGGGTTAGAGCCGTTTAGATTTTCAAAAAGGAAGAAAAAACAAAGTGTTTTATATTGGAGGGTACTTTATGAGTGTTTCCTTGATAATTTAAGAGTGATCAATGGATCCGTGAACTTCTTCATATCATCATCATCATCAAGGGTTTGGTTGTTGTCTTTTATTCAAAAAAGAGAGAATTGTTCTTCGGTGAATTTCGGGGAGTTTGCACCTGAAACTTTGGTGGATTCCAAAGTGGCTCATCATCGTAGATTCAACATCAACATTGTAGATTCAACGTTGGGCAAGAAAATTCCGAGTTGTAGACAGTGGTAGAATAGGCACATCGGGTTTGGTTTAATTCAGGTGTGGATTCGGTAGGTAATTGAAAGTACTTTTGTGTAATTCTTTTTTGTTTTCTTAGTGGATTGTTTTGTGGTTTTGGCCCATGATTTTTTATCATAATTGGAGGCGCTTCAATTGTGATTTTTTCTACGTTATATCGTTGTGCCGATTTATCTTGGTTGTTTGGTAAATTACACTTTTACCCCCTAAACTGTACGCGCATTTGCTATTTGGTCCCTTAACTATTGCTTGTGTTTCTTTAGTCCTTAAACTTTAATAATTTGTGTTTGTCAAGTCCAATTTGTGTCTGCCGTCCAAATTATTAACGGAATAGCGTTGCACGTGCATTCCACGTGATACGAAAGGCTGATACGAAGGTCAAAATGGACATTTCGTTTTCATCCGCATGAGCCATACACGTGAGGCCAATTGGGGTAACAAAAATGGAGGGTTTGTGGTTTTCTTGAAGAATCGAAGGGTTTTGCAACATTATTGGTGTTGATTGAGGTCGAATGGCCATGGCGAAGTATGTACGACGTCAAGATAGTTATATAACAAAATGTAAGTATAATTTTTATAGTTTTTGGTTAAGATTTTTGCATGGTTATGATTTTTTGAGCATTTTCGGTCAGTTTTGTATATTTTTAGTTAATTTTTTATTTGTTGAATCTTTCTTGTTTACTGTATTGTTTTGAAGAAGTGAATTTTAAAGTGTATGTACTGTTCCAAAAAGTGAAGTCTTGTTGTACGTGTTTGTCTGATTGTCTCATGTCTTTTAGTGTGTGTTTTTTTTTTCTAGTGTTCCTCAATTTTTTGTCTGTTTGTCTGATTGTCCCCTGTAATTTTTTGTCTGATTGTCCCCATGCATTTGCATATGTTTCTCAATTTTTTGTTTTTTAATGCTATATTGGTCCAATGCCCATGCAGACATCAATGCTGATCACTTTACCATTAAAGTCAATCATGGCGGTCAATTTAGGATAGAAAATGGAAAGAGGTCATATGTTGGGGGCCAAATAGGTTACATTGACTACAATGATAGGGAGAGGATGTCATTGCTAGCATTGGTTGAATGTGCCCAAATGATAGGATATAATGATTTTGTTGGATTTCATTACAAATTTAGTGTCAGTGAGAATTAGAGCATGGATGGAGGATTTAGATTTATTAGTTCTGATGAGGATGTGTATGAAATGATGAAATTTATAGTGGGGGGTGTATTGGAACTTTATATTGAGTTGGCAAGCCTGTCAGCATAGCACTCATTCTTTTGAAAACAAAAACACTACTATAAATTTCTTAGCGCAAGTCAAGAATGGGTTTTTATAGTGCAAGTGCACTATGTTGCTATTACGACATGGACAAAATAGGAGGGGAAGGTACAGAACTTATACTATAGCTACTCCACCGTACTAGAAAAATAGGAAAAGTATGGGGAGAAAATGGAAGTAAAGAACTTAGACTAACCTTGGTCCAACATCCTAGCCCTTGTTACTTGGCTTGCTCTTCAAGACGTAGCAGTTCTACTAAGAAAGGACTAGCATCTCCTTTCTGTTGACCCTGCTCCCTAACTTGCACCCAGTATATTCAGTAATTGCCCACCCATAGACAACCAAAATTCGATATTAAAATAAAAAATGTATGCACAAATCAAGAGTAATATACCTTTACCCAGCCATCAGAAATAACCATCAATGCAACATTCTTATTACCAAGGAAAATAGAGCCAAATTCTCGCCCAATAGATGGTACAGTATAATCCACTTTGAATGTGACATCCTATTCAAAAGCAAATTGGTTCAGATCTAAAAATATCCTACTCATTCATTAGGAAAATGATATATTGCAATTATAGCTATAGCTAAAGCATTTAAATGAGCACCTTTCCCATAACCAGTTTCTTTAAATACTCTCTGTTTTCCCATGCAAATGGCTCATCAACACTACCTCTACGGGCCTAGAAATGTAAATGGGGAAGGCTTAAATAAAGAAACAAATAAGATGAACATAAGGTACGAAATATGAAACAAATAATGCAGATTGAATAAACTTACCAATCTTGGAGCAATAAGGATGACAAAGTCATTGTCTTCTCAGGGGGTATTTCTGCCTTGGTGCTCCCCATTATCACCAAACTATCCCCAGAAGGAACAACTTTCATTTTTCCTCTCAACCATTTTTAACAGATATAAAAAATAAAAAATAAAAATAAAAATGAGTACAAATTACGCTAAAAATTGTAATATACAATCAACCAGAGTAATCAAATGAGAAAAATACTCTGTTTGGTTAGTTAGAAAAGAGAATCAAAGCAAGAGGAATCTCACCTCACTTGGGACTTTTGTCAAACACGTTGTCTTCAGTAACCAAGCATCATATATGCACATGAAATTGAACATATCAATTAGGGTTTTAGGGCACGACCAGTATTAATTCTAACCAACTTAATCAAACATATATGAGTGTATACATATATATGCAAAATTCTCGAATGCAAAAAACATTAATCAAATCAAATAGATGAAATAGAACGCTCTAGAAAATAAAACACTAAATAGATGAAATTGATAGTTTAAAGGATAAAAATGATCAACTAAACTCTAGAAAAAAACATTAATCAAATCAATGAAACAATAACATCAAAATAATTTTAAAAAATTTATGATAAATCAAAGATAAAATAATTTAAAACATTTATAAGAAACATTCAAAAGAAAATCACAATTTAAGGGAAATGTAGAATCCAAGGAATGATATACATCAAAAGCTAGTGGATCTGCACTCAGTTATGATCATATAATTTAAACAATCTCGAACTTCCATTATTAATTTATAGCTAGTTGTGTAATGAAAATTTTAGAACACCCATATAACATATTCTATTTCTCACAAAATAGCAAACATCCATGAACAAAATAAAATCAAGGTTTACTCAAGAAAAGTAAGAACTTTAATGAAAGAAAAGAAAAGATAGAGTATTTCATCTTACTTAGCATATCCTTGGCCTTGAATTGCTTCCCATTTGTCCAGCTTCCAACACTAAAATCCCATCCTAAAGAATCACCGACAGTGAAAGTAGCTTCGTGAATTGTTTCCAAGTGAAGTGAGAGGGAAACAATGAGAGCAGTGGCAAGAACCACACTGCATCTTCCTTGGTGATATGTTTAGCCTCATCATCTTGTGCCATTTCTTCAAGATCAAAAAGTTACCCCCAAAAAACCATGGACCATCTTCAAGAACACTAGCACTATTAGAACTCGAGTCAAACAGTAAGAATATAAAATCATTATTAGTAGAAATTACCTCCCTTAGACCCTTTCCCCTCCATAGATTAAATGCATATGATTTCCCAAAAATAACATAAACTATCCTATAACCATATAATTTAACAATCAAGACAATGCATTGGACAATGTGGCAATTAAACTGTTAGACCTATCATAAAACATACATCTTCTTCCATTCAACAACAAAAAAAAAAAAAAATCAGCCTATACAAATATACACATCCATATTAAGTACAGGAAAAAAAATTCAAAATTTTAGAGTCTAAATCAGGATATACCTGCAAAATCAATTAGAAAAGGGAATTGAAAACACTTCTTTCAAACTAATAACACTTGAATCCAAAATGACAATAATTTCCATAAAAAAATCCCCCAAATCAATCCAAAATAATAAAATCCAACAATCAGAACAGCTTCTCTAATTTATCCCTAGCTCAATTTGATTCTAATCACACAAAAATCAACACAAAAAAGAATTCAATTTTGACTTTAAATCAGCATGTACCTGGTAATCAACAGTTGGATAAACGTAACCAAAAGCGTTTCCTCTAGGTTTCCAACAACCAAATCAAACAACAATCAGATACCCAATTACACACATATACAAACTTTGAATTTCCATCTCCGCCGTTAGGGTTTGGAAATCGAACAATCAGATACCCAACTACACACATACACACACATATAGAAATCACTGAAGCTTTACACACACACACACACATATAACTTTGAACATAGATCATGAACCAACGAAAATCGAACACATATTTGGCCTTCATCGTTCATCTCGGTGGTTGTAGCAACGGAGAAAGAGCCCTCACATCTCAGATCTACCATAAATCCAATAGATCTGAAGCCTTCATATCTCATATCATCGTCGTCCGAGAATGACACGAAGATGGTAAAGACGGTGGTGGTGGTGGTGGTGGTGGTATGTGATGGATGTGAGGGTGAAGACGACAGCAGCCATGGAAGAGAAGTAAAAGGTAGGGAGATCATCATCGATCTGGTGAGGAAAAGAGAAGATGAGGAGAGAGAAAAAATGTAAAGAGAAGTAAGCCGCCGAAAGCAAATCGATGTCCTGAAGCAACAGGCCGAGAAGAGAGAGAGAGAGGTCGGTAACAGAGGTGATGACGGCGGCCCGACAGTCATAGTGGCAGTAGCGGTGGCGTCGGAGGCAGAGGGGAGAGAGAGGAAGTGTAACCGTGTATAGGTTTGAAGAGTTGGGGTTTTTGATGATGATGAGTAGGAGGTTAGGGTTTCTGGTTTTAGGGTTGAAGAGTTTGAGTTTTTGATGTTTTTTTTTTTAAATTGTTTTGATGTTTGGTCATACTATTCATGACAGAAATTGCATGTCGTGAAAAATAAAATATTTTTAACGGCTAATATATGTGCGTCGTGAAAAGTGTACTTTTTAATAGCTGACTTTTTGTGCGCCGTAAAAAGTGTAATATTTTTAACGGCTGACTTTTTGTGTGTTGCGAAATGTTTAATATTTTTAACGGCTAGTGTACACGTGTCATGTATAGTTGATGTATTAACGGCATGCCAAATGCACGTCGTATAAAGTTTTATTATTTACGGCTAATATTGTAAGTCGAAAAAAAATATCATTATTAGCATTCACGGCCTACGCAATAGACACGTCGTGGTTGAGAAATTATTTACAACATGCAAAAAAAGTAAGTCGTAAAAGTAAGAAACCACGGCTTGCATTTACTGTATGTCGTTAATGTAAAGCCGTAAAAATTCAGTTTTGTTGTAGTGCATGGCTTATGGAAAATTAAAGAGCAATTAGGAACTTGCAAAGTAAAAAAAAAAAAACTTAATTATTATACCTTGAAATTTTTATTCCTGATGTAGTATGCTGTCGCCAGCAACATCCCTAGCATTCAGCAACTCATGAGGTCGGTAGGGTTTTCAAGACTTTGAGTTGACCCTTCAACACTGCAAGGAGAGGATTTCTAGCATCTTGTCAGAGTTGTGCACATGTCAGGGTTAACAAATTTCTTACAATCTTGTGATAACCTTGAACAAATGATTGAAGAGGAGACCATTGTCGAGACTCTGACACTCTGGCAAGTGCTGGACTTTTATCTAGAATGTTTTTGATAAGTTTTAAAGGGGGAACTATGGCAAGAGGGGCAGAAGAAAAAAAAATTACAGAAATATAAATTGTAACTCATTATAGAATCACTTGTAATTTATGTGTTTATAATTTTTTTTTTCACTTTTTACTGGTCAGTAATTCTTCCATTTTTAAATGCCCGTGGAACGCTGCCACGAGTAAAGAAGTATGGATGAAACAACCCACCTTAACTCTATCAAGAATCTTTGGAACATCTTTTAGTATTTGTTCGAATGCTTCTAAACTCCCTTCAACTGACGAATTCAAGTCGCTCCTCTACCCTCCATCTCTTCTTCTATAGCTAGTTGCGATATGTATGGAGTGTTAGATCTATATATATATATATATATGTTGGTTGATTAAGTCGTGGTTTGGCATTGTCTTTGTAGTTAACTTTTTTTAGTTGGAATTTTTTTAGTTTGGGACTAAAAAGTACGTTTTGTTTATTTTTTTGATTTTGGTGAGAAAAAAAAGTAAAATAATTATGTTTTGAATGTAAAATTTTATCTTATAAACTTATTTAATCTATTTTGTGTTTTGTGTTTTTTTAGTCCAACTAAATTAAATATTCTTCTTGGTCAGTTTTTAATATTTTCTCGTAACATGTGCAAAGAGATGTGACCAATTATCATTTTAGTAGCAAATGGGAACCAACACTTGGGTGTAAACTAGAGACTAGTTGACAAGGTAGAAGACACGATGACATTTGAGAATGTGGATGCAAGGAAGGTAGACATCGTCGTACAATCACACTCACTTCTCATATTCCAATGATCAATCTATTTAAATACATTGTTTTAAATATAAATGTTAGATATGTTTTCCTTTATATTTTTTTATAAAATCACTCTTATATTTATATGATTATAGGTCTAGGAATCTAGAATATGCTTTTAGATTTGTGTCAGGAATTAAAGTGCTTGTTGAAAATTAAATATGAATATTGTAGAATTCGTACGTAAAATAAATCTAAATATTAATATTCTTAAGTAATTTTTTAAATAAAATTATGAATTTATAGTACGATTATATCATAATATATAAATAAAGTAGAGACTTCTCTTAGAAAGCCTTAGAAAGATATCATGTGTCACTTTTAATCTCTTAGAATTTTGTCAAGTGTCCTTCCTAGATTTAAAGAGATAACTTTCTATCTTTTAAACTTTTCCTCTTCCTTTGACATTTTTTTTATCATCTCTCTCTCTCTCTCTCTCTCTCCTTCATTTCTTTTTTTTTTTCTCTTTTATTCCTCTAATGTTTTTACTTATTTCATCAATAAATGCATTATTTTGTATATATATGCTTTGAATTTTTCCAACCTATATATTTATGTTTATTAATTTTAATAATGATGATACTGTTTGTTCCTGTGGATGGATCGGACTTGTCCAAACTCCTCAAGCCCACGTAGAAATGGTCTAGCCCACCCAGTCACCTGCAAACAAGTTCAACGGGGAACCGGGTAGTCCCCCAGTGAACCCTCCGACGAGCAAGTTAGAAAGAGGAGTAAAATGTAGAGAGAGATTGGAGATAGAAAAGCTTAACCTTCTTCTTGTCTTCAACGTTTGCTTATATCCTTTGGTAATCATTTCGCTGTCTCTTCCTGTCATGACCCAAACCCGCCCCTATGGGTTTAGCACCGTAACCGGCCAGTAATCCTAGATTAACGAAGGCCTGCTTAACAGTAATACAATAACACAGAGTACAGGGGCTTGGTGGAAGCCAATACAGTAAATAAACAATGTCCAATGAGCTGTGACGGTCTATATGCCAAAAAGATTTTTCATACATTTATACAGAACAGTACGAAACAGTATGCATATAATATACAACCGGTCGGAACAGGGACTTAATCCCTGATAAACAGTACAGTGCAAAACGTTCAGTCTATACAGTAAACAAAACAGTACAGAAGGGGGAAAACTAAACACCCCTAAGCCTTAGCTTGGCAGGCTCAGAACCTCGCAGTGAGGCACATTGGTTGGCTTGACAAAACTGGAGTTTACCCCGACGCTTCTAGCTTTGATCCGGTGCCTGTACACCTACATATATATATGAGCAGTGAGCTAAAACCCAGTGAATAACATAATGCGTAAAGGGGTTTAGAATGAATGTCCTTACAGTAGTGAAAACAGTTCATTTCAATCAGTATTCCAGTTGTTCAGTACAGTAAACAGTCATATGTGGTACATCCATTAGCATAACAGTAAACAGTAGGTCTAAAAGACCGAACAGTAAATGATGGCCATCAATCAGTAAACAGTAGTGGTTCCACGAGGGAACCGACAGAGATCTCTGTAACAGTAACAGTAAACAGTAGGTGTTAAGTATGCCACAGTACAGTTCAGAATATAGGACATACATTCGTTCAGTAAACAATATCAGTTCAGTAAACAGTTCAGTTCGGTATTCAAAAGATAATCATTTTGAACATATCTTTACACAATTGTTACTTACAGAGTTCTGGGCTACAGTAAGCTAGAGCGTCTCCCCGGAATGACAACCCTATACAGTTAACAGATTGAACACACACTAAGTTTCACAGTTGGGAAAGATAATAACTTAATCCCTAAATTGCCTCGGTGTGTTCTACATCTATATCCTCACTAAGATGCCATAAATATGCCCTAGGAATGCCTAGGATGGAAAGAGGATGTAAAGATGCACTTAGAAAACATTTTCGGATTTTTCAATGAAACAGAGTCCCGCTCGAGCGCAGGTTTCCCCGCTCGAGCGGACATGCAGACAACGGTCCTCGCTCGAGCGCCACTTCCAACGCTCGAGCGGATATGCAAAATAGTTAAAAGTGCTGGATGCTCAAAAATCACGCTCGATTGGGCGCTCGATAGCCGCTCGAGCGCAAGACACAAGGTCCCGCTCGAGCGCCAAACACCCCGCTCGAGCGGACTGTAATACAGTGCAAAGTACTGGATGCTCGAATTCCCCGCTCGAGCGCCACATTCCCCGCTCGAGCGGGAGTGCAAAATCTGGAAAACCCAGATTGCACCTTCAAGCCAAAAACCAAGTTTAAATGCACTAAATTCGATCCTCTTGGGCCAAATTTCTAGAAAACATAAGTAAACTCATAGAGCAACATGTCACAAAGGTCAATTTGAGGAATCAAGGCCCAAGGGTGTTTCAATTAAACTCATTTTCAAACCAATTTTCATGAACATGAAGAACATGCAAACATGCATGAATTTAAACCATTTTAAAGCTTCAATACTTGCTCAAATGAGCTCAAATCTTACAAAACATGATGACAACATGATCTATAACAATGTTTTGAACATGCATGTGAGAAATCATGAACTACAGCCTCAAAACTTCAATATATATACATGCATGCAACAATTAAGCTACAATTCAACATTTTGAGCCATAAATTGGCTCTAGTCTACAACTTTGCTCTAACTCATGCAAGAATCAAGTTAAACACAAGAATGAGGAGATGAATTTCTACCTTAAGTCTTGAATTTAAGGTATGGAGGTTCTATTCTTGCAATCTTCCTATAATTTCCCAAGTCTCCAAGCAAAATGAGATGAAATCAAGCTCTCCCTCTCCTATCTCCCTCTCTAGTCGGCTAGAACAAGAAGTATGGCTGATGAAATGTGTATGCATGAGTGTAATGAGGCTCAAAGATGATCCAAGTAGTGGGCCACTCAATGGCACTATGGTAAATAAGTTAAACTCTTGCCAATTTACTTAATTTAATCATACCAAATCATATTTTAATTAAATATGCCCTAAAATCACATAAATTATGATGATCCTAAAACATCAATCAATTTTCGGTTCGGCCGCCGATAAGGCCTTCAATTTGCAGTTTAACATATAAACATGAACAGATAATTACACAGTCAAACTGATAGAACGCAATTCAAACAGATATATATTCAATCGATTCAATTCAGATTTCAGTCAGTCAGTTCAGTAACTCAATTAGTTCAATTATCAATGATAATCAGTCCTAGTTTAGCAGTAATCAACAGTTTATCGGTAACCGGTGGTGAGGGTCATTACACTTCCGACCTGCCCTCCTCGCCGAAAGTCTATGCTGTAGCTTACCTTGTTCAGGGTAAGAGAGTCCTGTTCCGACGGGGAGGTATTGTCGTAATAAATGCTGTGATAGGCTGCATTAATGGTGATGTGCAGTGGCAATAACTTTGCAGATCTTTGTCTGCTGATGTGGCTCGTCCTTCACCTGCCATGTGTCTGAATGTCATTGGCTCTTTATGCCATGTTGGATTCCAGCTGTTCTGGACTTCATCGGCTAGGTTATGTATTGGGCTCCAATTGATAGGCTTGGATTGTTTATAGTGGTTCATGGCCTTTATGGGCCTGTCCATGTGAAATAACATATAGAAGAAAATTACAATTTTAAAACACTTTTACAAAAAGTATGATAAAGAAAATGCAAAAGTTGTAATAAAAAAATAAAGACAAAAAAATAAGAAACAGAGAGAGGGGAAGGGGGAATTTGGCAATCTATAGGAAGTAAATGAATAAATTTAGTGAATGATATACATATAATAATTATAAAAAAAAAAAAAAAAATCTATTTTTTACGAAGACATTTTAGTCAAAAAAAAGTAGGTGGTCAATGACTTTCATCATTAGTTTTGTTAGTTCTATAAGTTTTATAATAATATTACAATAGAAAAAAAAATGTTGAATTGATATTGTGTAGGCATCATAACATTTAAACTCATTTTTTTTTTGTTATAAATTGTTTTCATTAAAAATATTTTTCACATTTATGATATTTGACCACATAATATGTTAATAAAATAATTTTTAAGAAATCATTTATATTGGATCATGTAAAATCATTTATAAATTATATTTGGTAAGTCATTTTATGAGATACTACATTATTTTTTGACTTACTTGAAAATATTTTCTAACAAATATTCCCATTTTATAATGTTTTCATCATGCATAAACTTTTCTATGACATTTAAAATGTTCTTAATTAAAAAAAAAAAAAAAAATTCAATGATTGCAATCAATCAAAATACATATATTTATATTAAAATAAATTTAATTTATAAAATCTATCTGAAAATCATTATGATTTATTTTATAATTTTCATTGGAGATAATAGAAAATGTGTTGATGAGTTTTTCTTCTTTTTTTTTTCTTTAAAAAAAAATAAATTTAAAGTGCTTCTATACTTTGACTGCATAACAATTTGATATATAAATATATATTTATTATTTAATAATATTTATATTTATAAATATAAACATATTATATTTAACTATTAATTGTAAATTTCAATTTCTTAAATGAAAACCGTGCATCGCACGGGATTGAAATATATATGGTTCGTTTGGGAAGTTGGGTTTTAGTTTTTTAGCTATTTTAGTCTGAAATTAAAAAATCTCGTTTAGGAAAGACTTTTTGATTTTTTTGACTTATTGTAAGAAAAAGAATGTAATGATTATGGGTTGGATGTGATGTTTTGTCTTATTACGCTAAAAAACCTATTTTGTCTTTTTATAGCTAAAATAGTCCCAAATCCAACCCAACCCTACCCTTTTTTCCCAAATAGAGGCATATTTGTACTAGTTTATAATGGACCGTGCAAGGTATGAGTTATTATTACAGTATGTTTAAATTTTGTATTTTGATAATTTTTTTAAAAATTAAAATATTATTCTATAAAATTAAATAGAATAGATCATTAGATATATGACAGAATTATGTGGTATGATATGTATCATTTTTTGATTGGTTATACACCTAATGATGTAGACTCCAATTCTATTATCATATCATTTTGGATAAATTTATGAAATTTTAACATTTTTTCCGAATTTATAAAAAAAAAATTATGGTGTGTAACTTTTCTCAACACATAAATATAAAACAAATACTAAGATAATTCTTTTATCTAAAAAAATATTAAGATAATTCACTGAACTAATAAAGAAGCAGGAGAAAATACACACACACACACACATATATGACTAATTTTTTAATATATAAATCATACTCACATAACAAATAGCCAAATTTATTAATAATTAAATAATTAAGTAAATTACTAATTTTTAATAATATGAAAAATATTGTTCCGTTAACCATTTGGTTAATAAATAAATCATTAAGTCAATTAACAGTTTTTAATGATATGAGAAATATTTTCAATAAAAAATTTTGATAATTTATTATTGCATTGGAGAATTTTTTTTTTCTGAGTATTGTGTTAAATTAAAATTTATAACAAATGATAGTTGTAACTTCTTGTATGATAGGACTGATTCATATTTTAAACAAACCTTATGAGTATATTTGTAATTTGTTAAAAAAATAAAATATTTACGTTTCACAATTGACTAAGAACGCTTGTGTAATTATGGAAAAACCTATTTCATAATTGATCAATAATATTCGTGTATTTATGAAAAAACCTGTTGCATAATTCACTAAAAATACTTGCGTAATTATGAAAAAACTTTCACTCAGCATATAGGTCACAATTAAAAAATTATTCAAAATGAAAGGACAAAATCAGAAAGAAAAGATAGACCTCAAGAAGCTAAGTGCCACTTTTATATATATATATATATATATACACGTAGTTAGGTTAGGTAGGCTCTACCAACTAAAAAACTAATACCATATTAATAGAGAATAACTTAGGGGAGATAACTGTCATTTTAAAAAACTTGAGGAGAAGTATCTGTAATGATTTAGATTCTCTCAAATTCTCATCTCAATTTGAGAAAATATTTGAGTTTGGTAGGCCTATTTTAAGATCGATTTTAGTGATTTAAATTATTTACTTTTTAGAATTCGTTAAAATGATTTGACATTGGTAGCTATATTCTCATCTCAATTTGAGAAAGTGCTTGAGTTTGGTAGGCCCATTTAAGATCGATTTTAGTGATTTAAATTGTTTACTTTTAAGAATTTGTTAAAATGATTTGACATTGGTAGATATAGTTTGAATCATATTTTTTTTTATAAAAATAGATGATAAATATAATTTTAAGAATAGCCATCTATTTTTTTATAATACAAATTTGATTCAAACATATAATTATTGATATTTGATTGTTTTGATTTTTTGTATGAATATTCCACTCAACGAGTCGCAAAGAGTGAACGGTTTGGATAACCAAAATCGAGCACAAAATGAGCTTACCAAACCTAAACGCTCTCTCAAGTTGAGATAACCAACTTGAGAGAAGTTAAATCCTATTTATAATTATCATAAATCTGAAGGAAGGTTATATAACTTCCTCAAAAAAATTGTATCTACAAAATTACAAAAAATATCCCACAAAAAACATAAATCCATTGAGAAACACCTTTCCCAGATAACTCTAAAGCATCCTTAACTTTGAAGCCTTCCTAGCAATGTCTACTTCATGCCTTTTCAATTTTCTTATAAAAATTGAGCATCTTTTGAACTTTGACATATGTGATTCCAACTTGAAAGATGAGCACAGGACTGACCACTTGTGTTTTCTGTTGAGTTTGGGTCCAGTCCATTGGGATTATTATAAGGGCAAATTATAATTCAGTGATGTTTTTATAAAATAAAAGTGCTGCTATTCTTATTTCACTTTACTCCAACTGCACTCTATTTTTCATTCTTATAGTTACATTAATATTCTTTTGCACATATAACTCAATTGCCTTTTATTAAAATATCACAGTTAGAGGCTAGAGCTCTCTTCCTCTGCAAAGAGACGGAACCCTTTTTGTTGCTGTGCTTGCAATCGTCTTCTTTCCTTCGTCTTCTTGTTAGATTCAGCTCATAAGGATAGGATATCATCCCTCTTCTCCATGTGAAAGCATTGTTGAGCTTGTCAAGGAATACGGCTTGTCGGTTGGCAAGCTGCAAAGGTGGACGGATTGGGCAATGACCACCGAAAGGAGATTGGCAAGCTGGCTCTCTTCGGCTACCATTTATGTATATATATATGGAGAGGCTGAGAGAAGAAAAAATGTAGAGTGCAGAGCAAACACAGAGAGAATAGAGTGTGTGAGAGTGTATGTGAGAGAAAGTTCTGTAATCTTTTTCTCCGGATAATACATTGCTCTCCGTGGACGTAGGCAATTGCCGAACCACGTAAATATTCTTGTGTTATTGTGTGGTATTGATTTCTGGTGTCCAATATTCCTAACACTTCTTGCATATGTTTCAATCCTTCTTTTATTAACAATTTAGTAAAACTAGGTTATGGATCTCGTTGATGATGAGGATGTGTCAAATTGGCTTCCAACAACAGAGTTTACTGATGACTTATTTGAGTTGAACGAAGTAATCAATCTCATGAGTACAAAAGACATTGAAGACAGTATCGTTAATTATGTTGTTCTGGTAGTGAATGATAAAAAATAGACTTGTAGAGTCTGGAAGCTTCACAGATGTTGGAAGAATTAATTATTTTAGAGTAAGGGTTGGTTTGGGGTGTTCTAAAAAAGTGCACTTTTTGTCTTTTTATGAAAAGATGTGCAGAAAAGTAGAGAGGTGATGTGATGGAAAAAAGATAAAAAGATAAAAAGATGGATTATATAGGTTATGCCAAACAAGGCCTAAATTTTATATTACTCCATCCGTCCCAAAATAATAATCTCTTTTGGAGAATCTAAGTTTTTTGAATAGTACAATTATTGCACTTTAAAAAATTTGATTTTCCAAAATTACCCTTCGATAGAACATTTTTTGGGGAATATCTATGTCATAATTGTACTTTTTATGTTGTTAATGAATTTAAAAGAAGGGCGAAATAGGAAATTTATATTATTTTTGTACTTGATTTTTGAAAAGAAACTAATATTTTGGAACAATGAAAAATGGAATAAGGGACTAATATTTTGGGACGATGAGAGTATTTTATTTGAGGGGTAGTTGAGGTATATGTGCAACGGTAAATATGGTTTTAAATTGATTGTATTCAACATGCAACATGAACTCGAGATATTTGTCAACTTTTTCCAAAAAAATTTCCAACCAAAATCTCAAGTGATTATTTCAAGAAAGATCAATTTTTGAAGCATGCTTTGAAAAAATTGTTCCACAAAATCCCAAATTGATAATGTCAATGATCAATTGACCACAAAGGCTTTGAGCCACTGAAAATTGCAATCTTAAGCATGAAACTTCTAGCTAGTAAAAACAATTTAAAAAACCAAGAATAAAGAGACCTTACCAAAAACAAGAAATAAAACGAAATTACTTTGTCATGGAATTTGTCAAAATAAATGTTGATAACTAGTGAGGGATTAAAAATCCTGACAGGGTAAAAGTTGCATTTTTCTATCCATAAATAAGGAAAATTACACTCACCTCCCTTGAGGGTTCTAACAATTACACTGGTCTCCCTTCCTTTTTTTTAAAATTACACTGACCTTGCTTGAAGTTTACGTTTGATTTACAAATTCTCTCAATTTGTGAGTTGAACGTTAGTTTAACTAACATATTTTTTGGGGACAAAAATTCTCTCAATTTGTGAGTTGAACGTTAGTTTAACTAACATATTTTTTGGGGACAAAAATTAGTGATTAGCTGTTATATTAGCACATAGGAGGATTTCAGTTTGGTTTATATAGGGTGCGTTTGGTAACGTTTACGTTTTCAGTTTATATTTACAAAAATTTTATAAACTGGTTTTTGTTTATTTTTTGTTTATTTTTAGAAAAAACATAAACTATAAACGCGTTTGGTAATTGACAAAATGTTTAAAAAAATTAAAAATATAAAAAAGAGTAAGAAATGGCAAGTGGCGGCGGAAGATGGTGGTAGAAAGTGGTGACGGTGGATGGTGGGTAGCTGGTGGTGGTGGGTGGTGGCGAGTGGGTGGTGGTGGTGGTGGTGGCGGGTGGGTGGGTGGGTGGGTGACGGTGGCGGTGGCAGTGGCGGTGACGGGTGGTGTGTAGTAGCGAGTGGGTGGTGGTGGTGGTGGTGGCGGCGGTGGCGGCGGGTGGCGGGTGGTGGTGGCAGGTGGGTAGCGGGTGGTGGGTGGTGGTGGCGGGTAGTGGTGGTAGGTGGGTGGCGGATGCCGGGTGGTGGTGGGTGGTAGCGGGTGGGTGAGTGG
Organism: Camellia japonica; assembly: GCA_030407325.1. Taxonomy (NCBI): domain Eukaryota; kingdom Viridiplantae; phylum Streptophyta; class Magnoliopsida; order Ericales; family Theaceae; genus Camellia; species Camellia japonica. The sequence goes on from JAPPVO010000019.1 coordinate 108,524,263, forward strand.
GTAACGGTGACGGGTGGTGGGTGGTAGCGAGTGGGTGGTAGTGGTGGTGGTAGTGGTGGTGGGTGGTGGTGGCAGGTGGGTGGCGGGTAGGTAACGGGTGGTGGTGGTGGTGGTGAGTGGTGGGTGGGTGACGGTGGCGGGTGGTAAGTGGTAGCGACTGGGTGGTGGTGGCAAGTGGGTGGCGGGTGGGTGGTGGGTGATGGTGGTGGTGGTGGTGGTGGTGGTGGTGGTGGCGGGTGGGTGGCAGGTGGTGGTGGGTGGCAGGTGGTGGCAAGTGGGTGGTGAGTGGTTGTGGCAAGTAGGTGGCGGGTGGTGGTGGGGGGCGGTGGATGGTAGTGGCGGGTGGTGGCGGGTGGATGGCAGGTGGGTGGTGGGTGGTGGTGGTGGCGGTGGCGAGTGAGTGAGAGGTGGCTGGTGGGTGGGTGGTGGGTGGTAGTGGCAGGTGGGTGGTGAGTGGTGGTGGCAGGTGGCGGTGGGTGGTGGTGGTGGAAAATGGTGGTGGGTGGTGGCTAGTGTTGGGTGGTAAAAAAAAAAAAATTGAAAACTCAAAATGGAAACACATTTTTTGTGTTTTCATTTTTTGGCCAAATTTATAAACTGAGACCACTGATTTATAAATCAAAAAGTTTACCAAACAAGTTTTTATTTGAGTTTTTTAAATTTTTGTAAATATAAACAGAAAACTGAAAACGTAAGTGTTACCAAACGGCACCATAACATTTGAAATGATTATCTGTAAATTAGGAATACAATAAGTCAATTAATCAATTTGTAGGTAAACAAATTAGTATAAATAATTGAAACCAAATGAGAAATACATGAACTTGTATGTATGCAAAGCAATAAATTATATATATAGTTAAACCATGTTAGTATTTGGAAATATTATTTAACACTACTCAAATAAATACATGTGGTGTCCTAATTTATTTTTATTAGTTTAGATAGTGAGACTCATCAATTTTATCTTATTTTTTAGAAAACCGCGGAACTATATGATGTCAAGTATTTATTAAAAACTATCAAAAAATTTATCTTATATTTATGTAATTACTTTTTTAATTTGTTTCAACATTTAGGTTATTCTAGAATATACACATGGATCTAGTGTCACTGTTGTGCGTATAGCATAGCAGTGATTGTTGTGCGGCCTGTGAGATTTATTTTTGGTTATATTTTGATGATCTGAACCGTTCAAATTTAAAAAAATATCAAGAACAATATACTTATCAAATATCAAGTTGATCGGATATCAATAACCTCTTCATCAAATCACATTTGTATTCAGTTTGATACATACATATTCATTTTTTATTATATAAAGATGTGATTTCATTAACAAGTTTTTGATATTCAATTAACTTGATTTTTTACAAGTACATTGTTCTCGATATTTCATAAGATTTGAACGGTTCAGATAATCAAAATAGGGCCAAAAATGAATCTCACGGGCTGCACAACAGACACCGCTACAATGACATTACAACCCCATTTTACGAGTACCATATACAAGTTGTAACATTTGTGATGTTGATTATCACAAGTGTCATAACTAAATTTTTTTAGTCATAAGTAGAGGTATAAAATTGATCTGTGGGCCGCCCGAAACTCACTTACAACTCGAGTGAGCCGTTTGTTTTATAGTCTGGCTCGACTTGTGAGCTCGACCTGACCTTAAAATTTTTACCCCCACACTGGCCCGGCCCAACAATTCCCTGCACACCAACAGTAAGAAATTTGATAAAAAAATAAAAAAAATTCAACTGGTCAAAGACCGTTATTCACCACCAAGGGCCACAAATTTATTTATTTATTTTATATAAATTAGCCCCACTCTCCTCCGAACTCCTATAAATATCACTGCTCTTCCATTTTATTTCTTACAAATAAATCTTTCTCTAAAACTCTCATTCTCTCTCAATTCTTAACTTTCAACTCTCTCAATTAATTTTGAAGTCTCATCCCTAAGTGACAATTGCAATTGTGCAAAAATAAACTAATTTTTGTATCACATTGCCAATTAGCAACATTAATTATTTGAATTAATATTTATTAGTTACTCATTTTTTTTACATTAATTATTTCTTAATATATATTAGTTGTTATTGTTTACATGTTATTGTTTACTCATTGTTTTAATTAATTGTTAGTTCATATATATTATTTTACTTAAATTACTACAGATCATAATATTTTTAATGTTTATGTTGATATTGGTGAATATACATAATATGAACCTATTGATTCTACTTCTAGTATACCTAATATCTATCTTCCAACAACATCATCATCATCTAGGGGCATGACTAGTAGTGTTTGGGAGCATTTTGAAAGAGTATCTATAAATAATCCTGATGAAACAATTACAATTAAAGCGAAATGAAAATATTGTGCACATTTACTTAATGTTGCATTTGCAGGAAATCTAGCCATTTAAAAAGGCATGCTAAAAAACATTTACAAACTCAACAACCTGATATTAGAATTCAAATGTAATTAGAGGCTTCATTAACTGGTAATTTGCAAACATTTTCATATGATTCTATACGTGCACAAAATTCTATAGTTGATTATATTATTAAAAAAGAACAACATTTTACTGCTAGTGAATGTTCCGATTTTTTAGAAATGATTCACGGAAATTTTGCATCACAATCCGTTTTGTTTAGTTTTAGAATTATGATTTGAGTGTGGAGTTGTATTTTGAGTTTTTGAATTATGATTTGAAACGAAAAAATTTGTTTAGTTATAAGTTTTGAAAATAGTTTTTGGATGATTTGTAATTTTTTTTTATTGATTGATGTATAGAATGTAAGAGAATGTGAGAGGAGAGATGAGAGAGAAAAATTGATTGATTGATTGAATAATAATAATAATAATAAAAAGAGTTTTGAAAGTAATTTTGAGTTGTATTTTAAAAATATGTTTGGTTAACATGTTTTATCCAAATCATGATTTAAAAATAGAGTTGAGTTTTGAAAAGTAAACCAAATGCTACAAAGGTTTTTTAGAAAATACTACTTAGAAATAAGATTTTAAAGAAATTTGAGGATATTAAAAGTGAATTATTTGACATTTTCAAAATTTTAAATGGAATAGTTTATTTAACATATGATTTGTGATCAAATAATGGTTTAGAATATCAATATATCACTGTACATTTTATTGATAATAATTGTAAATTAAATAAAATTATTATTTCATTTAGATTAATTGAACTTCTATACATTGATCATTCACTTAGGGTAGAAATAAGGAATGTATTATATGAATGGACTTTGCAAAATAAAATATTTATCATTAGTTTAGATAATGTAACATAAACTGTAACTCATTTGAAATCAGCTTTACAATTACTTATTGATGATAATTTATTTCATGTTCGTTATTATGTTCATATTTTTAAACTTGATTGTTACAGAAGTTATGCATGTATACGAAACTTCTATACTGGTAATAAAAAATGTTGTTGTTACTATTATGTCTTCTGCTAATCGAATTTCAGAACACAGAAAAATTTGTCAACGAGAAGGTATGTCATTTTAAAAAAATAATTTTAGATATAGACAGTAGATGATATTCAACGTATAATATGTTAAAGAGAGCATGTAAACAAAGAAAAGTAATAAATTTATTTTTTGCAACAATATCAATAGGAGGAGTACTGACTCTTATATAACTTAATTGACGCCAAGTAACCTTATATAAATATTTTCAAAAAGTTTTTGATATTGCAATAAAATTATATATATATATATATATATATTTTCTACTTCACCATTTGTTTTACATATATTAGCAGGAATAATGAAAGTTTTCACAAAATATATGGGTAATGAATATTATGTAACCATTATTACTATAATGAAAGAAAAATTAGATAAATATTTTGATTCATTGCCTTATCTTTTAGGTTTAGCCATAATAATTAATCCTAGGTATAAAGAAATTGATTTACAAAAATTTTTAAAACGTATTTTCGCTGATCAAGAACAACTTGCCCCTATTATGAAAACATGCAAAAATTTATTTGAAGAATATAGGGTAGCGGTATCTGCAATACACCTACACACGCTACACTAGTCTCATCTTGAGGTGAAAGATTAAGTGTTTTTTCAGCAATAAAAAGTAAAAGAATATCTCAACATATAAACGTAAATAGTTCTAAATTACAACATTATTTGGATAGTCCACCAGTAGATGATAGCAAAGATTTTGATATTTTGGATTGGTGGAAACAAAATAAACATATGTGGCCTGTACTTTCACAAATGGCTCGTGATATACTAACCATTCCTATTTTTACAATTGTTTTTGAAATAGCTTTTAGTGTAGGTTAACGGGTGCTGAGCGATTCTTGCAACAGGTTTTCACCCCAAATGGTTGAGGCACTGATGATATCCAAAGATCATATACATGCACAAACGAGAAGACAAAATTATAGTGAAAATGAGAGAATTCAAAGCGATTTGGATGACATATCCTCTGGCAACGAGAGTGAATTGTCTACCTCATCCGATGATTAACCAACAAATTTTTTTTTTTCACTATTTCATTTCGTAATGTTTTTATTAGATTATTGAGATGGAGTATGATGCAAATGATTGGTAGGCTAGTAGGTGTCAACCTATTGGAATGTGCTTAACCTATAGCAGTGATACAATTGTTTTACTATTATCAATAATCTATATCTATTTTATTTAACAATATAGATTTTTGTAATATTTTATTTCATTTTGAAATAAAAATTATTCATTAAATAAATGATATCTATTTAATTTAGGAGAACTTACGTATAGGTCTTAATAGGTGAACTTATTGTCTAATAAGTCCTATGATAATTAATGACATCTTTTATCAAACACTATTAAAAAAAGTCATTAATTGTTAATTTTTAGCGACGGTTTAAAAATTGTCACAAAAAATATCACTAATTACAAGTTTTAGCGATAGTTTAAAAAAATCGTCACTTAAAAAGTCACTAATTTTCAACTTTTAGCGACAGTTTAAAAAATTTATCACAGAAAAGCGTCACTAATTGTAAGTTTTGGTGACAATTTAAAAAAATGGTGACAAAAAAATCACTAATTGTCAGTTTTTAGGGACATGCAAAGAAATCGTCACAAAAAATTATTTTTATTAATGATTTTATTAGGACTTATTTTCAATAGGACTTGATGAGAATTAAGTCCAACTATTAGGGCCTATTGATAGTTTACCCTTTAATTAATTTAATAATTGTAATATTTCGTTTCATTTTGATAATATATATATATATATATAATTATTCATTTGAAAAGAAAAAAATTATATAACTTCATACTTTTTTAGTCATAAGTTTATAACCAAAAAAATCATAAGTCATACATAATTAAATTTAAATACCACCATATGAAAACATAACCAAATATCTCATTAATCTTAACTAAAATATTCTAGGACAATTTTTTTTTTTTATTATCCCTCATAAATAATTTATATATATAATAAATCTATCGTTTATTTTTCGCAAAAAAAAAACCCCTCTAAGTTCGACCCAACCCTAATTTGAGCGAGCCCGGGTTGAACTTTTCAGCCCATGGGATGGCCCGACCCTAGAATTGGCTAGAGCCCGCGAGGCCCAACGGCGGCCTGGCTCAACCCAGGCCTTACATCTCTACTTATAAATAAAAACAAATGAGTCATAACCAAACATAATTATGCGTACCAGATACCGCACTAGATGAAAGTGGATTGGGCTCCGCACTCAGTTGGACTGTCCAAGGAATGAGGTTCCTGCAGCAAGAAGCACCGTAAGAGCTGCCCGGCTGGGGTTGGCCGGATAACCCCTCCGGTGTGGGAATTAGTGATCGGAGAAGAAGTGTAGAGAGTTGAGTTTGTAAGTAAGTGGGGTTCAGCTTGGATCAGTTACATTCAATGTGAAGTTGATGTAATTTATATAGAGCTCCTTGCTTGTTTCCCAAGATGGTTTCATGGAGCTCTAGTGCTACCAAGTTTCCTTTTAGTACGGCCCCAGGTAGGGGACCATCTGGTAGTTGTCTAGAGGTGCTTATACTCATTGTAGTCATGCCGATAACAAACCGCATTCCTCTGGTTTAACTGCTTCCTTGATTCTAGGTGTTGGGGACCAGCTGAGGTGGCAAATTGCACATGCATATGCTCATAGTTTCCACATTTCTTTGAGAGGCTCCCTCAGCTCGGCACCGTTGTGCCTCAGCTCGGCCCTTTGCGAGGCTTCTGTTGGGATGGGCTTGCCCGTTCAGATATTTGTGCACGCATTCGGCCCACTTTGGTTCTGATGATGGGTTCAACCCATCAGTTCGGCCCATAGAATGGATTCTGCAGCTCGGCTCTAGCCCAATATCGTAGTTGGGCTGGCCTTTCCACTGCAAGTTGGGCCCAAGTGCTTGAGGACTTAGGTGGACTGTTAGTAACGGAACTCGGCTTAGTTGGGTTGCCCACATGCTCATCTGACCCATTTGGATTTGGGCTTAGGGGATTGAACCGGCCCAAGGCTTGGGTCCGACCCATTTCTTATTTAGCCCCCTTCAATAATATAAGGCATAATTAAAATAATAATCATACATTTAATGGAAGTTGGAGCCGCCTTTACTTTTCCCCCCCAACACGGCCTGGACAAGATCGTGGACGCTGCTCCTGTGGTTCCTTCTGTTGATGAAAGCTGAAGTTTTCTTTGGAAAGATTTGAAGTTTTTGTTTTCTAGACTTTCTTTTGTTTTCATGTTTCTGATGTACTATGGCTCGGTCCCCTTGATGAGTTTTCTCATTATGCTTGCCAAGACAATTTTTCTTCTTTTCTTTGTTGCTGGCTATGAGGCCATCTATGCTTTTGTTAGATGATGGAATTTTCCTTTTGATTTTGCAATCTAATGCTTTCTGGCTTTTACATCTGAATGTTTTTCTGTACTATTTGCCCCTGGCCGAGCACTGTTGCGACCTTAGGGCCGAATGAATGCTCGGTCTGGTTCTGTACTGTTTCAAATAGATGCTCCGTCTAGTTCTGTACTGTTTGCCCCTGGCCGAGCGCTGTTGGGACCTCGGGGCCGAACAGATGCTCAGTCTGGCTAACGAATATGTTGCATGGTTGTGCTTGGTTTTGTAATGAAAGGAAGAAGGTCTTACTTAGGTCCAGGTTGGTTCTAAAAAACAATTGTTTTCCCCCACCTGGAGCTAAGTAAGATCGGTATTGAAGATTGTGCTCTCTAGGCAGAGTTGCTTGAGTCTGTTTCAACTTTGATAGCATGAGTGCATTTGAATAGGATAAAGGCATGAAGAGGTGTCTTACTCAGGTCCAGGTTGGTTTGAAAAAACAATTGTTTGCCCCCAGCTGGAGTTGAGTAAGATTACTACTGGAAGTTTGCTCCCGATAGAATTTAGCTTAGTTTGTTCCAACTCTGTTTGTATGTAGCAGTACTGAAGTGTTGATGTGACGATACTTAAGAGATTTTGTAGACTCAGAGATGTTTACTTAAGATATGTTAGTGTGGTTTCCACCAAGCAATTCAACTTGGCTAAAGTCCAATTTAGTTGCCAAACATAATTCCACCAAGTAGTTCCACTTAGCATGTTTGAGTGCTAACTAAATTTTAATTCCGTTCAGTCATTCTGAAACTAAGTCCATTTGGGTTAAGACCAAATCTAATTCCGTTTGATAAACATCAAAGCTAATTTCGTTTGATACATATCAAAGCTATTTCCGTTTGGTAAGTACCAAAGCTAATTCCGTTTGATAAACATCAAAGCTAATTCCGTTTGATAAACATCAAAGCTATTTCCGTTTGCTAAGTACCAAAGCTAATTCCGTTTGATAAACATCAAAGCTAATTCCGTTTGGTGAACACCAAAGCTACTTACAAAAATTTGATAGTCTTGAGAGAAGTGGGGAGGCGTCTGTATTGGCCAAAAGGTAAATGTCTTTACATCCTGATAGAGAAGTTGGGGTTTAATTCTATTGATAATATTTCTTGAGATTTGCTACATTCCAGGGCCGAGGTATGGCTCGGCCTTTAAGATTCTCTAGGTAGTAAGCTCCATTTCCAGCAACAACTGTGACTTTGTATGGACCTTCCCAGTTAGGCCCAAGTTTTCCTTCGCCAGACACCCTTTTGTGATCCATAACTTTCCTCAAAACCAGTTCTCCAGGTGTGAATTGCCTTGGGAAAACTTTTTGGTTGAAACTTTTGATGAGCTGCTGCTGATATGCCACAAGTCTGATCAGTGCGGCTTCTCTTCGGCCTTCTACCATATCCAGTGCTTGTGCAATAGCTTCCACATTACTGGTGCTTTCAAACAATTCAGACCGGAGGGTTGAGAGACCTACTTCGAGTGGGATGATGGCCTCCATTCCATAAGTCAGGGAGTAAGGTGTTTCCCCCGTTGAGCGTCGTGCTGTGGTTTGGTATGCCCATAGTACGTGAGGTAACTCTTCAACCCATTTTCCTTTCGCATGCTCAAGCCGTTTCTTTACTCCATTGATGATAGTTTTGTTTGACGCTTCTGCCTGTCTATTACTTTGTGGGTACCCTGGAGAAGAGTTCTGATACTCGATTCTGAGGTCGGCACAAAACTTTCTGAAGATCTTTCCATCGAACTGTGTTCCATTATCCACAATCAGTACCCACAGGATGCCGAAACGCACCACAACGTTCCTCATGACAAACCGCTTTGTGTCCGCTTCTTTGATATTTGCCAGCGTTTCGACTTCAACCCACTTAGTGAAATAGTCGGTTGCAGCAATGAAGAATCGTCTAATTCCAGTGCCTCGTGCCAACGGTCCGACAATATCTAGACCCCATTGGGCAAAAGGCCATGGACTGGTGAGTGGAGTGATGGTTTTGGCTGGTAGATGAATTAGTGGAGCAAACCTCTGACATTTATCGCACTTCTGAACGTACTGCTGTGCATCTTGTTGCATCCATGGCCACCAGTACCCGTAAGTGAGGGGTCGGTACGCCAGTGACCTTCCATCAACGTGGCATCCACAAATCCCATCGTGAATTTCGTAGAGAACATTCTCGACCAGATTTGGAGGCACACATAGAAGATAAGGGCCGAGATAGGAGCGTCTGTACAGCTTCCCAGATGGTGAGATCCAAAACTGAGCTGACCTATGTCTGATTTTGTTGGCTTCCTTTTTATCTTCAGGGAGGGTGCCAGATTTTAGAAAAACAAGTATCGGATCTATCCAGCTTGGCTCTAGGTTGCTGCAGAGGACTAGAGATGCAATGCTTGGTTCCGGCACGAACTCAACCCAAACTTTTCTAACATCTTTGGTATTTACTGATGAGCCGAGGCAAGCCAAAGCATCAGCATGGTTGTTTTTGTCCTGACTGATTCGTTCCACTCGTATGGATCGAAATTTTTTGAGTAGATCCTTGGCCTTGCCTGCGTACATTGTCATTTTTTCGTCTCGTGTTTCATAGACCCCAGAAAGCTGGTTTACCACCAGTTGTGAGTCGCTAAAAACAAGAAGTTGTTTTGCGCTGAAGTGTTCGGCACCGCGTAAGCCAGCCAATAATGCTTCGTATTCCACCTCATTGTTAGAAGCCTTCCAACCGAGCCTCAGAGCCTGTTTCCAAATAAATCCCTCTGGTGAGATAAGTACTACTCCTGCCCCCGAGCCTCGGTTATTGGATAATCCGTCGACATAAAGTTGCCAGATGTTTCCAATAAAGAGTTTCCATGCTTCCGAAGCGCAGTGCTTTCCCTATTCGGTGGTGCGTGGCACCTATGCCGAACTGGGACTCCCTGGCTCGGTACTCTGGGTAGGAGCAAATTCTGCGACAAAATCTGCTAAGACCTGGGCCTTGATTGCTGTCCTGGGTTGATACCGAATGTCAAACTCACCAAGTTCTACCGCTCATTTTGCTGTTCGGCCAGAGAAATCAGCTCGGCTGAATATAGATTTGAGGGGGAATTCAGTGAGGACATTGATGGTATGCCCCTGGAAGTAGTGTTGCAACTTTCTTGAGGCGATAAGCAGCGCGTAAGCTAACTTTTCCAAGGGTAGATACCGTGTCTCGGCATCTAGTAAAGTCTTGCTAACATAGTATATTGGCCTCTGTTCCTTGTTAACTTCTCGAATTAATACTGCGCTTACGGCGTGATCTGAGACTGCTAGATATAGGTACAGCTCCTCTCCTGGTTCTGGAGTGGACAGAAGAGGTGATGTACTGAGGTGTCTTTTGAGACTTTACAATGCTTTGGTACACTCGGGACTCCATTCAAACGCTGCCTTTTTTCTCAACAACTGGAAAAAAGGCTTTATCCGGTCTGAAGACTTGCTAATGAACCGATTCAGGGTGGCCGCCATTCCAGCCAGCTTCTGTAGCTCTTTAGCCTTTGTTGGCACTTCAAGCTCTTGTATTACTTTGATTTGATCTGGATTTGCTTTGATTCCTCTGTGGGTGACCATATATCCCAAGAACTTCCCTGTTCCTACCCCGAAAGCGTATTTCGAGGCATTAAGGCGAAGCTGATGGCTCTTCAGGATACCAAAGACTTCTCTTAAGTCCGCAAGATGGTTTGTAGAGAGCTTTCTTTTTACTACCATATCATCTATATATGCTTCCATGGTCTTCCCGAGTTAGTCCTTGAACATTCGGGTGATTATTCGCTGGTAGGTTACTCCGGCGTTCTTGAGGCCGAACGGCATTACTTTGTAGCAATAAGTGCCCCTTGGAGTGATAAATGTTGTCTTCTCTTGATCCAGACCGAACAGTGGTATCTGGTGATAACCGCTATAAGCGTCCAAAAAGCTCATGCGCTCATGCCCTGCTATTGAGTCTACCAGTTGATCAATGCGAGGCACAGGAAAACTATCCTTGGGACAAGCTTTGTTTAGGCAGGTGAAGTCAACGCAGACTCTCCATTTTTCGTTCTTCTTTTTTACTACAACTGTGTTGGATAGCCATTGTGGGTACTGAACTTCTCTGATTGCTCCCGAAGCTAGGAGTTTTTCGACTTCGGCAATCACTGCTTCAGTGTGCTCAACTGAGGATCTCCGACTTTTCTGTACGACAGGTCGAGCGGAAGGGTTGATGTTGAGTTTGTGGCAAGCAAATTCTGGGTTCAACCCTGGAGTATCATATGCCGACCATGCGAATACCTCCATATTTTCCCTCAGCAATTCAAGCAGCTGAAGTTTCTCATCAGTGCCTAGCAAGGTACCGATAAGGAAGTACTTTTCTGGATCATCCTCTTTTACTAGGACTTTCTCCAAATCCTCTACCATCTTTTCTTCTGGGGCTCCCCTTATATCTTCCAAGACTGGCTGTTCGGCCATTTCCACTGTCTGTACCCGGTTACAAAGTTGCTTAGCCTTTAATGCTGTCATGAAGCAATGTTTGGACGCAACTTAATCCCCTGAGATTTGCTCTACTCCGTGTTCCGTTGGGAAACAGATGAGCTGGTGGTAAGTTGAAGGGACCGCTTCCATTTGGTAAATCCATGGACGGCCTAGTATGGCGTTGTAAGGGGAAGGTATATTAATAACTAAAAACTCTATCTGGAGGGTCTTCGTTCCTGCCACAACTGGCAACACTATTATGCCAAGCGGTCATTCTGGCTGTGAATTGAAGACAACTAACGGAGTTGCCGCTGGGGTGAGATGCTGCTGGGAGAGGCCAAGCTTTATGAACAAGTCATAATACAATATGTCTGCTGCAATGCCTTGATCTACCAGGACTCGTTTTACATCAAACCGTTTCCTAATTCACAATGTTATAATCAATGCATCAGTATGTGGGTGCTGTATGCCTTCTAAATCCTTTCTAGTAAATGAAATAGTGCACAAGGGGGATTTGGGTGCCGTGCGTACCTTTTTCGATGTAGGCTCTACTGACATGACCTGCTGAATTTGCATAGCCTTAGCAATCTCTTCTTTCAGTGCCTCTTTACATTCCGGGTCGCTGTTCCATGGATCACATTTATTATCAGCCGAGGTGGGTGCTCAATGTTCGGTTCTGGTTGTGGGTTCCCCGGCTCGGTCATTGCTTTATCCTGATCAATGTAATCTTGGAGGTGTCCAGCTGCTACTAGGTCTTCCAAGTGCTGCTTCAGCGCTCTGCAGTTTTGAGTCATATGTCCCCTGTCTTGGTGATAGGTGCATCTGAGCTTCTGATTACGCCGAACGGGATCTCCCAACATTTTCGGCAGCCAAATAAAGAAGGGCTCCCTCTTGATCTTTTTCAGGATACGATAGATGGGTTCCTTGAATACGGTCACGACTGCTGCATGAGATTTTGACTTATCTACCTCATTCACTGTGAGTCCCTAGTGTTCCCCTCGGTCCGTTCTCTTCTTGTGCCGAGCTGTTTGTTCCGCAGATGCTTCCTTGATGGGGATCTGGTCATCCTTGAGAAGTGCGTACTGCTCAATCCTGGCATGTAGATCTTTCAGTGCTGTGGGTGGGCGTTTGGTAAGTGACTGTCTCAACTTACTTTCCGGGCGCTGACCATGTTTGAAGGACATAACAGCCATCTGCTCACTACAAACGCTTTCCTCTAAGTCATTGTATTCTTCCCAATACCTCCTAGCATAACTGCGCAGTGTTTCTTCCTGCTCCTTTCGGAGACCGAACAGTGTATCCAGCTCTTTTGGGATCTTAGTGTTTGAGACAAACCTGGCTAAGAACTCTTCGGAGAGCTGCTTCCAGTCATAAATTGATCCAGTGGGGAGTCGATCGAACCATCGAAGTCCAGTTTCTCCCAAGCTAGACGGGAAAACTTTGTACATTAGTGCCTCAACTCGACTCCATAGAGACATCATCTGTTTATAATGGCTAATATGCGTCAATGGGTCTGACTTCCCATCGTACGACGTAAACTTTGGCGGGGTGAATTTCTTGGGGGGTCTCATGGCCTCAATTTTCGGGGAGAATGGAGAGAAGACAAGCCTATCTAGCGTTCGGTGCTCTCTTTGGTGAATGGTACGGTCTAGATGATCTCGACGTTGTTCGTTCTGCTTGTTGCCAATCAGCCAAGTACGAAGGTCTTGAGGAGGGTACTCAGTCTGTTGGCTAATCGTCTTCTGCCTCTTAGCCCTTCTCCGGCGTGACCCACGGGTGTGGCTGCTCGCTGCTTCACTCTGTACCGGGACTGGCTTACTTTGTTGCCCAGACTCATTTCTGGGGAACTTCCTTCACTGGTGGCTCTCTAGATAAGCTCCTCCGTCATAAGCAAGAGGGCTCTGCTTCAGTCTTCTTTTTCGTTGGATCACCTAGCACCCTTTTAAGTTACGCTTTCAGCTCCTGTATCTCCATCCCCATGGAGTCTATGATTCGATCTTTGTAATCCTTTTCCAGAAGAAAGTGATGAGAAGAACCTCCAGCGAAGGGCAATCGATGCTCGACGGATTCGGGGGTCCGGTTATTGTTTCCAGTTTGTTCTTCTAGGACTATTGGGAGTGCCAAACCTTTGTCCTTTGTCTTCTTTGTCTGTGGAGTATGTGTTGAAGGTGGGACGTCCTCAATCCCCATTGCCGGAACTGAGTGCAGAGCTCAGAGACAAAGTGATCTACGCTCACCGCACCAATTGTGCATACCAGATACCGCACTAGATAAAAGTGGATCGGGGCTCCGCACTCAGTTGGACTGTCCGAGGAATGAGGTTCCTGCAGCAAGAAGCACCGTAAGAGCTGCCCGATCGGGGTTGGCCGGATAACCCCTCCGGTGTGGAAATCAGTGATCGGAGAAGAAGTGTAGAGAGTTGAGTTTGTAAGTAAGTGGGGTTCAGCTTGGATCAGTTACCTTCAATGTGAAGTTGATATAGTTTATATAGAGCTCCTTGCTTGTTTCCCAAGATGGTTTTATGGAGCTCTGGTGCTGCCAAGTTTCCTTTTAGCATGGCCCCAGGTAGGGGACCATCTGGTAGTTGTCTAGAGGTACTTATACTCATTGTAGTCATGTTGATAACAAACCACATTCCTCTGGTTTAACTGCTTCCATGATTCTAGGTGTTGGGGATCAGCTGAGATGGCAACTTGCACATGCATATGCTCATAGTTTCCACGTTTCTTTGAGAGGCTCCCTCAGCTCGGCACCGTTGTGCCTCAGCTCGGCCCTTTACGAGGCTTCTGTTGGGATGGGCTTGCCCGTTCAGATATTTGTGCACGCATTCGGCCCACTTTGGTTTTGATGATGGGTTCAACCCATCAGTTCGGCCCATAGAATGGATTCTGCAACTCGGCCCTAGCCCAGTATCGCAGTTGGACTGGCCTTTCCACTACGAGTTGGGCCCAAGTGCTTTAGGACTTGGGTGGACTGTTAGTAACGGAACTGGGCTTAGTTAGGTTGCCCACATGCTCATCTGACCCATTTGGATTTGGGCTTGGGGGATTGGACCGGCCCAAGGCTTGGGTCCGACCCATTTCTTATTTAGTCCCTTTCAATAATATAAGGTATAATTAAAATAATAATCGTACATTTAATGGTCATCAATAACAAAATCTCTAATATTAAAATTACTAAATGAATCCTCCTTTAATACAGTTAGTCACAGGAGAGTTGGTGTAATTTCAAAAAAAATGAGAAAAGGCAGTGTAATTGTCCGAATCTCGAAGTGTATCGTAACATGTTTAATTCCATCATGTAACTCTATTAAATTTAATAGAAAATACTATGTAAAATAGCATCTTGAGGATAATATAGTCTCTTTGCTTCTATTGGTGATAATTTGATCTTTTCATTAACTATTTTGAAGTCAATCTATAATAATAATAATAGAATTTAGCTTTTTGAAACTAGAGAAATGAAATTGAATTGAAATTAAAAAAAATTATGAATAATTTCATTTAATAAAAATTAATTTCATGAAATTTAACTTATGAGAGAAAAATTTAATGCTTCCATGCATTTGATATTTCAATTAATTCAGGGAATTATGAAACGAGCCTAAGATGATGATACCATGATATACCTATCCTAATTCTTTTTTCTTTTTTCTTTTTTTTTAAAAAAAGAAAAAAAAGGAGAATCCTATTTTCGTATTTTTTGTATTAATGATTTTTTAAAATTATTTTTCTTCATAAATATTATAATTTTTTAGTGTATTTATATTAAGTTTATCTAAAACTAATTTTTTTTTTTTTATATCTAAAACTAAAAAATTGTGACTAAGATTTGAAAAAAAAAAATCACTTAAAAAAATATGAATAAAAATAAAATGAAAGTTTAAAAACTAAATGCGTTTTGGCAATGCAGTAAAAAGCTAGTTTTTTGATTTTTTGATTTTTTAAATTTTTTGGGTCAAATCACATCTCTACTTTTTTATACCAAAAAAGCTAAATAGTTACAAAAAGTCAAAAAATCAACTTTTTACTATCTTCTCAAAGCATCCCTAGAAATAGGGTTGACCGTAACATAGAGTACTGCTCTTTTCTAATTTTAATAATTCAATGAGATATGTTTCCCTTTTTTTTAAATTTTTTTATCACCTATGTAAATATTTATGATTGGTCTTTTTATTTAAAAATAATTATTAACAAAATAATAAAAATAAATAATATATTATCATATACTTTGTAATAAAAAAAATAAAAAAAAATAAAAAAAGTGATATATAACAATCATCTGATCTAAAATGTAATGTGTTGAATCCAAACTCAACATAAAACACAAGTAGTAGGTCTTGTCTCATCTTTCATGTTAGAATCACATGTTTCAAAGTTCACAAGTAAGGTTTAATTTTATTTTTGGTCCTTAAATTATGAGTCTTGTGTTTTAGAAAAAATTAGTGAAATATTCATTTTTAATTTTGGGTAGTAGGAGATGTCAAATATATTTTTCCTTATTAGTTAAGGTCACAGACAAATTTCTATCTGCCGGCCAAGAATTTCTATGAAGCTAAAATTTCTCTTTGAAGAGTTGAAAATGGAAATTTTTCTGTGAAAGTTGATGTGATGTCCTAGGTATATCACCCGCTTCATCCTTCTTTTAATTTCATTAAATTTCCTATTTTGGGTTTTAATTCGAGGCCTTGTCGACCGTGTGGGTTCATTATACTTCATATTCTTGTGTATTGTGATCCTAGACTATTCTCGGGTTTGATTTTTTTTTCTTGTTTTGAGTGCGGAGGCGAATTGGGGTGGAGAAAACCCTAGTTAAACTTAAAATCGTTTTATGGTAAACAATTTTGCACATGTGGGGGAAGAACCGCACGTGTGGGATGGGGGCTGCATGTCATGACCCGAACCCGCCCCCAAGGGTTAAGGACATAACGGGCCAGTAATCATGAGATTGCCGACGGCCTCAACCAAGCCAAACGTATTTTAACAGAGTTAATGAGGGCCAAATGGAAGCAATTTAAAACTTTGTCCATAGAGTTGTGCTTACATGGCACATCATAACAAACCATACATATGCACATTAATAACTCACATCAAAATATGTACTACACAAAGCTCTGTAGATACAGGATCATATGGGTCTAAGTCAACCGAACAAAACTATATACAACATATTCAAAGACTTCGCCCATGTGACAAAATAAAACAGAATGACAAAAAGGCGAAGGCGGGTCTCGTGCGTGAGATGCAAGGGCTGACTCTTCAAAACCTTTGTTGTTCCTTACAGACTTCACTGGGGCTGGGTTTGGACTTCTCTTGGCTCACCTACAAACACATGAATGAGCGTGAGCGATAGCCCAGTGAATAATATCAAATAAAGAAGTTATACGAATGATATGTAGAACAACATACTTCAAACGGCCTTGGGCCCAATTCATATTTCTATTTAACATATACGCGCACAATTTAAATCAAGTGGCTGTAGTTCCAAACATACTGGCCCTTGGCCCATTTATCTTTCATTTGTCAAACTGGCATTTGGCCCATTCAGACTTTCAAGTCAAACTAGCCTTTGGCCCATTTATTAATGTCAAACTGGCCTCTGGCCCATTCATTCGTGTCAAACTGGCCTCTGGCCCATTCATCCATGTCGGACTGGCCTCTGGCCCATTTATTCATGTCAAACTGGCCTCTGGCCCATTCATTCATGTCAAATTGGCCTCTGGCCCATTCACTCATGTCAGACTGGCCTCTGGCCCATTTATTCATGTCAGACTGGCCTCTGGCCCATTCATTCATTCATTTATTTCAGACTGGCCTTCGGCCCATTCAGTTATTCATATCAAACATTTGTCCACAATTCAAACTAGCAACTTATAAGGCTTATAAGGAAATAAGCAATTGGACAATGACAAGCTTCAAAATATCGATATTACTCACAGTGATCGGTTGGTTGGTTTCCTCTGGAGCTTGACCCTACACATCACATAGCACATACGGGTCACAAACGATTCAATCCGTTCCTTAATTCACATATTCCTCTTTAGGCTTCATTCTTATCTCTTTAACTCATTTACCATGCTCAATGCATGCCTAAGAGTGTTTACAAGTGAAAGAGGACGGAAAACGAAACACAGAGCGCGCAAACAAAATTTTAGAAAACAGGGTCCCCGCTCGAGCGTGGACTTCCCCGCTCGAGCGGACCCAATAGGTCTGCAAAAGTGCTGGTTGTATCATTTTTACGCTCGAGCGTGAACTCGGACGCTCAAGCGGAAGTTCATCCCACATAGCTCCCCGCTCGAGCGTGAACTTCTCCGCTCGAGCGGGCACCATGCCTGCAAGAAAATACTGGGAGCTCATATTCCCCGCTCGAGCGGCGTTTCCCCCGCTCGAGCAGACGTCAAAGTTTCTGGGTTTTCCAGCAATGTTCTTGAGCTTAATTTCAACATTCCAACCAACATTTCTTGTATGCCATAGCTCAAATTTCAAATATATTTATGCTATCATGATACAGACACCCAATTACATCAATATGGAGCTCAATTTCATGAATCAAACACATGTATGTCCCAAATTGACACCAAACTCATTTCCATCATAACACATTTATGCATTCAAAGCTCCTATTCTCATAAATTATACATGCATGTGATGTATTACTCTCATTCTCAACTTAGACGATACAAATGGTGATTACAACATGAGCTTTAACCAAAACTCTACATGAATCATGTATTTCAAGCTCAAACATGCAAATTCAAAACAATTTCGTACATGCATGCACATATTGGCCCTCAATTCAACAAAACCAATCCAATTTCATCATGCTCAGTTAAATTCATGTTCTTGACCATTATCCCAATTTGAATTCACAAAATTACAACTTAATATTCATGAATCCACTTACCTGGAGGCTTTACCCTTCCCAAATTATGGTCAAATCTAGAGTTTAGTCCTCCACTCTTTACAAACTTGAGCCAAACACCCAACTCTCCTTCTTCCTCTCTCTAGCCGACCCCTTTCCTTTTCTTAGAGTTTATAATCAGCCAAATGAAGCTAAGGAGAGAAATTGAGTGTATAAAGGCCCCTTATAAGCCCCCACTCAACACATTATTTTATTATAAAACAATTGGGCACTTAATTCATTAATTTAATCTGATCCGAATCAATTTCCAATTAAATTTCACCGTAGGCTCTAAAAATTACGCTAATCACAATGGCGTAATCAATTTCGAGTTCTGTGGCCGATAAGGCCTCCAATCAAATTTTCAAAGCAGATAATCAAACAGATACTCCTACGGTGAACAGATAGAAATTCAAAACCACATATATTCACGTAATTGGCACACAGAATCATACTAAACAGATAATTGCATTCGTATTAAGGACCAATTAACATAATAAGGGACAAAGTTATCACAGCCTTCCCCCCATTAGGAAGTTTGGTCCTCCAAACTTATTTTACCTTCGTCGGGAAACAAATGTGGATAGCGTAGTCGCATTTCCTCCTCTTTTTCCCATGTACCATCCATGCCATAGTGTTCTTTCCATTCCACTTTCACCATTGGGATGGACTTGCTTCTCAATTGTTTCATTTGCCGATCAACAATTCGTTCCGGCCATTCAGCGTACTCCATATTTTCATCCAAAGCTACCCGGTGATAATCAATCACATGGAACGGGTCTCGGAGATAACCCCTCAACATTGACACATGAAATACATTATGGATTTGCTCGAATCCCGGTGGCAAAGCAACTCTATAGGCCATTGGGCCAAGTCTTTCCAGAATCTAAAACGGTCCAATGTAACGGGGCAACAACTTGCCCTTCTTTCCAAATCTGACTTGGCCTTTCATTGGGGACACACGGATAAACACGTGGTCACCGACCTCATACTCAAGAGGTCTTCTCCGAACATCTACATAGTTCTTTTTTCAGTCCTGAACTGTTTTGAGCCTTTACCGAATAGTTTTGATTTTCTCAGAAGTATCTTGCACAATTTCAAGCCCAAGTAAAGCTCTATCCCCGACCTCTGTCCAACAATTTGGCGATCTACACCTTCTACCATACAAAGCCTCGTATGGTGCCATACCGAAGCTGGAGTGGAAGCTGTTATTGTAAGCAAATTCCGCAGGTGGCAAATAGTCTTCCCAACTCCCCTGAAAATCCAAAGCACACATCCGAAGCATATCTTCCAAAGTCTGTATTGTTCGTTCTGATTGCCCATCGGTCTGTGGGTGGAATGCAGCACTGAACCTTAGTTCCGTCCCCATAGCTTCTTGCAAACTCTTCTACAGTCTAGATACAAATTTTGGATCTCTGTCCGACACAATAAATACCAGAACTCCGTGTAAACAGACGATCTCATCAACATAAATAGTAGCCAATCTATAAGCATTAAACGTAGTTTTGACAGGCAAAAAATGTGCAGATTTAGTCAGTCTATCAACTACAACCCAAATAGAATCCATACCTCGAGAAGTCCGAGGTAGGCCAACAACAAAATCCATAGTCATATGCTCCCACTTCCATTCAGGAATAGGGAGAGGTTGCAGTAGACCGCCCGGTTTCTGATGTTCAGCTTTAACTTGCTGACACTGAAGACATTTGGACACATATTCTGCAATCTCTTTCTTCATTTTAGGCCACCAATAGGTTTGTTTCAAATCCCGATACATTTTATTATTACCCGGATACATAGCAAATACGGATCTGTGGGCTTCATCTAAAACCCTCTTCTTTAGTTCCGGAATATCTGGGACACACATTCTGTTTCGAAATCTCAACACTTCATTTTCAATACCGAACTTTGCTTTCAGACTTGTCTCAAATTCATCAATCACCTTTTTGAGGAATTCATCATCTTTCTGTTTCTGCTTAATTTCATCAATGATTGCCGGCTCGGCTGTAATAGCGGCTATCAATCCGCCCTGTTCACACATTACCACTTCGATTTCAGACTTCTCAAAATCTTGCAAGATCTCTTTCTGTTCAGTAAGCAAACAAGCCATACTCCTCGTTGATTTTCTGCTCAAGGCATCAGCAACTGTGTTAGCTTTCCCGGGGTGATACTGAATCTCTAAATCATAATCCTTTATCAGTTCCAACCATCTCCTCTGTCGCATATTCAACTCCTTCTGCGTGAAGAAGTATTTCAGACTTTTGTGATCCGTGTAGACTTCACACTTTGCCCCATACAAATAATGCCGCCAGATTTTCAAAGCAAAAACAACTGCGGCCAACTCTAAGTCATGCGTTGGGTAGTTCTTCTCGTGTGGTTTCAACTGTCGAGAGGCGTAGGCAATAACCTTTCCGTTCTGCATTAATACACAACCCAAACCTTTATAAGACGCATCACTGAAAATTACAAAATTTTCCGTACCTGACGGTAGTGTCAAAACTGGTGCAGTGGTCAATCTCGTTTTTAGCTCATGAAAGGCAGATTCTCTTTCATCATTCCATTCAAATGATTGCCCCTTGCGTGTCAATTGGGTAAGAGATACAGCTATCTTGGAAAAGTCTTTCACAAATCTTCTGTAATAACCAGCTAAGCCCATGAAACTGCGGACCTCTATTACATTTGTCGATGTAGGCCAATTCACAATTGCCTCTATTTTCTGTGGGTCCACTGAAATTCCTTCCTTGTTAATCACATGCCCTAAGAAAACAACTTCATCCAACCAAAACTCACATTTTTTTAGTTTAGCAAATAATTTCTTTTCCCGAAGTATTTGCAGGACAGTTCTCAAATGATGTTCATGTTCAAGTCTATCTTTAGAATATATCAAAATGTCATCAATAAAAACCACAACAAATTCGTCAAGGTAGGTTTTAAAAATTCGGTTCATTAAGTCCATAAATGCTGCCGGAGCATTAGTAACTCTAAATGGCATAACAAGAAACTCAAAATGTCCATACCTCGTTCTGAACGCGGTTTTCTCGACATCCTCTGCCTTAACTTTCAGCTGATGATACCCGGATCTCAAATCAATTTTAGAAAACACCTGTGATCCCTGTAACTAGTCAAATAAGTCATCAATACGGGGTAGGGGATATTTGTTCTTTACTGTTACCTTGTTCAATTCTCGATAATCGATGCACAAACGCAAAGTTCTATCCTTATTTTTCACAAACAATACCGATGCACCCCAAGGCGAAGTGCTAGGTCGAATAAACCCCTTGTCAAGCAGGTCTTGCAACTGTTCTTTCAGTTCTTTCATTTCAGCAGTAGCCATTCTGTAGGGAGTTTTAGAAATAGGCTGGGTGCCTGGCACGGTTTCAATAGTAAACTCTATCTCCCTATCTACCAATTCCCCTGGTAATTCATTTGGAAACACATCTGGAAATTCTCTAACAATAGGGATATCATTTAATTCAACATTCACAGATTGTTCAGACAACACATAGCACAAATAACCCTGGCACCCTTTCCTGATCAGTTTACATGCTTTCATTGCAGATATCAAATAAGGTGGAGGCACTACCCCATTACCCACAAACACAATCTCTTTATGTTCTGGTGGTTTAAACACAACCCGTTTTGTCACACAATCAATGGTGGCACAATATTTGGTCAACCAATCCATGCCCAAAATTACATCAAAATGCCTAAAGTTCAAGGGTAACAAATCTACATATAGGATAGCATCCTCAACACGCATATCATAAAACCGGTATATAGATTCACACAATACAGATTCCCCAGATGGAGCAGACACACATAGCAGATATGGCAGTAATTCTAAGGTCTATTCAGTCTAGATGCAAATGCACATGTCACAAAAGAGTGTGTGGATCGGAGTCAATTAACACAAAAGCATCCTGATTACATATAGAAATAGTACCTGAGACAACTGCGTTGGCATTCCGTGTATCGCCCGGAACAAGCGCAAAAACTCTCCCTTGTCTCACGGTATCCCCGGTGATAGCGGATCTCAAAGTATTTCCTGGTTTTGGGATCGATGCAGTGGAACTAGCAGCTAGCTTCCCACTGTTCTGATTACAATCTCGGGCCATGTGCCCTTGTTTACCACACTTGAAACAGGCCCCTGACACACGGTAACAAACCCCACGGTGCCTTTTGCTACAAATATTGCACATGGGAGCTGTGTCTCGGGAAGAATTCGAAGTATTTGAGGAGCCCGTGTTTTGCTTTTTGGAAAATTTCTTCTTTGAGAAGAAGCCTTGTCTTTTGTTGCCTTTCCAGTCAGTTGTTGGCTTAGCTTGTCTGGCTATGTTAGCCTCTGATATGATGGCCCTATCTAGTACCCCAATGTAGGTTTCTAGCTTCAAGACATTCACTCTTTCTAAAATGTCACTTCGAAGCCCACCTTCAAAATGTCTCGCCTTCTTATAGTCAGTGTCAATCACGTGTGGTGCAAACCTGGCCAATTCAGTGAATTTGGCCTCATACTCGGCTACAGTCATGCTGTCTTGCCTAAGTTCCATGAACTCTGCTACTTTCCTGTCCCGAACACACTGCGGGAAGTACTTGTCATAGAAAATTTCCAAAAATTTCGCACAATCAACATCTTTATGATTTTCTCGCATTAACATCCACCACCTTCTCGCTTCATCCTCTAGCATAAAAGTGGCTAGAAGCACTTTCTGTGTCTCCGAACACGGGAACACTTCAAACAATTTTTCGATGCCGAGAACCCAAGCTTCAGCTTTCAACGGATCTAATCCACCATGAAACTGTGGTGGTTTCATTTTCTTGAATTCTTTGGTGAGTGCTATTATTCGATCATCATTCTGATTATCTGGCACGGGTGGTGCCAGAGGTAGAGGTGGAGGTGGAGGATGTGGCTGTTGCCACTATTGTTGCCACTCTTGTTGTTGCCTCAATGTCTCTGCCATTTCCTGAATCAGTCTCTCCATTCTATCTATTCTGGCAGTAGAAGACTCCTCTATCTCATCACCTCTTGTTCTCACCATCTGATTAAACTTGCATTATACTTCATACAAAAGATACACAAGTATGCATATACTAGAAAGCATACATATTCAAACAATTGCAATACAAGCAATTCACAAAGTTATAGTACATAATCGTTCATGTCAAAACATTTACGCATATTCTTGATGCTTTCAAATTCAGACTTATCATATGAATGCATCCTAGATCTTTTCTAGACGCCTATTGCTCTTTTGGACAAGTGTGTGAGTTATTAACTCGTGCTCTGATACCACTCTGTCCGGACCCGAACCCGCCCCCAAGGGTTAAGGACATAACCGGCCAGTAATCATGAGATTGCCGACGGCCTCAAACCAAGCCAAACATATTTTAACAGAGTTAATAGGGGCCAAACGGAAGCAATTTAAAACTTTGTCCATAGAGTTGTGCTTACATGGCACATCATAACAAACCATACATATGCACATTAATAACTCACATCAAAATATGTACTACACAAGCTCTGTATATACAGGATCATATGGGTCTAAGTCAACCGAACAAAACTATATACAACATATTCAAAGACTTCGCCCATGTGACAAAATAAAACAGAATGACAAAAAGGCGAAGACGGGTCTCGTGCGTGAGACGCAAGGGCTGACTCTTCAAAACCTTTGTTGTTCCTTACAGACTTCACTGGGGCTGGGTTTGGACTTCTCTTGGCTCACCTACAAACACATGAATGAGCGTGAGCGATAGCCCAGTGAATAATATCAAATAAAGAAGTTATACGAATGATATGTAGAACAACATACTTCAAACGGCCTTGGGCCCAATTCATATTTCTATTTAACATATATGTGCACAATTTAAATCAAGTGGCTGTAGTTCCAAACATACTGGCCCTTGGCCCATTTATCTTTCATTTGTCAAACTGGCATTTGGCCCATTCAGACTTTCATGTCAAACTAGCCTTTGGCCCATTTATTAATGTCAAACTGGCCTCTGGCCCATTCATTCGTGTCAAACTGGCCTCTGGCCCATTCATCCATGTCGGACTGGCCTCTGGCCCATTTATTCATGTCAAACTGGCCTCTGGCCCATTTATTCATGTCAAATTGGCCTCTGGCCCATTCACTCATGTCAGACTGGCCTCTGGCCCATTTATTCATGTCAGACTGGCCTCTGGCCCATTCATTCATTCATTTATTTCAGACTGGCCTTCGGCCCATTCAGTTATTCATATCAAACATTTGTCCACAATTCAAACTAGCAACTTATAAGGCTTATAAGGAAATAAGCAATTGGACAATGACAAGCTTCAAAATATCGATATTACTCACAGTGATCGGTTGGTTGGTTTCCCCTGGAGCTTGACCCTACACATCACATAGCACATACGGGTCACAAACGATTCAATCTGTTCCTTAATTCACATATTCCTCTTTAGGCTTCATTCTTATCTCTTTAACTCATTTACCATGCTCAATGCATGCCTAAGAGTGCTTACAAGTGAAAAAGGACGGAAAACGAAACACAGAGCGCGCAAACAAAATTTTAGAAAACAGGGTCCCCGCTCGAGCGTGGACTTCCCCGCTCGAGCGGACCCAATAGGTCTGCAAAAGTGCTGGTTGTATCATTTTTACGCTCGAGCGTGAACTCGAACGCTCAAGCGGAAGTTCATCCCACATAGCTCCCCGCTCGAGCGTGAACTTCCCTGCTCGAGCGGGCACCATGCCTGCAAGAAAATACTGGGAGCTCGTATTCCCCGCTCGAGCGGCGGTTCCCCCGCTCGAGCGGACGTCAAAGTTTCTGGGTTTTCCTGCAATGTTCTTGAGCTCAATTTCAACATTCCAACCAACATTTCTTGTATGCCATGGCTCAAATTTCAAATATATTTATGCTATCATGATACAGACACCCAATTACATCAATATGGAGCTCAATTTCATGAATCAAACACATGCATGTCCCAAATTGACACCAAACTCATTTCCATCATAACACATTTATGCATTCAAAGCTCCTATTCTCATAAATTGTACATGCATGTGATGTATTACTCTCATTCTCAACTTAGACGATACAAATGGTGATTACAACATGAGCTTTAACCAAAACTCTACATGAATCATGTATTTCAAGCTCAAACATGCAAATTCAAAACAATTTCTTACATGCATGCACATATTGGCCCTCAATTCAACAAAACCAATCCAATTTCATCATGCTCAATTAAATTCATGTTCTTGACCATTATCCCAATTTGAATTCACAAAATTACAACTTAATATTCATGAATCCACTTACCTAGAGGCTTTACCCTTCCCAAATTATGGTCAAATCTAAAGTTTAGTCCTCCACTCTTTACAAACTTGAGCCAAACACCAAACTCTCCTTCTTCCTCTCTCTAGCCGACCCCTTTCCTTTTCTTAGAGTTTATAATCAGCCAAATGAAGCTAAGGAGAGAAATTGAGTGTATAAAGGCCCCTTATAAGCCCCCGCTCAACACATTATTTTATTATAAAACAATTGGGCACTTAATTCATTAATTTAATCTAATTAATTTAATCTGATCCGAATCAATTTCCAATTAAATTTCACCGTATGCTCTAAAAATTACGCTAATCACAATGGCGTAATCAATTTCGAGTTCTGTGGCCGATAAGGCCTCCAATCAAATTTTCAAAGCAGATAATCAAACAGATACTCCTACGGTGAACAGATAGAAATTCAAAACCACATATATTCACGTAATTGGCACACAGAATCATACTAAACACATAATCGCATTCATATTAAGGACCAATTAACATAATAAGGGACAGGGTTATCACACTGCACATGTGGGAAGTGGGGTCGCCTGTGTGGTGAGAGACGAGCTTTAAGGCTCACTACTAGAATAAAAGCACGTGCGAAAGAAGAAAACCCCACGTGCGGAAGAGAGAAATCGCACATGCGGCTTGGGGCCCGCACGTGCGAAAGAAAGGCGACGCATATGCGGGAACGTTTAGTGAAACCGAAAATGTTTGTTTTATTCCTTCTCTTCACTCCTCTCTCTCTCTCTCTCTCTCTCTCTCTCTCTACTTCATGTTTTCTTCTCCTTCTCTCAACATTTACCCCTATCACCTTATATTTCCTTTTGATTTCTCCAAATCCATTAGGATTTGACCCTAGTGCTTTGGAACTTCTTGGAGAGCTCCTCAAGGGCTACATTTGGTGCAATACTAAAGAAGATCGAATTTCGACACCATTGATTCTAAGGCTTTTCTTCTCATCTTTTCTTTTCAAACTTGAGGTAGGGAATTTCTTTGAGTTATATTTATGATTTTAGTATGTCTAGTCCTTCTTTCTCAAATCTATAGTCTTATGAGGGGAATTTTGTATTGTTGGATTTTGGAATTAAATGCTTGAAAATGTGACAACTCTCATGTTTTTACTCAAATTGACCTATTTTATGAACTTATGAGACTCTTGGAAGTATATTGCGGAAAATGTCTTTAAAAAATGAGAAAAATATGTATTTGAAGGAAAACCCTAGATTTTGGAAATTTGGGGAAAAGTTGATTACGTGAAAATTTATGCAAATGTTGGAATTTCCATGGAGAAAAATGATGAATTCTCATATGTTGATATATCGTTGAGTTATCCATGAGATGGATAAGTTTTTATTGTTGAGAAATTGACATGGATTGCATGATTGATATATGTTTGGATTGATAAAATTTAATAGCGATTATGAATATGGAAGGTTGTCATATGTTACATATATATTTATATTTCGAGGAATATCGGTGATTGAGATAAATTTGAGATATGTGGAACATTGTGTTAACATTGAGTAAATGTTGAAAATTTGAAATTTCTAATTGAGAATATGTATATGTAATTTAATTCCATTTCATTCATTGCGTAGCTTTTGAATAAAGTCTTATTAAAGCTATGATTTTGGAAAGATGGAGTCATTGTTTTTTAAATGGATTTTGGAAACTTGAATTGTTTTGGGGATAAATATGGTGGTAAGTCCAGATAAGGGGTGTTAATTGAGATTTAAGTTGGCCTAAGTGTTCAAGGTGACAGACTGAAAACACGCGCTGTGATGGCCCCGAACTTTTAAAACAATATTGATTCAAAATTCCTATTCCATATTGGAATCCTTACTACTTTTGAACCTTATGAATCAAGTGTTGTCACATACTCTTCTCTTTATGATTATTCGTTCCCGTCCAAAAGTTTATTCCGAGACATCGACTTGGGTCTTTGGGTATTGAAATGAGTCCGGGAACGATGAGAGTACTCCAAAGTCGTTTTTAGCCTTACTTGAAAATTGAGTCCACTTGAGCGGTCATTTGGTCGCTCGAGCGGTAAACCCATCCATCCAGTTCTTTGTTCTGAAGTCTGAAATACTGAGAGTGTGATTTCACCACTAGAGCGAAGGTTTTACTGCTTGAGTGGTCTGCCTGCAGAGGAGAGGGATTCTAGGAGTTTGAATTCACCGCTTGAGTGTAGCATCCATCGCTCGAGCGGTATGTCTGGAGTCAGGTTCGAAAAGTGTGTCCAATCACTTAAAATCTGAAGTAAATAACCCTTCCTTTTCACTTTTCATTAATCTCTCTCTACACTTCACTCCACTATCTTTTCTCTCATCTCTCTCTAGAAAACACCCACCAACCCTCTTAAATTCTTGATCTCTTCAAATCCATTGGATGTTTAACCCTAGTTCTTTCATCAGTTTCGGAGAGCTCATCAAGGGCTATGACGTATGCAGTGGAGATCAGATTTCTTTCTCTCCAAGCTTGAAGTAAGGAGTTTCTTTGAATTATATATATGATTTTGGCATGTCTTATCCCATTTCTTTGATGAAATCATTGTGTTATGAGTTAGGGTTTGAGTTGTGGGTTTTGATTGTGCTTCAATAGGGATATTTTCTCATCCTATTTATGAAATTGATTTGATTTATGAAATGTGTAACTCTTGGAAGTCAATTGATGTTAATACCTTTTGTAGATAAGAAAATTTATTTTGGAAGGAAAACCCTAGATTTCAGGAAATAGGGGAAATTTTTTTTTTATATTTATTATTATTTTTTAATATTTAAGAAAACTCATGAGATCAGGGGATTTTTATTGAGAAAGATAAGGAAAAGCAGATGTTTGATATATTGTTGAACCATCTATGAAATGGATGGATTTTGTTGAGAAATGTGCCATGGATAGTGTAGACACCCCATTTTGACCGCCCTTAAGACTTGGGCACCTTATTCTGAACACTTGATGATGATATAATACGCTGTGCAATTGTTCAATTTTTTCAACAAAAGGCTTCAGTTTCAAGCTTTAAAACCTAAACCTTGAACCCCTTTTGAACCAAAACCTTATTTTTTCGAGTCTAATCACTCAGAGAACTGCTGGCCAACAAATGGCCGGCAGGCCATTTTTATTAGGTCGGTCGTACCCCTTCATAGCCGGCCGGCTATATTCAGCGTAGCAGATATTATGATAGCAACTAGCTATCCCCATGTACATACTTTGTACTAGCTGTCTCTTTACTGATATTTCCGATGTGAAAACTTGTTTTTCTATAAATACAAGACCTCTCCTCATGGTTTGGGCTTAGAAAATTTTGCCAAAAAGCTATAACTTGTCCAACACACTTCCCTCATCTCTTGCAATATACATACACTATACATACACCTTCTAAGCTTAAACTTTAAGCTTTTGCTGAGGTTCTTGAATCTATCTTCAGCTTCTTTAGAGTGCTTGGTTTGTGGTTTGTTAACTAAGAAGCTTTTCCTCTCTTTCAAGAGGTAAACTTTAAGCTCTTTTACCATCTTTTCTCTCTCTTTTCTTTTTCTTTTCATACTAATTTTAGAGCTATTTTAAGCTTAAAAATGTGATTTAAAGTTACAAAAAGAGGAGGGGTTAGCCACCCTTCCTTAGGCCTTGTTTCATAGTTTGTTACTTTGCCTTTTTCTACTTTGTTTCTTTTGGTTTTGGCCACTGTTTTTTGGAATTTAGGGGTTGTTTTGTGTATATTTAATTTATTCTTTGAATATTATACTTGTGTTGTTGTAAGGCCTCATGGATTTGGTGTATAGGCCATACGTTCCAATCCATTTGAGTTGATAGTCCTTCCTTTCTCTTTTTATAGCTTTCATGTATATATTCATGTCATTGTAATCATCCACCTTTTCATTCATAATCGGCAACCTCCATCCTTTCTTTATTTCTTTTGATTAAGAGTTGTATCAAACAAAAGATTACCGTTCAAGGCATAAGAAAGAGACCCCTCATGGTAAATGGTTTAATCTCTTCGGAGGTTCATTACCAAGGCAATACATCTCTCTTATGCTAAGCATAATCTCTTGTTTGACACTTCCTTTTATTGCCGGTGCATTACTTATAAGAGACTAATTTTTTAGTTAGACCCGTAGAAATCACAAAAGAAAGAGTTATTATAACTTATTACCGGGTTTGCATTTGGAGTCATTATCGCTCGTTTCAAGTTTGACTCCGAATTCATTATCATTCGTAAATGAGTTTGATTCTTTCTTTGTAGTTTCCCCCGTAGAAAAGGGCTTGAAAAGCTCATTTCTCAAGTCAAGTCATGCTTGCTATTCTTTATTGCTTTGGACTTAGTGGACGTAATCATCACATTTGGACAAAAAGGAAGAAAAAATAAGAAAATAGAAAGGTAAAGTAAAAAAAGGCTAATGAAATTAGAGTCAAAAAAAAAAAGGTAAAAAGATAATAAAATTTGGTTAGGTTCAGTGGGACGTTATACTGAACCTATTGCGTCTTGAATCATCGCATATTGTTTCAGTGATGTTCGATGATTCATGAAGCAAGTCTACCCCCTCCCTTGAGGTAACTCCATGATAGGGAGGATGTATTGTTTATCCTTTGTTTCATTTATTGAGCTCTTGTCTGATCGCTTCTAAGATCATCATGCAACAAATTTGCAATAATGATGATTTGAGAATCGAATTTGCTCCTCCCTTGATCATCTTCATGATAGGAAAGGACAAAGAGGATAAACATCTCCTGAAAACACTTTGCCTTGTTCTGTTTCAGCTCTATCAGTGGCCAACCGGCCATTACTCTGTATGACTGACCACCTGATTAGGCCGGCCGACCATCCATTTTATACGGCTGTGGCATTTTTACAGCAGAACAAAGCAGATCCTAAGGCGAAAACATAACAATTTGTTGACTGCAAACAGAGCTGATCCTGGCAACAAACAAAAAGGTTTCTAGAGGGTGTTCATGGTTGCGCCATGCGGTTCCTCGCCTCCCATTAAGGTCCATTAGATTAGTAGCTTTAATATTCACATTTATAATAATTTGTAATTAATTAATTAGTTGCTTTCATTTAGACTTGTAATAATTAGTTAATTTATTTATTTAATTGTGTTGTAATAATTAGTTAATTAGGACATTCATTCGGACCCTCTTGTGCGAGGGTAAATTTGTAATATTTGTATGTCTTCCAACCCTCATTTCTTTCTCCCTTTTATTTACATGCTTATCGTGGTCGGATATAGTATCATGTTTTCGTTTCATATCATTGTCATGCTTCATATCCATTTTTGCATACATAAGGTTCGGTTCATCATTCTTGAATTATCATTGTCATTTCCCACTTACTTGAATACGTGCGTTGCCGCATGCTTTGAGTTGATCTATATGACATGTTAATAAGGCAAACCTAGTAGTTGCATTTTGTATGCGTTGCATTAGTCACTTGCATATTTAGGACCATGCATTTTTTCTAATTATTTTCTTTCCTTTGGCTTGCCTAGGTTGAGTACTAGGTGAGTATCTTTGTTTTAACATATTACATATGTGTTTGTGTTGCCATGTCAAGCATACTACCATGAGGCTATGTGTTTATTTGAAATACTTTTTTGAATGCCTGTGGATGAAGGCTATTTCGCTTAAGTTGGAACGACTTTGTTAATTGTACATATGAGTTTGCTTTTCATTCAAGTAGCACATATTCAAAACTCTTTTCAATCAAACATGAAATCAAAGCATTCCAAAGTGGGTGAAATTGCCTATACTTGTGTGCCTTACATAGTAAGTTAGCATATTAATAATCAGAACATGAGCATATACTGTACATGAAAATCACAGCATGAATAGTAAATGCCGATCTTTGATCGGGTGAGTGGGGTGTTCAATTCATGACCTTCCCTTCTGATACCTAAGTTCCCGAGCCGAGACACTTTGGTTATGACGGACAAGTGGCCTTTGGCACGAGTCACAGATTTCTTAAATTTCTCAAAAATATTTAGGTGGCGACTCTGAAATCTGGCAATGCAGACCATTTTTGGCATCTCTGATGATTAATGGATTTTCTAAGATTTTTCGGATTTGGACTCTCATTTGTATTTTTCTGTTTCACATTGCACTTGTGAAACCAGATTCAAAACCATGGGAGTCCGAACTGTAGGGCTATTATACCCGAGGAGACAAAACCCCTCCGAGGAGCATGAAAAACTAGCTACAGATAGTATGTTGAGAATACTTGGATCATGGGCTTTTAGTAATTACATAAATTGTGAATATGAAATTGTATCATATGTCTCATGTATATGGAGGTTGGTTATTATTTGAGAAGTTGAGGAATATTGAATATGGTATTCACATTGAGGAAAAATGTTGAGAATTGTGAAAAAATGTACAATGAGGTTATATAATTGCATTTGCATTTCATTCATTTGCATAGCCTTTGAATATTAATTATTAAGGCTATATTTTGGAAATTGAGTGATTGTTTTGAGAAAACAATTGAGATCTTGAAATGTTTTGGGGTAAATACATTTAGTAAATCCGAATAAGGGGTATAGTTTGGTATTGATTAAATTGGCTTGAGTATCCATGGTGAAAGACCGAAAACACACGCGAAGAAGGTACCACATTCCTTTCGGTTATGAGCCAGTAAAGTAGTAATTTGTAGTACTTGATATGCCTACTTGCAAATATCAGTCTAAGGATTACCCGAGTCGTATTTACCACCCCATATTTGTATTTCGAATTCATTGAATAATGTGTTTTCAAAAAGAGCATTGCATGTAATTTTCAAAAGGATAAAACTTGTGATTTTTGGAGCATAACATGGCATTGCATCCATATTTAAGACTGCTTGAAACATATATATTTTGTTAAGATCTTCTTACTAGGCTTTATGATCATGCTTCGTGGATTTGTGCAGGAAAAGATGTGCTGATTCCACCTCAATGAAGGCGAATGGATGTTTTGAGAGCACATGACTCTTTAGTTTATTTGTTATATTTTTTACAAGCCAAGGGCTTATGTATATGGATTTGTAAACCACTTATTTGTAACCAGGCTTAAGTATATGTATATGGATTTCATTCCTTAGAGAAGATTGAATATGTATTGCATGTAGACTCCTTTTGTACATCTCTCGCATATCAAGAAATACAAGTATGGAGAATTATTTAGTATTATGATCTTAGGAGTTTCTTGATTATCTAACGGAAGAAGGATAAAACCAGGATCCTTATATGTTAATTATTTGGGGGCATTACATGAGCAGGACAGGTACCACGTGCCTTTTAGTTAGGAGCCGATAAAGTAGGTTTGGTAGAGTCTTGAGGGAGTTACTTACAGGCACCAGGTTAGGGATTACCTGAGTCGTATTTACCACATTGTATTGTGATTCTATTACATTAATGTATTTCTATTATCGATATGGTCATTTGCATGAGATTTCAAAAAGATAAAACTCATAATTTTTGGAGCATGACATGGCATTGCATGCATATTTGTAAGACTGTCTAAAACATATATACTTTATTAAGATCTTTCTATTGGACTTTGTCCTGACTCCTAGTGGATTTGTGTAGGAAAGGACGTGGTGATTTTGCCTCAGTAAAGGCGAGTAGATTTTTGAGAGCCAAAGGCTCTTTTGTTTATTTGTTCTATTTTTGGTAAGTCAAGGGCTTATGTGTATAGGTTTGTGAACCATTTATTTGTAACTGGCCTTAAGCATTAGAACTTGTGACTCGAGTAGCTTATTTGTAATTGTTTCCCTTGTTATTTATCTGTCTCACATGCTATAGATTCATACATTAGAAAAGATTGAATATATAATTGTTCGTGTTCTTCTTTTGTAAATCTCTCGTATATCAAGAAGTTCAACTATAGAGATTGATTAGTAAATGATGATCGAAGAATTGAGATTGTTTAATTGAGATGGATTAAATCAGGGTTATTACTTGTTAATTATTTGGGGGCGTTACAGTTGAAGGACCCCAACTACTATGAAAATGTTGCATGTCCTTTATCTTATAAAACTCTAATATTAGGGTATTAGGGACCTTAAACAAACAAACTCTTTATTTTAGTCTCTAATTTTTAAAGTGTGTCAATTTAGTTTCTAATGCCACTACAACAAATTAAGATTTTATAGACAAAAATTTAAGGACAATCACTTTCTAGAGACGAAATATTTAAGTCGCCGAAAATATTATTATTGTATTTTTCGCGAACGAAATTAGATATGTTGTGATGAATTATTATCTTTTTTGGACTATTTTTTTTATTGGGTTTAAAAATAAACTTTTTCTGCACCAAATTATTTTAGGGGTACTTACCAATTAGTCCTATTAACTAGACTTATTTACCTACAGGTCCTAACTAATAAATTTAACACTATAAAAATAAGAGAGTGATAAATTTATCACTAAAAATTTATTCATAAAAACAAAGAGACTGATAAATTTATCACTATAAATTTATTCATAAAAATAAAAGACTGATAAATTTATCTTTATCGCTTAATAAATTTATCAATAGGACTTAATGGGTAATAAGTCTCTAAAGTAGGACCTATTGGGTAATAAGTCTCCAAAGTAGGACCTATTGATAGTTTACCCATTATTTTATTTTTAAAAATACATTTATTGGCAACATGTTCAAAATTTTGTCGATAAAAGTCAAATTGAGTGTTTATTTTAGTATATCATAATTTAATATCATATAAAATCATTATATATTTATTTCAGTTACACTTTTATAGAACAATAGGGCTAAGATTATTAAAATACACATAAATAATTTAAATAAAATTATTATATATATTTGTTTAAATAACACTTTTATAGAACAATAAGTTTAAGATTATCAAAATAAATAATTAGAATCATTTTTTAACTTTAAATGACTTTTTTTACTCCAATTTAATCATTATTTTTAATATTATAATGAATATTTATTTTATTATATTGAAATTAAGTACAAAAATATCATATATATATATTTATTTAAAATACACTTTTATAGTTCAACATAACAAAAATTGCACTGCATATTTGTAATATATTTTTTTAAAATAGTTCTATATTTCTATATATATATATGTACACATAGATATATATATATATATATATAAATAATTCAACTAAAATTATTTTATATTTATTTATTATATTTTATATCATGATAAAATTAATATTGTTCTTTTGTGATGCATATATCGCAACATATTTCTAAAAATAATTCATATATAAATAATTTAATTTTATTTTATAAAATATTATTTAAAAAGGAAAAAAATTAACCGGTGCATCGCACAAATGAGCTACTAATTTTTAACAATAATTTAATTCTAAAATCTTTTTTCCAAACAAACTTTTGGACAACTAATTTTCGTAATATTAGTGAATCTAACAGTCAGATTAAAGTTCCAAATATAATATAATACAACTAGTTTGTGATTTCACTTACAAATTTATTGTCTAAAAAATACGAACTTTACAACAAATGGAAAGTCACACACCAAACATAAGATCAAACATTACCATGCATGATTTTATTATTTCACAAAAAATGGAAACTCACACATTAAACATAAAGATCAAACATTGGAATGGTTACCATCAACTGAATTTGTTTTTTCTCTTGATTGTTGTTGGCCTTGTCCAATTAGTTCCATTTGATGATCTTCATGAAGAAGATGATATACTGAAAGATATTTCTCATTGCAATTCAATCTCAGAATTTACACAATATTTATAGCTGAAACTTTATACAGACTCTCAACTATATCTATTATACATGTGCCTTCTAACAAACTAGTCTAACTAACTAACACACTCTAACAACCTCTCCTGCACATCTGGACTAACAGTTACATCAGTTACATGATCCTTCTCAGCATGATCTGGACATATTGGATGAGTCCTACTGCTGCAGCTTATGGACCCTGTGATCAACTTCTTATCATGCCCCTGCAAACTGATGGGTGAAGGAAAGACCATTAGTTTGGATTGCAAATATTGAAATCTGGCAAGAGAGAGAGGCTTAGTGAGAATGTCAGGAATTTGATCAGAGGATGGGATGTATTGAATGTGAATCAAACGCTGAGCCACCTTCTCCCGAATGAAATGACAATCGACCTCCATATGCTTTATCCGAGCATGAAAAACAGGGTTCGAAGCAAGGGAGATTGCAGAGATATTATCACACCAGACAGTAGGAATAGACAAAGGAACATGCATGTCAGCAAGAAGCATTTGGAGCCAAGAAACTTCAGCTGTTTCTTGAGCTAAAGACTGATATTCAGCTTCAGTGGAGGAGCGAGCAACTGTAGGTTGTTTCTTGGCAGCCCAAGAAATAAGATTGGGACCAAGAAACACACAATACCCAGAAACAGACCGGCGATCAGAGGAATCACCAGCCCAATCAGCATCGGAGAAAACTTGAAGATCAAAAGAACCAGGAGTAAAGCATAAGCCATGAGAAAGAGTGCCTTTAAGATACCGAAGAAGCCTCTTAACAGCACAAAAGTGACCGTTAGTTGGATTATGCATAAATTGACAAGCGTGATTAACAGAAATAGCAAGATCAGGTCGAGTAATGGTTAAGTATTGCAAAGCACCAACTAAACTCCTATAAAGAGAAGGATTAGAAAAGGGAAGAGAAGAATCAGCAGTAGTAGAGGTTTTCAGAGACATGGGAGAGAAATAAGGTTTGCAGTCAAGCATGCCAGCTTTAGTAAGAATATCAGTAGCATATTTTTGCTGAGAAAGAAACAACCCAGAAGGAGTATGAGTAACCTGAATGCCAAGAAAGTAGGAAATAGGACCAAGATCTTTTAGAGCAAACACAGAATTGAGTTGATTAATCAAAGAGGTAATATGAGAAGAATTATTACCTGTGATTAAAATGTCATCAACATATACTAAAAGAAAAGTAAGAGAAGTGGAAGTATGTTGAATGAACAAAGAAGTATCAGAAGAACTATTATGAAAGCCAAGAGAAAGAAGATGAGAAGAGAAAGTGTTATACCAAGCGCGAGGCGCCTGTTTTAGACCATAAAGAGCTCTATTAAGCTTGCAAACATAGAAAGGATGAATGGGATCCTCAAACCCAGGAGGTTGAGTCATATAGACTTCCTCAGATAAATGGCCATGAAGAAAGGCATTGGACACATCCAATTGACAGATAGGCCACTGAAAATAAAGAGCAAGACACAACAAAATACGAACAGTGGGTTGTTTTGCCACGGGACTAAATGTATCATGAAAGTCAACACCGGCTTCTTGAAGATATCCTTTGGCTACAAGACGAGCCTTAAATCGAGCAATGGAACCATCAGCATGCTTTTTAATACAAAAGACCCATTTACAAGCAATAATATGCTGAGAAGAAGAAGGAGGAACCAAAGTCCAGGTATGCTGCCCCTGCAAAGCTGAAAACTCCTCTGTCATAGCATGAAACCAGTTTTTAGAAAGAAGAGCAACTTTATAAGAAGGAGGCTCAGTAACATCAGAAGAACATGTAGTAGAAACAAGAGCAGGTAAGGAAGACTTAGACCTAGTAATCATAGGATGGGTATTGGAAGTAGAAGGAAGAGAATGAAGATGAATAGAAATGGAAGAGATAGGAATTGGAGAATGAGAAGTAGGAGAAGGAAGAGCTTCAGAAGGAGAAGAAGATAAAATGGCAGAAGGAGATAGAGCAGGAGATGAAGCCGTAAAAGAAGAGGAAGAATAAGGTAAAGAAGAAGAGCAAAAGAAAGAAGTCAAATCAGACATAGAAGTAGGAGAAGAAGTAGAAGATGGAGTAGCAACCAAAGGAAAAAGAGTCTCATCAAAGACAACATGCCGAGAAAGATATATCTTGTGAGTAACACGATCAAGGCATCGATAGCCTTTGACAGTAGAATGATAACCTAAGAAAATACAAGGAAGAGATTTAGGCTGAAACTTGTGAACAGTGTAGGGCTTGAGCCAGGGATAGCATCGACAACCAAAGGCTTTAAGAAAATGATAATCAGGTGAAGTATGAAAGAGAATTTCATAAGGACTAAGAGGAAAGGCCCGATTGCCAGGAAGTCTATTAATAAGATAGGTGGCTATGGCAACTGCATCAAACCAGTATTGAAGAGACAAACCAGACTGTTGAAGCAGTGCAATAGTAGTATCTACTATATGCCTATGCTTCCTCTCAGCAACACCATTCTGAGAGGGAGTGTGAGGGCAACTAGTCTGATGTAAGATGCCATGAGTTTGAAAGAAATGAAACAACTTATGAGATGAAAACTCACCACCACCATCACTACGAAAAATTTGAAGTGTAGTACTGAACTGCTTTTCAACAAATGCTTTAAAAACAAGAATTTTATCATAAACTTCACTTTTATAATGCAGTGGATATAGCCAGGTAAAACCACTGAAATCATCCACAAACAAAACATAGTACTTAAATGGAGAAGAAACATGAGTAAATGGACCCCATACATCACTATGAACTAATGATAAGGGCTTATTAACAGTTGAATTAGAAAGAGAGAAAGGCAGACGATGACTCTTAGCAGTACAACAGTCTTTACACAAAGAAGAAGGAAAATGTGTAGCAACTAGAGACAAGTCTTTAGCAATAGGTGCAAACTTGGTAGCAGAGGGATGCCCTAGCCTTTGACGCCATGTTTGAGAAGAAACAGACTGACTGAGGTGAGCATGTAGAGAAAAATTGGAAGGAACTTGATAAAGACCATTCAGATAATAGCCTTTACACAGGATGGCTTTCAAAACTTTGTCCTAAACAACAAAGGAATCACTATCAAACAACACACTACAATGATTATCCTTAGTTAACTGATGAACAGAAACAAGATTAGAAGATATGTGAGGAACATGAAGTAGATTTGTCAATTGAAATTTAAAAGGAGTAGGAAGAATACTAGTCCCAGAATTATGAATTGAAAGAGTATTACCATTACCAACAACAACCTGATCAGTGCCATGATAAGGTTGATGAAGATGAAGATTGTCAAGATCATTAGTGATATGTGTGGTAGTAGCCGAATCAAGATACCATGGACTAGGTGAAGATGCCTAAGTGACAGTAGAGTAAGCAGGATAAGGAGTAGAGTAACCACCACTACTGTTTGACAGAGTAGATGAACCAAAAGAAGGAGCACCAGCACCAGATGAATAACTAGTTATTGATGGCTGATAAGCAGGATTCATTCTATTGCGACATTCCAAAGTTGTATGATTGCCTTTTCCACAAATCTGACAAAAAATATGAAATCTGCCTCCTCTGCGACCTCTATTTCCAGAAAATCTTCCACCACCTCTAAAACCAGAGTTATAAGACCGGCCTCGATAATTGGATTGATAACCACGATTACCAGATCCAGAACCAAACGTAGTCAGAGAAGTATGAGTATGAGAAGAAGAAACTGATTCCTTTGTGGTTGCAAAAGCAACAGTTGAATCAATTAAAGAAGACGAATGAGATTGCTGTTCAATATGAATTGCTTCAGAAATCAGTAATGAAGATAATTCTTCAAGAGTAATACCAGCCGATCGAGTTCTAATTGAAGTTTTAAAAGAATTATATTCATCAGGCAAACCATTCAAAATCATAAGAACCAGATCCTCATCATCAAGAGGATGAGAAACTAAAGCAATTTGATCTGAAATTTCTTTAAACTGATGCAGATAAGCCTTCATGGACTGTGATTTCTTTTTGATTGCTTGAAGCTTGTTCTTAAGCTGATGAACATGAGATCTTGACAAAGCAGTAAATCGTTTTTCAAGAGCAAGCCATACCTCTGCACTTTGTTTCAAATGCAGAACAGATGAAAAAATAGAAGGAGAAAGTGTTGATGTTAAACAACTGAGGAGATGTGCATCTATAATCTTCCATTGACGAAAATCAGGATTCTCAATTGATTTGTTACTTGAATCAAGAATTGAGGCTAAAGGACATGGAACTGATCCATCAACGTAACCTAGTAACTCTGTTGCTTGAAACAAATTCTGAATCTGATTCTTCCAAATGATATAATTGGATGAATCAAGCTTTACATTGACTAACGAGTTCAGATTTGTGATGAGTAAGGTTAGATTTGGTGGAAGAGATGATGAAGAGACCACCATTGTTGCTCGTTGGAGCTTACAGAGGCTCTGATACCATGAAGAAGATGATATACTGAAAGATATTTCTCATTGCAATTCAATCTCAGAATTTACACAGTATTTATAGCTAAAACTTTATACACACTCTCAACTATATCTATTATAGACGTGCCTTCTAACAAACTAGTCTAACTAACTAACACACTCTAACAACCTCTCCTGCACATCTGGACTAACAGTTACATCAGTTACATGATCCTTCTCAGCATGATCTGGACATATTGGATGAGTCCTACAGCTGCAGCTTATGGACCCTGTGATCAACTTCTTATCACTTCACCATTACCTGAATTTGTACCTTGTCTACATGAGTTATTGAAGAAGTTCTTCATTTCTGGCCAAACTTGTATTCCTATTTTGGTCTTCAACCACCAATTTATGATGCGAATTGTGTTAGCTATGAGGAGACTCACCATCACACTGCACCACACTATGGTTCCAACTACAATTGTATGAAAAAGTGGGTTCCCTTTCCCCTTTTGGTGAGACAACTACGATGGAAAATGCATAAGTAAAAGCAACTGATGTAATTGTCACCCACATGATCACGACCAGAAGCCACATGAAAAACTTTTTCTTGAACGGCCATCCAGTTATGAGCAATAAGATTGTACTCACAGATGCAACAAATCTTGTCGTGTTAGCACGAATGAAATACGGATATGTATTTGGTTAGTTATAAGCCATTATAGCTTCTCTTGCTCTATGTGGAGGTGGAGGTGGATGTGGAGGTGTCTGTGTCGGTGCAGGTGCAGGTGTCGGTGTCGGTGTCGGTGTCGGTGCAAGTGCAGGTGTCAGTGTATTGTCTTACCAGAAACCTCCTAAAGGATTCACCCCAGCTTGGAAAGCCGTTGTCGCGATAAGTGATACCATTAATATGTCTCGTTTATTTGACAACCATTCACCTTGGGAGAGATCTTTTGCTTTCATTGC
The DNA here is from genome assembly GCA_030407325.1 of Camellia japonica. Lineage (NCBI taxonomy): Eukaryota > Viridiplantae > Streptophyta > Magnoliopsida > Ericales > Theaceae > Camellia > Camellia japonica. The sequence goes on from JAPPVO010000019.1 coordinate 108,564,860, forward strand.
TTTCACTTTTCGAAAGGTGGCTTTAATTTTTTTTCAGTTCGTCTGTCTTTTCTTCAATTTCCATTATAATGTCATATGATGTGTACCCACAATTGTTTACTGCATTTATTGCCTTTATTCGATGTTCTGTCTTTTTTGCTTTTTCTATTTTTCCAAGCAAATAATCCACAACCTGCAAAATTTATACTCCATTGTCAACATTAATTAGCTAGTAATTTCCCAAAAAGATTGTGTTTGGCTCATGAATTTGAGAAGAGATTTGAAAAGGGAAAGAGAAAATGTATGTGAAATGTGAATTATATTTAATTCACATTTCACCTCAATTTTTTCTTTTCCTTCCTAAATTTATGTTCAAATTTATAAATCAAACACAATTTAAGTATGATAATATAAATGTTCACAAATTTATAGAATAACTTTTTGGGTAAATGAGTGTTTCATTATAAAAAAGAAAGAATGTAAAACAGAGCTCCATACAGAGCCCATATCAGCTACACTAGGGCCAAGGTAGTCACGGCTCCCGACTTAAAAAAATCTTTAAAGTCATGTTTGAATCTATACTATATATTAAGTAAAAGGGGGTTTTTAACCCCCAAGGCCTGTGGGAGCTCCAATATGCCAATCTTAATTTTCTAATTTTTTGTTTTTTAAAAAAAAAAATTAACCTCAACATTTATTAACTTTTCTCAACCCACAAGATTTTTTGACTATCTCATAATTACTGCACTACCTTTTCCAAAACAAATAATTTGTATATTAAAAAATATATAAATATCTATATCTATATCTATCTATTTATTTATATCTATCTCTAACCCACAAGTTTTGTGTGAGTTCCAATATCTAAACCTTAATTTCTTAATTTTTTTTATTTTTTTTATAAAAAACTTAGCACTTATTAAATTCTTCCAAGTCTTTTTAACTTCTCCAATACACACACTATGTTTAACTTTTCACATACCTATTGCAAACAGTGAGTCTCTTTTTTGTTTTCTCCTGCTTGACTTCTCACTTCTACACTTTCAATTTCAATGACCACGTATGCAAACAGTAAGTCTTCTTTTTGTTTTCTCCTTCTTGACTTTTCCTTTTGTTTACTGTTTAAATATTGTTGTTAGATAGGGCATAAAAATATTTGTGATTTGTTTAGCGAATAAAAAATTATAATTTGATTTTTTTAATATGATTGAAGTTAGATAAATATAAACCCTCACAAAGAGAAAAATGTGATTATAATTAGTTGAATGATTCTTTTTTTTTTTTTAATGTGATTGTAGTTAGTTTAATAGTTCTTTTTTTTTCATTTATTTATTTTATTATGGGAAAAATGTGATGTGATTGTAGTTTGTTCAATGGCTCTTTTTTTTAATATGATTGTTATAGTTAGTTCAATGATTTTTTTTTTTAAATGTTATTTAATCTTTTTATTTACTATTTTACTTTTATTTTTAATATGATTGAAGTTAAATAAACATAAACACTCACAAAGAAAAAAATGTGATTGTAATGTGATGTAATTGTAGTTTGTTCAATGGCTCTTTTTTTTAATATGATTGTTGTAGTTAGTTCAATGGTTTTTTTTTTTTTTTAATGTTATTTAATCTTTTTATTTACTATTTTAAGTTTATTTTTAATATGATTGAAGTTAGATAAACATAAATACTCATAAAGAAAAAAATGTGATTATAGTTAGTTCAATGGTTTTTTTTTTTAATGTGATTATAGTTAGTCAATGGTTCTTTTTTTCATTTATTTATTTTTTTATTATGGGAAAAATGTGATGTGATTGTAGTTTGTTCAATAGTTCTTTTTTTTTAATGTGATTTAATCTTTTATTTACTGTTTTAATGGTTTTTCTTTACAATTATTTATGAAAAAAATATGATTGTAGTTAGATAGCATAAAAATATTTGTGATTTGATTTGATTTTTTTCTGATTTGATTTTTAAAGTACCAATTATTGATAATGATTAGATTGTATTTTGAAAAAAAAAATTGTAATTATTTTTTTAACTCACTGTGTTTTTTGAAAAAAAATTATTGTGTTTTTTTAACTATCAATTCACTTAATTTGTGATTTAATTTTTAACTCACTGCGTTTTTTGAAAAATAAAATGGATTGTACTCATTAGGGTCACATAATGTACCAATTATTGATGATGATTAGATTGTATTTTGACCAAAATAAATTGTGATTGATCTTTTTAACTCACTATGTTTTTTGAAAAATAAATTATTGTGTTTTTTTAATTATTGATGATGATTAGATAGCATTAAAAAAATTGTGATTTGTATGATTGGAATTATCTCATTTTGTTTATAATTTTATTTTTTAATATGATTGAAGTTAAATAAACATAAACACTCACAAAAAGAAAAATGTAATTGTAGTTTGTTCAATGGTTCTAAATAATCTTTTTTATTTACTATTTTAATGGTTATTTTTTTCAATTATTTTTTTTATTATGAGAAAAATGTCATTGTAGTTAGATAGCATTAAAAAAATTGTGATTTGTATGATTGAAGTTATCTTCTTTTGTTTATAATTTGATTTTTTAATATGATTGAAGTTAACTCACAAAAGAAAAATGTGATTGTAGTTTGTTCAATGGCTCTAAATAATCCAAATCTGAATTTTTAAAATTTTTTATTAAAAAAAAAACACTCAGCATTTATTGATTTGATCAAAATCCCCTGATCAGCATTTATTAATTTTTTTCAATCCACATGTCTTTCCACATGCATGCATTTATTGATTTGGTCAAAATCCCTTAATCAGCATTTAAAATCCCCTTATACAGATACAATCTGTGTATAGTTACTGCAGTATCTTTTTCAACTTCTCTCATACACTATGATTAGTGATAAGATTGTTAAATTATTTTTATAAAAAATCTTGAAAAACATAATTTATATATTAAAAAAAAAGCTAAAACAAATATAAATATCTATAATTATTCCGTGCATAGCACGGGTAATAGGCTAGTGATAGTTATTTCAAATGAAAATGTAATTTTGGGATTGCCATGATTTTAGTGTTTGGAATATATAGAATTATTTATTCACATTCCCAAAATAAAGTAGTGATCCAATTCTCTCATTCTATCATGAAAATTTCACATTCCTAAGAAATGTTAAACATTTAAGAATAAAAATAATAATTAAGATCAAAATATTTTTAATTTTATTATTTTGTCATTAAAAATTCCTAACTAAACCGAACATCTGAATAACATCAGCATAGAAAACTTATTGCTAATAATCTCATTATTAATTCCTAACTAAACCGAACATCTGATATTTCCATTCCTCCCGTATGATTCCTATCATTTCACTACAACAAAAAACAGATTTCGTGACTAAAACTGAAGTTTTCGTCGCTGAAAGTAGTAGAATTGGCGACTAAAATGGAATTAGTCGCCAAAATTGATCACTTTTGCCGACTAAAAGAGTTTAGTCGCCGAATATAAGGGTTTTAGCGACTAAAAGTCAGTTTAGTCGCCGAATGTAGGGGTTTCAGCGACTAAAGGTTTTTTAGTAGCCAAAAGTGACAGTTTTTGGCGACTAAAATAATTTAGTAGCCAAAAGTATAGGTTTTGGCGACTAAAAAACAGTTTGGTCGCCGATTCTACGTGTTTTGGCGACCAAAAAACAGTTTGGTCGCTGAAAGTGAAGCTTTTTGGCTACTAAAAAAAAATTAGTAGCTAAAAACAGTCAATTGGCGACTAAAATTTAGTTTAGTAGCCAAAATGGGACGTTTTTGGTGACTAAAAACAGGTTTAGTCGCCAAAACTGGTTATTTTTAGGCGGGAATGAATTTTTTTAGCGACTAAAAACTAATTAGTAGCCAAAACTATATAATTGGCGACAAAAAAATAGATTTAGTCGCCAAAAGTGATCTAATTTTTTTTTAGTAAATAATTTATTTTTTACATAAATTATATTGAATAAAAATAATTATTTTTATATATATAGTTTTGTATTAATACCGGTCAAAGTAATATATAAATAATATATGTTGCATTTATATTCATGTGATGTTGTAGTGGCATAATGGGGAGAGTGTGTGGGTAAAGGTTTGGAATGTGGGATGGGTCGGTGGTTTGAATCTTGGGAACAACGGAGGGTGAATTTTTTTTTTCTGAAATATGCTTTTGGCGACTAAAAACAGTGGTCGCCAAAAGATTGACTATTGGCGACTAAAAGATTAGTCGCTAAATGTATAATTTTCAAAAATGTAATTGACTATTGGCGACAAATGCTTTGGTCGCCGAAGACTAAAACTTTGCCGACTAAAACTTTTTTTAGTCGCCAATACCTCCGCCGACCATCTATTCGCGACAAAACCGGCGACTAAAATATTTAGTCGGGGAAAGTGAATAGTCGACTTTTGGCGACTAAAAAAAGACTTTTGGGGACTAAAAATTTAATCGCTAAAGGTGTTTTTTCTTGTAGTGTTTAAACATATCAGGGTCTCAAAAAAATTATATAATAACATAATAATATTGCTTGCATGGCCACCAAAAAAAAAAAAATAGTGCGCAAAAAATTAATGACATTAATTACAGTTATGCAACGACCTTTATCTAAAACATTTTAGTATAATTAACCCTTTTATCTATTATACTAGTATTTTAATGAAAATGCAAATGACAGTTCTTTGGATTATAAATAATTTCAGTAGATGTGTAAAGATGTATGAAAATAATTTTAAAATGTATAAAAAAACTCAAAATTATTTTTAAATAATAAAACCAAACATATTTATTTTTGTTAACTAAATTCTACAACACACACTGTTATTTGATGTATGTAAATTTTCAACCTGTACTAATTGTAAAACAATTTAATCGTACCAAAAAATAAATAAATAAAATTTAGCTGGTTATCAAAAAAATTGCCAATATTTATTTATTTATTTATTTATTTTACATAAAAATTTAACTACAAAAAACATAAATAAGTTATCTAAGATAAGTAGGATTCCAAATTTCTTGAATTTTGTAATTTCTTAGCTAATCATAAGGTGCCACATTACTTGAGATGTAACTCCTATATAAAACGTGCATTGGAGTTCTAACATTTTTAATATTATTTTATCTTTACAATCCCTGTTTTTAACAACAAATTAAGGTCAAGTTTGGCATCCTCAAAAAAATCTAAAAAGTCAAAAACTCACTATCCTATTTAAGTCACATCATCTTATTTAAGTCACATCACCTCTCTAACACATCACTTCAAACCCAACCCAAATTCAACCCATATTTAGTCTTCCCAAACTTGACCTAAATGATGAGGAGTGATGGAGACCCCTCCAATCACCACCTCCACCACCCCACACACATGTGACAGGTGGTGATTGGAGGACAAGGAAAACAAAAAAAAAAAAAAGAAAAGAAGAGAGAGAGGGTGGGGGAGGGTCTTAGACATTTTTCTTAAATGATATTCCAAATTTAATACATAAATTTAATTATGGTAGAAAATACTATTTAGTGCTATGGAAACTTCAATGATATATTGGCCAATCATTAACTTCAAGTATGGATAAGTGCCGGACTTAGTTCAATTGGTTAGAACTCTTGCACCTCATTAAGAGGTGAGTAATTTGAATTTCTCTACTTAGGTGTGAGTCTTATTTCTTGTATATTAATTGAGATTTTCTCTTCTATTTTGAGAGTTTTTTTATTAAAAAAAAAATTGTATTGTATTTAATCTTTATTATTATGATTGTAATTCATTGTAATATCTTATATGAATCAAATTGAAAATAAAATAAAATAATTAACTTCAAGAATGGCTAAAGAAAAATTAAAGAGCCATTTAAAATAGCTGTGAACCTCTTTTAAAAAATAACTTTCTTATTTATGTTAAAAAGTCAAAAATTAATAAATAAAAATGTATTTGAGCCTAATCTAAAACAAACATAATTATTGGCATACCTCGAATTCTTTATTCCTGACAGCTAGATGCAATATGGTATTACCAGCAACATCCTTGGCATTCATCAACTCATGAGGGCTATACAGGCTTTCTTCAAACAACTTGTCCAAGACCTCCTTCTTACCTTTCATGGCTGCAAGATGGAGAGGGGTTCTAGCATCTCCATCAAGAGATGTGCACATGTCACGATTTTTCGATACGAGTTCTCGTACAATCGCCAGATGGCCTTGAGCAGATGCCAAGTGAAGAGGAGACCATCATCGCGAATCCAGCACTTCAACAAGTCCCGGACTTTTCTCTAGAATTTCTTTGACAAATTCTGAATGCCCGTGGTATACTGCAACGTGTAGAGAAGTGTGAATGAAACATCCCACCTTAATCTTATTAAGAATCTTTGGAACATCGTTCAGTTTTTGTTTGAATGCTTCTAAATTCTCTTCAACTATTGCTTCATGGAGCTCCTGGAGCTTCTGTTCCATTCTCCCTCCTCCACCCCCAATCTCTCCCTCTCTTGCTCCTTTCTTTTTTTCTCTCTCTCTCTCTCTGTGTTTCTTGTTTAATTGTGACATGGATCGAGGCCTAACCAGACACATATATGTATACATTTTTTGGTTGACTAAATGTTCTAGGTCAATTTTTAATATTTTTCAGAGTTTGTTAGAGACATGTGCAAAGAGATGTAACCAATTGTCATTTTTTCGTTTTTTATTATCCAAAATTAATTGTTAGATTAGTATTTATGAAAATTAACAACTTCGCATATTGCAAAATATCAAGTGTTTGTCTCCTAAATTCAACTGACTTAGGAAGAGTTAAACTTATGACCGCAGTTAAAGATTAAGGCCTCATTTGGGGACTAAGTATTTTTGCCAAAAAAAAAATTAAAAAAATTACTATAAATTATCACACAACTCTCTGTATTTTTCTGTATATTTTTATAAAAAAAATTAAAAAATTATTAAAATAACTTATTTTTCCAAACAAAACCTACTAATCAACAAAGTCTAGATGTGAACAAGACCTTGAGTGTGAAAGTAATGGAGTGTCTTTATAGAAGGACTACAAGACCTTGAGTGTGAAACTATTCAGTGTGTTTGGTTTGAATTTTTTGCATTAAATTTTTTGAAAATTGAATTTATTGGTTTTTATTTTCTTTTATTTTTAGTGAATATTTTTTAAATTTTAAATATTTTTTTTACTTTTTTAGATGCATCTTAGTTAGATGTATCTAAAAAGTAAAAAATTTGTAAAAAAATATTTTAAAAAATTAATAAATACATAAAAATACAAAAAATGTACTGAATTCTTGTATTTTTTTTTATTTTTGGTATTTAGTGAATTTTTAAAATATTTTTTTTACAATTTTTTTACTTTTTAGGTGTATTTATGTTAGGTGTGTCTAAAAAGTAAAAAAATTGTTTAAAATATTAAAAAAATTCAGTAAAAACAAAAAAATACGGAAAATAAGAATGTAGAATTTTCTAAAAAGTGTTTTCTGAAAAATGAAAACAAGCAAGCTGAATGGTGTCTTTATAAAAGGACTAGAAAGACTTTGAAACGTAAGGATGATAATTTAAACCCGGCCTGACAAGGACCCGATCCCCCAATCCCGATTAGAACGGGTTTTTCTCAAAAATTACCCTCCATAGGGTCGGGGATGGTATTGAAAATTAAATCCCCGGCGGTTTTCGAGCCAGAGACGGGGATAGGTTCCCCCGGCCTCGGCCTCGGCCCCATCCCGTTCTTGCCCCGAATTATCCCCGAATAATTCCCTGAATATTCTCCAAATATTCCCCCTATATATATATATACATATGTTTGAGTCTGCCTCTCTCTCACTCACATTCATTTCTCTCAGCCTCTCTCTCTCTCTCTCTCTCTCTCTCTCTCTCTGCGCAGGTACTCCTCATTACGGCGTCGGCGACGATCTCCCTCCTACTATCACCGCCGATCACCATCATCCCTCCATTGCCGTTGTCCCTCCTCCCCATCACTGCTGTTCCTCCTCTCCATCGCCACTGTCCCTCCTTACGGCGTCGGCGACGATCTCCCTCCTACTATCACCGCCGATCACCATCATCCCTCCATTGCCGTTGTCCCTCCTCCCCATCACTGCTGTTCCTCCTCTCCATCGCCACTGTCCCTCCTTACCATCACCGTCATCCCTTCATCACCGTTGTCCCTCCTCCCATCATCATTAGAGTTCTGTCGCTCCTCTCCATCGCTGCCAATCGCCGTCGTCTCTCTCTCTCTCTGAATGTGTTTGATTTTTTATTTTTTATTTTTTACATTTGAGCTCAGATATGTTCGATTTGTTAAATATATATGTTAAATCTGGTGTATGGGTGTGCTGTTGTTGATGATGATGACGATGATGAACAGATATGATTGTTGTTGTTGTTGATGAATATATATGCTCAGATCTTTTGTTGAATATATATGTTGTTGTCGTTGTTGTTTTCATATATATATATTTTTTTTGGCTGGAGAATTTTCAGAGTCTGGAAAACTCGATCTTTGTTAGGAGATGGGGGGTGGTGATAGGCTCCTCGTCGAGAATCGGGACCGGAAACGAAAAAATTTCTACCATTAAAGATTGAGAATGGAGAGTGTGATCCTCAATCCAGTCTCAATTCGTTGCCATTGCTAAAAAATCATACCAGTCAACGAAGTCTGGATGTGAACAACTAATGGAGTGTCTTTATAGAAGGACTAGGACTTTGAAAAGTCATACTAATCAACAAAGTCTAGATGTGAACAACTAGAGTGTCTTTATAGAAGGACTAGAAGGATTTTGAAAAGTCATACTAATCAACAAAGTGTAGATGTGAACAACTTATGGAGTGTCTTTATAAAAGGACTAGAAGGACTTTGAAAAGTCATACTAATCAACAAAGTCTAGATGTGAACGACTAGAGTGTCTTTATAGAAGGACTAGAAGGACTTTGAAAAGTCATACTAATCAACAAAGTGTAAATGTGAACAACTTATGGAGTGTCTTTATAGAAGGACTAGAAGGACTTTGAAAAGTCATACTAATCAACGAAGAGGAGTGGGAAACTAATGGAGTAAAAGGACTTCGATAATATCTCAGAATGCAATGATAGGAGGGAGGTAGAATCATTGTGTGGTGTTTTAGGAAGTTAGTAAAAAGTTAATTTTTTAATTTTTTAATTTTTTTAGTAATTTTTTTGACAAAAAATTAAGTTGTTTTGAGTAAAAAAATTGACTTTTTAAACTAAAAAAATTGAAAAACCAAAAAATTAGCTGTTTTAGTAACTTCCCAAAAGACCCCTGTATTTCACACTCACCTCCCATATTCAATCCATTTAAATACATAAGTAGCACTTGCATTTTTATTTTAAAAATATAAATTTAAAGATGTTTATTTTAATTTTTTTAGAAAAATGCTCATGTTCAATTATACTGAGGTTAGGTAGATTTGAGCTACATGATGTGATGTGATTGCTATGCCGGTTGTCGGCCACAACTTTGGAAATTTTACGGCTAGTTTAGTAATATTTTCGGATTAGTTGTACTTTTTATTCTTATAATTTTATTTAAATTTAATTTTAATGTCTTTTGTTTTAATTTGTTTCTTACATTTTAAGTATATTTTTAATTTGATTTTTCTGTATAAATTGAAAGCTAAAATTAATAATTTTGATATACTTATCAATTTTATAAGATGTACATATAGAAAAAATTAATAAAAATTTAGACAAAAAGATCAAATTAAAATTAGTCTTAAAGTGTGGAGGTCAAATTGTTCAAATTAAAATAAAGCAAACTTACGTATATGTCATAATAGGTACACTTATTGTCCAATAGATCATGTAAAAATTAATGATATTTTTCATCAAATACTATTAAAAAAAAGTCACTAATTGTTAATTTTCAACAACATTTTAAAAATAGTCATAAAATGTCACTAATTATAAGTTTTAACAATAATTTAAAAAAATCATCACAACAAGAAGTTGCTAATTTTCAACTTTCAGCGACAGTTTAAAAAATTCGTCACAAAAAAGTCAATAATTGTAAATTTTAGCGACAATTTATAAAAATCAAGACCAAAAAAGTCACTAAATTGTCAATTCTTAGCGACATATACAAAAATAGTGACAAAAATTATTTTTAGTGACAATTTTATTAAGACTTATTTTCAATAGAATTTGATGTGAATTAAATCCAATTTGACTTATTGATGGTTTACCCTAAAAACAAATAGTAGTTAAAGTGAAATTTGACTTAAACTATAAAGGTGAAAAATGTAATTAACCCATGATTTTTTAAGAATAAATAAATTACATTTTTAATTCTTCTAGTTAATTTTATTTTGGTCTCTATTATTTAAATTTGAACAGTTTGATCATCACCCTTTCAATCTAGTTTCAATTTGGTTTTTTCAAGTTGGAGGTTAAAATTTATAATTTTGAGACACTTGTCAACCTTCTAAACTCTATATGTAGAAAAAATTAAAGGACATTTGAATGGAAGGCCCAAACTGAAGTTAGAGTTAAAGTGTAGGGATCAAATTATTTAAATTAAAACAATAAAAACTCAAGTAAAATTTGAGTAAAAAACTTAATTTATTCATTTACTATTATTATTTTTTAATAAGGTGATTTTGCCTCCGATCTTCATAGAGGGCTAGATACTTTAATTTTGACTTTTAAGCCATCATAAGTCATGTTTATATGATCCGAATCGTTTAAATTTCAAGTATTTATTTGTGGATTATTATTGAAAAACATCATATTAATTTAACAACTGTAGAGCACCGCCAAAGTAAGATAGTTCAATTTTTTTCCCACCACAAATAATAATAAGCAAAAGTCTAAAAGTACATAACATTAATCAGCTAATAAAAACCAATCCTACTAAAGTTGTTAAGTATTTTTGGTGAGAAAATTATCCAGGAAAAGTGTAGAAAAGGAAAAATAAATTTTGTTTTCCTTGTGTCTTTATCTATCAGGAAAAAGGAAAGTGTATTATTGGGATTAGTACAAATTGTTATATTTCTTGCATGGTATATTGGAAAATTAGGGATACATCCTCTATCTATTTGGGTAAGAGCTTTAGGACATAAAAAATTTACTTGCAAGTTAAATCCTTAAAATTTAAAATTCTAAAAAACTAAAGGAAAGCCTTTGGGGGACAGGATGGAAGACTTGTCAATGGCAATAGTTTGTTGATTGAAAAAGGGTATAAAAGACAAACTTTAACATAATGATCAAGTGTCCTTGGGAGCTTCTATATACACACACCCTTTCCCCTCAATACACACACTTAATGATATTTAATATTATTACAATTTTATCCCTAAGTGAAATTACTATTTTAGACACCATTGTTATTTGAAAACATCTCAATGCACACCTCACATCTGTTGCATCGTGTGTGAAGCTTGTGGATGCTCATTCATAGCTTCTTCCAGGGAGTGTGTGTAATCATTCATAGCTTCTATCTGTTGTGTAGCTAGTGACACCATTGGTTTCTGTATATGATGTTGATTGAGGTAGAAGTGAAACCAAAGGGCTTTGGCATTTCCAAGTTCATCAACCTTCGTCATTCGTAGGGAAAACATCACTGTGATGGAGGATTTGCCTTCTGAAAATCAGCAAATTAGTGTTCATGTGAAGCAGAGCGAAGGAAATGTGAGTTCAAATTTTTTTTTCTTTTCCCGGCGTCGTTCGGATAACCAGAGCCGAAATGTGTTATTTGGTTCGGAAGTATACTACCGAAATAAGTATGTATATTCGGAAGTTGATGTCCGAAAGAAATAAAAAGTTTCGGAAGTTGTTGTCCGAAAAAATCATTTAAATTCGGAAGTTGCTGTCCGAACAAAGTTAACTTATACAACAATCAACTTCCGAAATTTTTAAAAAAATTTGGACAACTACTTCCGAATGAAGTAAATTTTTTTTTTTTCTATTTTATATTTCAAATTTGCAAACTGCATACCAAATTTACAGTTTCAAATTGCAAATTAATCATTATAATGCCATTAAAAATTTGTAATGTTATACAAAACATGCAGGAATATGTGTCAACTCAAGGAAGTCAGGTTTGCGCGGATTTTGTGTTAGATTACACCACTCAATTCACAACTGAACAGGTTCAGTCTACGAAATTATAACGATTATGTTTCGAATTGCTCACCAAATGTAAATGTTTGATAATATTTATTTAACTTTGTAGGTATTCAAAAGTAAGGATGAATTGCTCAACTGGGTACGTGAAGTTGGAAAGAGAAATGGTTTGGTTATTGTAATCAAAACATCAGACTATAGTGGAGGGAAAAAAAGACCCAGGATGTATCTTGCTTGTGAGAGGAGTGGCCAATATAGAGCAACAAAGAAGTTAAAACATGATGGCAACAATACATCAAGAGTAACTGGTACGAAGAAGTGTGGTTGTCCTTTTGATATGAGGGCTCACAGGTTTACCACACATGATGAATGGACATTGACCGTAGTATGCGGATTGCATAATCATCCACCTGCGGAGCACCTCGAGGGACATTCATATGCGGGGAGGCTATCAAAGGATGAGAAAGCATTGTTAATGGATATGTCAAAGAGCATGGTTCGGCCAAAAGAAATCCTAGTAACCTTGAAACAGCGAGATGCCCTCAATGTAAGCACACTTAAAACCATTTACAATGTACGCCATCGAAACAGGGTGGTACAAAGAGCTGGAAGATCACAGATGCAATACTTATTGGGTGAATTGGCCAAGTATAATTACATTGAGCGCCATTGGGATCATAAGAAGATCAATGTTTCTACCCGTCGTGACCCGTGTGCATTTGAGTTAGTGCAATCTGGACATGATTCCTTCTCACCTAGGGACACTCAAATCACTACATTAGCTTCTACTCTGCAAACCAAGAAGAAGCGACCTGTTAAGGGAAAGGAGAAGGTGAACCCGAAAGGGAAGGCATACATTACTAGAACAGTGAAACCTGGTGCATATGTTGATGCTTTCCCTGCTGGGTTAAAACCATACATTAAGTTTGTCAAGGATGTAGCTGCAGATGGGAATTGTGGTTTCCAGGCTATAGCTGCTTCAATTGGTCATACAGAAGATGATTGGGCTCAGGTTAGGCGTGACCTATTGGGTGAGCTGCACACACACAAAGAGGAATATATTACACTTTATGGGTCCTATGAAAGGTTTGAAGAATTGACAAGCATATTGTCATACTTTGAAGACAGTCCTGGATACTCACATTGGATGACTATGCCAGACATGGGGCATCTTGTTGCATCGTGCTATAATCTTGTGTTATACCACTTGTCTTTACAGCAATGTCTCACCTTTTTTACCTCTTAGAACAGTGCCAGTACCTCAACTTGATAGACGTGAGATTGCCATTGGGTTTGTCAACGGAAATCATTTCATCCAGGTATAACAGAAACTTATCAATTGGGTTTGTGCATGTACAAGAAGTTATGAGGTATGACCACTAAGTCAATTGATATTTGGTGCAGGTTTTGTTGCAGCCAGGCCATCCAGTTCAACATTTCAAGGACATTATTCATGATAATGTAGCTACGCGAGAGACTTTTGATGTTGTTGATGTCGCATGACACATGCATGCATTTGACAATGTTAGAATTATGGAAGAAATTAATGGATGTGTTTTTGATGTTGATGTGTTATGTTTTGCAATGTGGATTGAATGTTATCGACCATTGTTACCATTCCATTGTAATAAGAAAGTATCATTTACAAAATCAACGACCATTGTTACCATTCCATTCTAATAATAAAATGTCATTACAATGTCATTACAATACCATTGTTGCCATTCCATTCAAATAAGAAAAACACCAAAAAATAATGTCATCTTACAAAAAACACCAAAAAACACGGCCATTACAATAATGTCATCTTACAAAAAACACCAAAAAATATTCATCAACTAACAAAATAACATGTAACAAGAGAACATGTCACGAATCAGCTGTATGCCTACGCCTAGGCCTACGACTGTATGTCAATGTCGAAGATGGAAAGCGACCTCCACCAGAACTAGGTCCAGCTTCGTCAATGTGCTGACCTTCAAGAACATGTGTCATACTCTCGATAGCCTGGTAAAGTCGATAAGGATGGCAAATCCCCTCCTGATAACCAGCGTCAATAATAGGATGTGAAATCTGCAGTGCATGTGCAATACGCTGCATTTGAAAAGAATATCACATTTTAGGAAACATATAAGAAAAAAAACAAGTAAGTTACATATGCATAAGAGAGGATAATAGATTACATCCGCATGTTCGCTGAAATCCTGATGGTCATGGACACGCGGTTCATCAGTGTGCTCGACATAGAGGTGCGTGATATTCTTGCCAACTGACTTCGCAACCATTCAAGCCTGACTGAATTGCCACCAGCAGAAGAAACCTCTTCATGTGCTGCACGTTCACTAATCCCCAAGCCATAAACGAGTAATGTAACTCCATGATGATCTGTCACATCTGGTATGCTGACTGATTTGCCTACAATGGGAAGGCCAAGAATAGTGCCAACATCATCCAGGGTCACGGTCATCTCACCAACTGTCATGTGAAATGTGTTCGTCTCAGGTTGCCATCTCTCAACAAAACTGGAGATTAGAAGCTTGTTGACGAACTGATAAGTGCCACGAGCTAACTGTGACAGTCCAGACTGCTCAATAATGGCTTTGAATCTGGTGTTGTTCTCTACTAACCACCATGGCCATGCAAGGATCTTGGAAGAGTGATTATGACACTTTAGGGGCCCTCGTTCCTACAACACAAATGATATCTCATTACAAACTACCATACAACACAAAAAAAAAAAAAAAAAAAAAACTCATATACAAATGCATTTTAGTTTTACTGAGGAATGTTTACCTCCCCGTGCCAAATAGCTGCAGCCACATGACTATTGAAACTCCGCAGTATTGACGGATCAGTCGGTCCACCTGGAAAAGCATGAGTAAGGTACTCTTCCTGGACAGGAGGAGAATCAGGTAAAGAGGTATCCTCCATAGCAATGTCAGGCATATCATAACCTTCAAATCGTCTTTGGCTTCGGCCCCCACTTTGACTGGCACTTGGAATATCATATTCTACCTCAACTGGATCACGACCTCAACCACGACCTTGACCTCGTCCTCGCCCACGCCCTCGTCCCCGTTCATGGTCTACATCCAATTGACAACGTCGTCTATTTGAAGCAGTAGGTGGGACACGTTGTTGATATTCAGAATCCATATTATCTGCAAAAAATACTAAGTGTGTGTGTAAATAAACAGAGTGTGTGTAAATAAAGAGAGTGTGTGTAAAATTAATGAGAGTGTTTTAAATTATAAGTGTGTGTGTAATGAGTGTGTGTGTAAAATTAATGAGAGTGTGTGTAAATAATAAGTGTTTTAAATTATAATGAGAGAGTGTGTGAAAAATTAATGAGAGTGTGTGTAATGAGTGTTATAATTAAGTGTTATAATTAAGTGTTTTCATTAAGTGTTAGAAGGGGAAAAAAAAAAAAAAATTGTGTTCGGAAGTTGTTGTCCGAAAATACCTATTCTGTTCGGAAGTTGTTGTCCGAAAATACCTATACCATTCGGAAGTTGTTGTCCGAAATTATAGCTAATATTCGGAAGTTGAAAACCGAAAAAAAAATTTATTTTCGGCACTTGAAAGCCGAACCAAGTAAATGTTTTCGGAACTATAATGCCGAATAGAAGCAAAAATTTCGGAACTCTAATGCCGAACAAAAACAAAAAAATCGAATAACCAGTTCCGAATGAAGAACTGCGGCAATCAGTTACATTGGTGGACTGAAAATTTCAAAAATGGTAAAAATTAACCCTACATTACAAATAAAATAGGAATGAGAAGATTCTAATATGTGTAAACTAACCTAAAATGTGAAAATTTCAATGCTCTTCAATGCCCTTCAATGCCAATACTTCAATGACACAGATGGATGGATGAAGCTTTGGGGAGGAACCACGGTGGAGAGTGTGAGAGATGGGTATGTGTGTGAGAGGGGTTCTCAGATGGGTGTGTGTGTGAGGGTCACGGGTGTGTGTGTGAGAGGGGGTGTGTGTGTGTATGATTTACATTTGAGGGTATATGTGGAATGATAGGTGTGTGTAGTGAGTCAAATATATTAGGATTTATTTTTTTAGTGTGTGTATTGAGAAGGATTTGTATAGAGTGGAAAGGGTGTGTGTATATAGAAGCTCCCAGTGTCCTTTTAACCTCCAAAGTTTTCTCCGGCTTTTTTTTTTTTTTTGGTGAACATTTACACATAAGTCTTATTTTATGAATTTATATTTCATTAACATCTAAATAAGATTTGTTACTCTTTTAAGTCTTATTAATTTTTGATAGATGAAATTACTCTTCAAATAATAGTTATTCATCATTTGTAATTGTTTATAAAAGAATATGGCAATGTAACATTTATTTTAATTTTCAAAAATTCAAAACATCATAATTTTTATAATATACATTTATTTTTCATAAAATTTATATTTCTAGAATCAATACAACGAAATCTATCAAACAAGACTAAGATTAATTATTTATTTACAATTTTCTTAATTTCTAGCCATAAATTAAAATTTTAAACAAATAAAGTATTTCTTTCACACAAACATACATAATAAAAAAAATTGAGAATATTTCAATTACGAAACTAAGAAAACTAAAAAAATTATTAGTTGACAAAATAATTACATGGAATATTTCTGTGCAAAACTGAGAAATTTCTCAATTTTTTCAAATTTTTAAATTGAGAATATTGTCAGTTTTTAAACTGAAAAAAACTCTCTAATTTTAAACTAGAAAAAAGTCTCACTTTTAAAACTGAAAAAAAAAATTAAGAAATTTCTCTGTCTTATTGGATAATTTCACAAACTGAGAAATTATTAGTTTTGTATAGCTAAAAATATAATATTATAAGACTGTCATGATTTTTGGAGCATGACATGGCATTGTATGCATATTTCTAAGACTACATAAAACATATATACTTTGTTAAGATCTTTTTACTGGGTTTGATGCTCAACCCTAGTGGATTTATGTAAGAAATGATGTTGTGATTCCGCCTCAGTGAAAGAGAGTGGATTTTTGAGAGCCCAAGGCTCTTTTGTTTGTTGTTCTATTTTTGACAAATCAATGGCTTATGTGTATGGGTTTGTGAACCATTTATTTGTAACTAGGTTTTAAGTCTTAGAACTTATGACCCTAGGGGCTTATTTTGTAATTGTTTCTCTCGTTATTTATCTATCTCACATGTTATAGATTCAGAAGATTGAATATGTAATTGCATGTGAACTTCTTTTGTAAATCTCTCACATATGAAGGAGTTCAACTATAGAGATTGATTAGTAAAACATGATCGGAGAATTGAGATTGTTTAATTGAGATAGATTAAATCAGGATTATCATATGTTAATTATTTGGGGCGTTACAGTTGAGGAACTTCAACTACTATGAAAATGTTACATATCCTTTATTTTATAAAATCCTAATATCAGGGATCTTAAAATAAAAACTCCTTATTATAGTCTCTAATTTTTGAAGTGTGTCAATTTACTTTCTAATGCTACTGCAACAAATTAAGATTTCAAAGGTGAAAATTTAAGGACATCACTTTGTAGTGAATTATTATCTTTTTTGGACTACTTTTTTAAAAAAAAACATGCACCAAATTATTTTATTTTTAAAAATACATTTATTAGCAACATTTTTAAAATTTTGTCGGTAAAAGTCATTTTTTACTTTTCGAAACGACTTTTTAGCGACTATCCTCACCACGGTAAGAATTGGCCCCAAAATATTTTTTGCAACAAAATTTTCACTTTTGGGGACAAAAAAGTTTTGCCCCAAAACTCTTGTATGTTGTAGTGTGTATAAAAATATTTCAATTTAGCCCCTATTAATGTTTAAGTTATTTATCTGTCTCACATGTTATAGATTCAGAAGATTTAATATGTAATTGCATGTGAACTTCTTTCGTAAATCTTTCACATATGAAGGAGTTCAACTATAGAGATTGATTAGTAAATGATGATCAAAGAATTGAGATTGTTTAAACTAGGATTATCATATGTTAATTATTTGGGGGCGTTACAGTTGAGCGACTCCAACTACTATGAAAATGTTGCATGTCTTTTATTTTATAAAATCCTAATATTAGGGATCTTAAAATAAAAACTCCTTATTTTAGTCTCTAATTTTTAGTGTGTCAATTTACTTTCTAATGCCACTACAACAAATTAAGATTTCAAAGGTAAAAATTTAAGGACAATCACTTTGTAGTGATGAATTATTATCTTTTTTGGACTAATTTTTTTTTTTTTTAAATACACACCAAATTATTTTATTTTTAAAAATACATTTATTAGCAACATTTTAAAATTTTTGTCGGTAAAAGTCATTTTTGACTTTTCAAAATGACCTTTTAGCAACTATCCTCACCACGGTAAAAATTGGCCCCCAAATATTTTTTGCAACAAAATTTTCATTTTTGGGGACAAAAATTTTTGGTCCCAAAACTCTTGTATGTTGTAGTGTGTATAAAAATATTTCAATTTAGCCCCTATTAATGTTTAAATTGTGGAAATTTGGTCTCCCAATATATAAAAAGTGTTTCATTTAGTCTAATCTATAAAAGGTAGTGTTTCAATTTAGTTTAATTGAAATACTTTTTATACATTAGGGACGAAATTGATACAATTTAAATATTAAAAATTAAATTAAAATACTTTTATACATTAAAAACTAAATTAACATAATTTAAAAATTAAGAACTAAAATAGCACAAGCCTCTAAAAATGTAATTTACCCTAAACTTAAAAAGGCATGAAATAGACATTGCCAGGAAGGCTCCAAAGTTAAGGTCACTTTAGAGGTATCTGGGAAAGGTGTATCTCAATGGGATTATGATTTCATGGGACACTTTTTATTATTTTTTAATTTAAAATTTGTTTTATATATTTGGTTTTATTTTAATGATTTTTGATTTATTTATGTCATCTATATGTGATGAGTGAATATTTTTATATCCATCTTTTTAGTTATAAAGTGTAATGTGATTCCCATAAAATAAAAAAGAGAAAAAAAAGTGCAATGTGATGTGTGGTTCTAATTCCCAATCTTTCATGTTTTCTAAAATATCTCATACACTATCCTCATATTTGTTGCATAATTTCATATCTTTCGGAAAAAAAGATAGAACTCTCGTAATTAAATTTTCAGTGAATTTTTTTCATTGCCTTATGCTCTATTTCTTTCTTTCTTTCTTTGGTCTATAGTCAATTCTTTGTATTTGATAGTTATTTATATGTATTTGAGTATTGGGCAAGTCTTGGTTCGTGAGTTCTACTTTGTTGTACACAGGGCCGGTCCTGAGATTTAGGGGGCCTAAGGCCAATATCAGAAATGGGGCCTCTCTTACATTGAAAAAAAAAAAAGTTCATGGATAAAACGATAAATTACAACTTTTTTACTTGTTTGTAGTCACAACTTGCACATATAATCATTAAAATTATGAACAAAACAATTTAATGAAACAAAATTAGGACAAAAAAATTACGAAAAAATTATTCAATTAAAACTGATAAAGACCTAGGTAAACAAATTAGGGCGAAATTATTTATTCCACTAAAATCTAATAGATAAAGAAGGTTAAAAAAAAAATTAAGACCCATATATTGTATGTATTGTTCTTCTTGGGCCCAAACATTTTTTTTTAATATATATTTTCATTTTAATAAATATGGGCCAAACTACACTTATAAATAAATATGGGCTAAACCATACATGGACCCAATAAAATATTTTGGAGCCCTTTAAATTGATCCTATAACATTTTACTAAATTTGGAGACCCTATTTTTGAGCCAAAAAATTGGGGCCTAAGGCACAGGCCTTACTGGCCTTAGGCCAGGACCGGCCCTGGTTGTACACAAGTGAATTTGAAGGATGTTGTATTCTTGGTAAAGAATACCATTCAACTCAATGCAAAAGTGGGGTTGTGTATCATTCAAAACACAATTTCATGTGCGTCAACCTAGAAAAATAACCTTTTGCTACTATATAATTTGCGACCACCTGATTAGCAGTCACAAATAGTTAATTTAATCCTTATTTTGTTTTATTTATTTATGGTTGCTAAAACATTGCAGGCATTTTTTTTGGTTTTTTTGCGATGGCAACAATATGGTCGCTAATACATTGTAGGCATTTTTTATTTTATTTTTTTGTGACGGCAAAACATCAGTCGCCATAAATAAATTAGTCGGTTACAAATAGTTTGTAACTGTTATTTTGCAATCACAAAGAGTATTTGCTACCCTTACATTCGCGTCTCTCAATTGCCATCGCAAAAGGTTTTTCGTGACTGTATTTCTATTATTTGTGATGACTTGTAGCGGTCACAAAAAATACTTTTTTTAAGTAGTGATAGTAGTTGGGGTTTTTCAAGACTTTCACAGAGAAATTTCCATTCATAGCGAAATTTATTTTCATGGAGAAATTTCAACTTTAAAGAGAAATTTCAGTTTCACAAAGAAATTTTTGCTCGTCACAGAGAAATTTCTCTGACCTTAACTAATAAAATATATATTGAACCTCTCCTACTACCCAAATGTAGAAAGAGATGTTTCACTACTTTCCCCTAAAACACAAGACTCATAATTTAAGGACCAAAAATAAAATTAAACCTTACTTTTTTTTTTATCGGCAAAAGAACTTTATTGATGAAAAGTAAAATACAAGGTGTACAATACAAGTATCAATAAAGCAGGGGAGAGCCCTAGCATCATAACTAAAGTGAATAATCCCAACTAGGTTGGTACCGTACACCTAACCCAATCATGTGCTCGCTCAACCCCAAGTTGATGAGAAACCAACCAGAGGCGAGAAAAATATCCAAAAAAAACCAGCAAAAACCTCCAAACCACACCCAGCAAAACCACCCAAGAACTGATGCAATAGAACACACCAGGACCAGACCTCCCACCCTCAGATGCCCCCCTGACCCAGCAGCAGAAGCAGAGCAACACAACCATAAGTGCGCACACAAATCAATACATTAAAAGCATCTCAAAAAATCAAGCCTCCCCCCTCTCAAAATACATTGCCTCACCTGTTGTAAGCTTACCACCACCTCATTTATGGAATAAAAGCATCCCTTATCATGAGATTTCAACCAAATGGCTACCTAATCTTAATAAGATCACACAACTCCTCAATGTTTGGTTGTATGCCATTGAACACAGTTATTTCTATATTTCCACAATGACCAAACAACTGAAATGGGGATAGCCCTCCATACTTGCTTTTCCTTCATTCTGAACTTCCACCCCAGCCACCATTGTAATAAGCTCTCCAACGAACCTGGTACCACCCATTGCACTCCCCACTAATCAATGATAATTGACCAAACCTTCTACACGAAAGGACAGAAAAGTAGGATGTGATGCAGTGTTTTCACATCAGATTTACAGACCACACAACAAAGATCCACATTGCCTCTCAACACTCCAATTCTGTTTAGGAATTCAGTTGTTTTAAGCCTACCTCTCCAAGCTAACCATGTTATAAACTTTGTTTTTGGCGGGTTTGTTCCACACCAACTCGGCAGAACTCAATACGGGACACTTTGATAACTCACACCAATTATACACAGTACTAACCTTAAAGATCCCTGCTTGGTCTGCCTTCCAATTAGGGAATCTACAATGTCCATGTTCAAACTTGGGCCTGCCCCTAGTAGGTTTTGCAATCTATCAATCTCATCTCCTTCCCATCCATGAAGTGATCTTCTAAAGTTAAAAGTCCACCTATTCATGCTGACTTTTCTGGTTATTTGCATCCTTAAGACAATCTCTTTGTTAGTGCATAGCTGGTACAACCTGAGAAATTGGTGCATAAGGCTTGCCTCACCCACCCACTTATCCTTCCAAAACAAAATTCTGTTTCCATTCCCAATCCTTAGTTCATCATTCTCCATAGAAAAATCATAAAGCCTATCATTTTTAAGAGCAACAATCAGGATATCCTTCCAGATTTTAGATGTAGATACAGGATCATTACTAAATGGGAACCACCTCCCCCCCCCCCCCCCCCCCCCCCCCCAAAAAAAAAAAAAAAAAAAATCTCCATATTTGCTGCATTGATTTCCAAAGAGCATCATCCTCCAAGGCATATCTCCACCATCATTTGCTTTGCAAGCACTCATTTGCAAGCCTGATGTCTCTACTTGACATTTTAACACATTTATTTAAGTCAAATACCATCAATCAACTAGCCAAAAGCTATGTATTTGGCTCTCAGTAATGAAGTGAAAGGTTTCGATGTGGTTTGCTTTGTAAATAATGTGCATTTCAAGTATCTCGCAGCTCATTTAAGAGGGAAAATGGAGTAAATCCTCTTAAATGCCTAATCCGAGGTTGACAAAAAGCATTTTTCTTATATTTCAAGATGCCAGTAATGGTAGGGGACATAATTGATTTACTGTGTGAAGTTTAGGGATGCAATTGATACAAATTAAATACAAAGAAACAAAATGAAATTCATGGGATCCTTTAGTTTAGGGACTATTTGCGCTATTTACCCTAAATAAAATAAAACCAAAGCCAAGACAAAATCACACTTCTTAATGACCATTTCAGAATAGTACTAACCTGAGATCTCTCGTGTTGACTGGGCTCTCTCCTCCATCATAAGGGGGACTTCCCCTCTGTTCAGGTCTGGCATTTGGTTTCGATCCACGTCCATAGTCAGGGCTACCCCTATCTCTACGATATGGACTGGGAGAGCACCCACCCCGATCATAACTTCTTCTCTGTGGAGACGTGTCACGCCCTCTCCTATCTGGGCTGTTTCCATTTCTTCTGTCACCATTGTCTCGAACTGCATATTCCACTGAAATAACTTGGTCCATGAGCTTGCTGTCATCATTATTTAACAAAGCAAAGTCAGCATAAATCTGGTTTGTTATGATCTGGAAACAAGCACGGAAAAAGCTCGAGAAGTCAAAGGCATGTTTGGGGAAACTGCGGAACAATACATCAACATGGCCTTCAAGAAATGCTTCATTATTTGGGAAACAACACTAGATTTATTCAATCTTAACCCTCAATTATGCCACATAGGACATTTTTCAAAAACTGAGAATGAAATACAATGCACGAGTACACATTTTTCTTTTAACCATTACCAACTTTGAGAGGAAATTTTGGTCTTCTGCTTCCAACTCATGTTATGTCAATTGTCCCCAAAAATTTACAATAATAAGAAGGTAAATAAGAGCAAGTCCCCACCCCCCCAACCCACCTACAAAAAAAAACTACTCCCATGAACTCCACTCTCTCCATCCGTCCCCCATCCATCTCTTATTTCTCTTTCCTTTTCTCATCTGCCATATCATCTCTCTATTCACATCAGTTAATTATATGCATTGCATGACAAACATTCAAAGAGCATAACGTTGTAGTACTGACATTCAGCATAAAAGATAGCAGTCGTTATTTTTCCTCAAAATTGCTTCCAGCGAAATGTAAAATTGTGTTTGGCTGAGTTTCAAAATGAAAAAAAGATTGAAAATTGGTTTGGTTTATTGTTCTAAAAAATTATTCTCAGAAAAATGAGTTAAAAAAATGCAAGGTAAACCAAAATGTATATTTTCAATAAGAAATATTGAAATGACCAAAGTCTACTCAAAATATTAGCAGTTTTCAGGAAAAAAATTCAGAGAACTGAATCCCAAAGCTACGCAAAACACATATACACATCTTTCAATAGGAAAATCTTCAAAACATTAAAGAGTCCATGAGAGTAAATTGTAGAAATTGTTGAAGCAAAATCAAGCCCCAAGTTTGTTGCATCCAATGCTCTGGTAGCATCTTCTTGTGTTACGTAATGAATGAAGGCAAAATTCCTTCTGATCCTCACGTTTAATACTTTTCCATATGGTTCAAAGTGCTTCTCCAGGTCCCTTGTCCTAGTATGAATTGTGTCAAAATTAATGATGAACAATGTTTTTGAGGGTCTTGTATTAGCTGAAGGCCTTCTAGAGCTTCCAGGCCTTTTGATATCACGTTCTTGCTGCAACAAAACAATTGTTCAGATCAAATCATCGAGTTTGAAATCTAATTACTAAGGGGAAGCTTTGACACCAAAGGGCATTCAATCTGGTCCCTTTTGTAACATTTTAGGTTAAACAAGATTCTTTTATTAAATGAAGTAGAAAACATGGGAAGAAGACAAAACAAATATAGAAGAAAGGACGAAGGGAAAACTCCTATTGGAGAGGGGGTTGAGCACCAAAATGAACATAAAATTACTGATGTCATGTTTAGAATCCCATTGTTAATCTAAAAAAAAACATGCTCATTAAAAATGATAAGAAAAAACACAATACACGAATAACATTTCAATATAGTGCTCAAACAATCCCAAATCATCACCCACAGTACCTTAGTCCACTCAATACGAAGCTGGTGGCCATTTCTACCAAATTCAATCCTGTCCAGTCTTCGAATTGTATCCTCAGCATCTCGCTCATCTTCCATGTAGACCAAAGCAAATCCTGTACGGTTAAAATGGTAAGGAACTGAAGTAGAATAATTTTAGTTTTTATAACCACATCTAAAGACAAATGATATATGCAAACCTGGGTTGAGAAGCTTCCCATAAAGACACGTCACAATAAGACAAAATGTTGACTGATTCCAATTAAACCACAGAAAGAAAAAGGGAAAAAAAAGAGCAAAATAAAGTAAAAACAACACCTGCCATTGGATCCGAGAGGATCATGATTTCTATGTTGAAACATGTCGGAAATTGAGGACTGAGCAAAGGTCACGAAGAATGAAAAAGCAATAGTGTCACAGGGAAATGTAGGATGGTGGTGCCATGGCAGACCAGACTGGTTCTTCTGGAAAAACACAAGAAATATGAACCTTGGGCACAAACCAGATATGAAATGCAGTGGACCCATTCATCCAGGTAGAGAGCATGGACATTCCAAGTAATTCCTGCGCCAAAGAAATTGTTGAGTTTGGGAGTTTACACCACAGGAAAAGATTCATTTTCCCAAAGGAAAAATATCATACACATACCATTCAAAAATAATTATTTCAAAAAACGTATTGACCCTTTAGAAAATTAGCTGAGAGCATTCACTAAGATTTATAGGATAGTGCCTTCCTTAAGATATGTTCAGAAAATAATGGAACTAATACAAATTTTAAGGTTTACTCCAATACGAAGGACAATAGGTGAAACACAATGTCAAAAGACCCGTAACAAGAAAAGTGCCCTCTCTTTCTCTCACTTACACTTTGAGTGCAAGCAAACGAAGACTTCTTTTATAAAAACAATTCAATACTCAAAGGAGAGGGCATTGCCATCATGTAAATTTTTTAAAACACTTTTTTTTTTATAAATTTTTTATTATAAATATCATTCCACTATAAAAGTTGAAGGTTCTGATTAGAAACCAAGTTAGTCAACATGACTATAGTATTTTTATGCAGTGTGGAATGCCATGAGAAAGGGTCAACAGTTTCATTCTGAAATGATTATTTTCTCATGATTGTGTATTGAACTTTTCCTTTACTACACTTATCCCAGAACCCAACTAAGACTTGATAGAGAACTCTTCCACTGCCACCTCTTGTGGTATGAATAATGTTGTGGTCATGCAAGGGAAGAGCCAGAAAAGTAGAGGCTGTCACATTTCATTTATTACACTCAAAACATCCAAGAATCTCACTACAGCTCAAAAGAATGCTACTATCCATGCCTCATGTACTCTGAAAGGTGTTGTGGACAAGAAAATTGCCAGGTAAAATATAATCTGTTACATTTCTATGAGGGCATTCATCCCCTGTTGAATTACTTGGAAGCTCTGTGACCACTGCTGAATCCAAAAATCCATACTTTATAAAGGTTTTCTAGCTACCAATTAACATTAGGGTTGCAGACATATAAAACTACGAGTTTGACTTCATATTGTACTTGCATCGTACAGGGTATACAATACACAGATGCTTCAATTAGAAAACTCTGCCTAACTTTAATAAAAAAGAGGCAAAAGCTTAATTCAGCTAGAACGCCAAAATTTGATAAAGACTTCTGCACAGCTTACTTTAATTCTTACAGCTTGGTCACCCCAGGTAGTATCAAAATAATGGGCATAATACAGATACAGCAGTAGAGTAAGAAAACACTAGTTTATAAAGACACAGGCAACCAAATCAAAGGGAAATAATACATCAATTTATAACATACCAGATTTCATATCCACCCTGTCAACTCTCCCATATCTTTTGAAAAGTCACTCAACATCTGACTGGCGAGCATCATACTCTAGGTTGCCACAAAATATCGCCCTCATATTCCTCAAGCTCAAATTGAGAAAATCTTTATTGACTCTAATTAGAAAAAGAGTGCAAAAAAAAAAAAAAAAAAAAAAAAAAAAAAAAAGAAATGAAACAAGAACAAAATCACTATTCAGATTAATGTTCTAAGATCCAAGATCGACCACTAATACAAAATAAGAGAAATAATTCTTTACAAAATTAACTATGAGATAACCATAAAATAATCACCTCAATCGTATGGAAGTATATCATTCCAAGGTTATTTCCTCCCCCCCCCCCAAAAAAAAAAAAAAAAAAAAAAAATGCACATAATGCATACAACACATCCAAAAAAAAAGTACAAAATAAAAGAGAAGATAATTGATAACACCTAGTGTTTCGTAAATCTCATAACTTGAGATGGAAAACTTACTTTTGACAATTACAGCAAGGAAAATGAAAAAATAAAAAAAAGGAAAGTACTTATAAAGAAAAACATACACTAAGTCTAAGCTAATTGGTAAAACTAAGGGGTCAGTCAAGTTTCTGTGAGATTTTTACATAAGATTCTTTTTCTTCTAAAATAAAATGGTCCATGCTAATTTTGTTTAAAGCAAAAATGATTACTTTCTTAATTCAAAGACTGTATAACAAGAATACCTCATCATTTCACCAAGAATTGCATACTGAATCTTCTTTGCAAAGAATAAGAAAATTTGTAGTATCCAATTTTAATTTGTCAAAAGGGAAGTACAAGAAGCTAAAAACCATGCATACAAACATGGATATGTATATGAACACGAACACAACAATTTTTGAAAAACCAGAACACGGACACAGTAGGGATACATCAAAAACATATTATTCATATATATATATATATTTTGTATTTGCTATGTATGTGACTATTACACTGATAACATTACAAACAATCAAAACAAACTGATTCAACACGAAAAAATCACTCCATTCATAGTTTAAACATCATTCAATACACAAAATACTATTTTGTCAATCATAAACCATTAAATCACAAATGTCAAAGGCATATAATTTAATAATGAATAGACCATCCTTCAAAAATAAATAATCACAAGTCATACGTATCCCAGGGCGTGTCTGGAAGCAAGACACGTGTTTGTGATGTGTTCCCAACGTATCCAATGAGAAAAACAATAGAAACGCCATGTGGCATGTCCAACATTTGTCCTGGTGTGTCTGAGACATGTTAGTGTCGAACATGGCTGCGGTGGCTAATTTGGAATGTCTGTGTTTCATAAGGAAGTCATGCATGGAGGGAAGGATGTGGGCAACAACTAATAAAACAAAGCAAAGATTAACTAAAGAACTTAAAGGGATCAATTTCTTCCCCATAAGTGAACAAACCAGATTGACTTCAATATGGAAAGGTTAACCCTCATCGAACTCAATGTTTAAAATTTTTCATCATTCTAGGAAGCTAAAATTGGTCAATGATGATGGGCGGCATTGAGTATAACATTTCCATTCTTTCCAAAAATAAACAATTGCAATTGGCCAGCTCATTCTATCACAAAAAAAAAAGCAAACATATATATTTATTTTCTATTTTTTGTTTTCATTATCTGAAAACACAAGAAACTTGTTTGACAAATGATTTCCAAAAATTGTTTTCAGATAAAATTTTAAAAATAGCCCATTTTTTATAGTAAACATATAAAGTTATCTTCAGATTTTCAAAAACTGTTTTGGCACAATAATGAAAATGATTAACATTTTGGACATTTTCATTATTTTTGTTTCCGAAAACATGGAAAAATAAAAAAAAAAAACAAAAAAGGAAGAAAACAAAACCCAACCAAACAATTGCCTTTGAAATTATAAGATACTGAATTTCCTACACAAAAAAGAGTAGTTGCCCACACTCATGCAAGTTTCATGGTTTCCATTTGGTAATTCGAAGTAATTAGAAGAGCATGCCTTTTAGTAAAATATGAAATAATAATGTATTTCATTACACATGATGGATAAATCAAAAAAAATAAAATACTGCATTTGTCTGATCAGTGAATTTCCAAAAGCTGTTTTTTTTCATTGTGGACTACTATGTGCTCACTCTCAACTGTCAATCTCCATGTACACACATGCCCTTGGTGTGATTCATTATAATTTAAAATCACAAACTAAACACATTTCCAATATCTTTGGACTCACTATCCATAACAATGTGATGTTGACGGAAAAAATAAATAAATAAATAAATAAAATCAGCAACCCCAAAGTGCAGTTGATCGAATACAAACTTCAAATTATATTACCAGTAGCATTTTTTTTTTCTTTTTTTTTTTTTTTTTTTTTTTTTTTGAGATCTGAAATGAATCGATGCAAGCAAAAATCTCCAGATCAAACTATAAACATCCAGTTCAGAAAAATAAATTGTATTAAATTATTAAACAGAGATCAGACTATATACCTCTGGTTGAAGCTTCCCGATCAGACGATCCGAGAATCTTTGATCGTAGTAAACCCGAAGCCCTAAGAAAAGAACAGAAAAAAAAAAAGATCAGATCTGATGAATTACTGAAATAGAGTTGTGCGATCCACCAAGAACAAACACATCTATAGATACGGAAATACATGTATATGCAAACATATATGGGTACTCTCTTATTTTCAGTTTATTTTAATTTTTAATTTAATTTAATTTATTTTAATTAATAATATAATTTATAAGTTTTTGTAAATTAAAAATTAATTTATGTAAAAAAAAAATTTTAATTTATAAATCAAAAATTAATTTAAGTGAATTATAAATTATTAAACTATAACTTATAATTACTTTTCCAACGACCCTACAAAACAGGGCCATAGAGAGAATCTACCTGAGTAGCTTTGCAAAGATCGGCACTGTAGTTGGTACACGACGAAGAACTGAGAAGAAAAGCATTTCTTCTGATTGGGTTGGGGCCTTATCGTGTGGTTGGGCTGGGCTTGACTCTACAGATGCCAGCCCACCAAGATGGACCCTTAATGGGTTCCATATCCATTTTCCCTATTTTGAGATAACTGGTTGTGTTAGAGGAAACGCAGTGCGATTTGAACGGTTTAAGAATAAAATTACAAATTGAATGGTGAATTGGTGGATTGGCAAATCACGATTTGAGCAATTTTGGACAGATTAATAGATTGAAGAATATTCTAACTAATTATTAAATATTTACATAATATATAATACTAATTTGCATAATATTTTTTTATATATATAACACAAACTAATTTTACTTAATATGTTTCATATATATAACTATTAATTTGTAACAAATTTTACATTTTAAATTTCTTTCACACTCATTTTTATTTTGATATTTTATTAGAGATTAAATATATATATATATATATATATATATATATATATTAATCATAGCAGAGCGGAACGGCTTTGAAGGTGGATTATAAATTTTAAAATTTAATCCGCAGTTAGAAAATAGAGCTATGTGGATTAATGAGAATCAGTATAATTCTAACAGATTAGGCAGTATTTTGTACAGTTCTAATTATGCATATGCAACACATATGGCATTTCATTAATGCTTTTTAAATGAGAAATTGCATTAATAATATGAAAGAAATTCATAGGAAGTTAATGATATAAATTATTTTCAAATTGATCAAATTAATAATATATAAGTATTTTAAATAAAGTATATATTTCAAACAAAATGAAAATGAGATATGACACGTGTATTATGTCAAATATCTCATACCAACAATGAATAGGTAATTGTTCATTATTAAGTTTACTAGGTATTAATGTAAAAGTTTGTCGGCGGATTTATATGTGGATGTGTTGTTTTTTAATGAAACTAAGATATAAATTTCAATGAAAAATCATTTAACTTACTTTGTTTTGAAAACAGAATTTGGACAAACAGTAAGGTGGAGGCACGTGGAGACCAAGGGTCAGGTGCTCCTTCCTCAAATTCCAGAAAAATTACATTTTTACTTTTATTTAAAAAAATATTTTTAATTAATTCATTTAAAGTTTCAAGTATACCTCTTAAATTTTTGTACCTCATCTTATTTATTTATTTATATTTAACAAAATCTTTGCAAAATTAATAAGTTAGTCCATTAAAAAATATCTTTGCATTTCACTATGAGTTTATAGGTTCAAATATCTTAATTTACTTTTATTGGGTAATTTGTTGGTTGTATTATCCATGTATTTATTTATGATTTTTGTCTCATACTTGAGAAATTTCTTTGTATTAATTAATGATTTATTGGTTGTAATCACTTTGTTTAGTTGTTTTTCCAACTCAATTTTTTGAAAATTTTAGAGTAGTTGTTTGTTTATTCAGAAGACTAAACAAACTTTTCAAAAATACATTATTGCAAATTGAAGTTTCTCTCCAATTTAAGGAGAGAGACAATTTTGAAAAAAAAAAATGTCACATCAAAAAAATGCTCTCATCTTAGTGTTATATATATATATACTAGCGTATGCCCGTGCCTGAAGGCACGACGTAAATAATGTTGGGATTAAAATGTAATTATAATGTTCAGTGTAAATAATGTCAATTAATTAATTAATTTAATGCTTCCTCAACATTTAATTAATCATGGGGAACATGAATATATATGCCCGTGCCTGAAGGCACGGCATAAATAATGTTGGGATTAAAATGTAATTATAATGTTCAGTGTAAATAATGTCAATTAATTAATTAATTTAATGCATCCTCAACATTTAATTGATCATGGGGAACATGAATATATTAGAAACAGTGTTTGCTGCCACCACACATAAGCCAGTTTTGTTTGAATAATTGTAGGTATCATTAAAATTTAGGAAAAATTAACCAAAAAAAAAAACTTAAAATTTAATATATTCATGTGGGGTCTGTCTTTAGGAAGAAAAAAATTGTGTTGAAAGACAATTTGTCGGTAGGAAGAAGTAGCCATCAGTCCTTTGCGGGGTCTGTCTTTCACATATTTTTTTTGCATTCCTATTCAAAAAATGAGCTGCACCATGTACAAAAATATGCATACAAAAAGATGCTTCATTTGTATATTCTTCTCATTCATAGCATAAGAATCAACTGTGTCAGAACTTCATACAGTATTTCTTGAACACAACCATTTGCCTCTATCTCATCATCACAACCCTTCCATCAAATTAAGCAAAGCAGAACACTACACAATAGACTTCAGAGCAAAACAAAATGTTCCTAGACAAAATTCAAAATAAGCATTATTTGCATTGGCTCTATAATAAAAAAATCACCAAAATGTATGGAAAGTTACTTCATTCAAAATAGGTCCATTAAAAAATTGCACCTCTGCAATAAATACCAATAATAAAATCATGGGCCCAAAAAGAAAGAAAAAAAAAATAAGATAAGGTCATTCAAGAAAAAACTTATGCAAATGTATTGCAACTTAGGCAATGAAAACTTTAACAAAAACTTATTTTTTGACCCAAAAGAAAGAAAATTCAACAAAAACAGTAAAATAAAATAAAAAAACGTGTTTAACATATTGTCAAGTAAGTGAAGAGGGTTTTTGAATTTATATAATGAGGGAAAATATAAAATGTAAAATTCAAATATAAAATGACTTAAAAAGGAAAATTCAAATAATGCTTATAAAAATGGAAAATTGACTGCAAAATAATGGAAAATGGAAAATTGTTAAATAATGCTTATACAAAATAATTTATCAAATAATGCAAAATTGACTGCAGCATCAAATTTAAGGAACAAATAATTTATGAAGTAGTTATTATGGCAATGAGGCTACTGATATCAAATAGAAGACTAATTTAATCAAAGGTTCATTTACAATTTTCCTAGCTAAGAATGTTAATGACATCTTCATCAAGTGCACTGAAAAGCCCAAATTTCCCTCTGTCAGGAAAACAGGATCAGATCTAAAAAAGCTCAACAGGATCAGATCTAAAAAAGCTCACATTCTGGCTAAACCAAGGGGGGTCAAAGAATTTATCACCTCCTGTAACTATCATTGTGCATGGTATGCAAATCATTGACCCACTGATAGTACTTGTGATACCCAACACCTAAAACCATCATTATCAGTACCTAATTACGTACCAATAGCATTACCAAGCTCTAGCTTGTATTCTATGGAATCACGACTCCGATATGAAGAGTTGAAAGAGTAACCAGATGGACCAGCTGGTACAACTCTAGCCCATATTTGATTTGCTGATATAACATGAGGGTTCTCCAATCGAATAGGAAATTCTCTAACATGGAAACCAAAGAAAAAAATATTTTTTTTATCAACTTTGAAAGTCATGACGCAACCAAGTGATATAGCTAAGAATAATCCATGTAAAGCCAATGCAAATAAATTAAAAAAAAAACCGTTCTCCCGTATTCAAAAAATAAAAAATAAAAAATAAAAAGATTTCAGCCATTCAAACAAAATGTAAAATTAAAAATAAAAAAAGAACCATTCTCCCTTATTCAAAAATAAATAAATAAAATCAGAGATGGGTATAGATGATTTACTGTCTTTGGGTCCATAAAAATCCACAGAGAACTTCTCCACCTTATAGTCACTCATCATCCTATTTCACAACAATCAAAACCCAACTATTAAAATAATAATAGAAGCCAGTTTTAGTGAATAATACAGAGTGAGCAAACCCAATATTTGTCCAAAGTAATACAGAGCATCCAATATTTGAATTTTGTTCAAATATTTGTCCAAAGTAATACAGAGCATACAAAGTAATACAGAGCATCCAACATAATAATAAATTAATGGAAGAAGAAGAAGAAAAAAAAAAAACTGTTCTCCCTTATTCAAAAAATATAAAAATCAGAGATGGGTATAGATGATTTATAGTTTCTCTGCGATGGAGGATGGAGGTGCCGTAGTGGGTTGAGATCGGAGGCGACGCGACGCGACGGTGGAGATCAGATTATGCCCAAATAAGAATTAGCATGCAACAAATGCAACTTAACCTTCACAAGTTCATATGACATAGAAATAAATAAGTACAGAGATAGACATAGAAATATCATGATTGAACAGCTCTTTCTGTTAATCGATTTGAGATTGGCAAGCTTAAATATAATTTTAAACCAAGCACACTACAAATATCAAGAAGCCCAATCTAAAATGATTAGAATTAGAACCTAGTTCAAATAATTTCATAAATGACCACAGTTCTAATAACTTCACAAACTACAATATCTTGAAACAATCAACTTTTGACCTTTTGTATAACTTTTGTATAAATTAATCTTTTGACCTTTTGTATAACTTTTGACCTTTTGTATAACCATTTATTATGTATTCATTTTATTTTCTTTCATTTTCTTTTCTTTTATACTTAAACATAGGATTGTGAGTCCGTGAACTAACAATCTCAATCCTATGCTATAATACTACTAATCAAACATGCCCTAAGTGTCACATCAATAAGTAAAAAAAATTGTAAGGTTGTTAGTTTGTATGACATTACTCTATGAACCTATAAATTGAAGGAGAAAAGAAAAAGAAAAAAAAGAAGAAGATTAATTTAACTCCTATCTATTTTGGTTAAAAACCCAAAAACTAATACAAAAAATAACTCCTATTTATTTTAATGATTGGTTGGTTGTGTATATTGAGAATGACATTTAATAGCATTCCAAATGAAATTATCATGCATTATTTTGAAAATACGAAAAATCAGAGAGGTTATTTGTAAATTAAATTTGAATGTTATCAAAATGGTATGCAAACTAATAAATGTTACCAATGTTTTATGAGCGGGTGTTTTATGCAATAAATAAAACTGAAAATATGAAATAGTACTACTTTAATAACGTAATAAGGCCTTGTTTGATTGACATGATTAATAATCCTATGAATTAGTGAAGGATTCGTTATCCAATCAAATTCGTGACATAAGCATTTATTATGTATTCATTTTATTTTCTTTTCTTTATACTTAAAATTATGAACTAACAATCAAACATAGGATTGTGAGTCCGTAAACTAACAATCCCAATCCTATGCTATAATACTACTAATCAAACATGCCCTAAGTGTCACATCAATACGTAAAAAAAATTGTAAGGTTGTTAGTTTGTGTAACATTACTCTATCAACTTATTAATTGAAGGAGAAAAGAAAAAGAAATAAAAATAGATTAATTTAACTCCTATGTATTTTGGTTAAAAAGCCAAAAACTAACACAAAAAATATCATCAAAATAAAATTTTAACTAAAATAAAATAAAATAAACAATTTCCAAACAAACCCTTGGATGAGAGAAAAGAAACAATATCATTAAAATAAAATTTTACAAGTGTCAATGTTTTTATTTTTAAAGGAGCAGTAATCTGTTGTTTTATATCTATGTCATCAAACGCTTGGTATTATGTAAAATAGTAATTTGTTGTTTCATTCTTTCTCCAAAATTCAAAATGAACTAAGAGATGATATGAACTAAGAGAAACACTGTACATATACATCCCTGTACTCTATGTAATTATTAAAACAAAAGTGCATTGAACCCTCAGTTGAGTATTTAAAATGCTAAATGAAACAAATTGCAAGCTAATAACAATATGGTAGGGGAAGTGATTACAAAAATTACCATAGAAGCAACAATAGAATAGTCATTGTTAATTGACCTTATCAAAAGACTCAGACCATCTTAACTGTACTAAACAATTTTTTTTTTAATATACAAATTTAAAAGGACAAATGAAAGAAACACTGAAGTTGAATTTTTTACCTGCTGATATGCATGGTGGAAGCAGAGTGCAGCAAGGAAAGACCTAGTTGAATCAAAGAAAAAGAAAACAATAACAATTTGTGTAAAATTCCAAGTTGACTCTATGAGAGAGAGAAAAAAAAAAGATTTCTAGATATTAGATCCAAAACAATGAGATAAAGATAGATCTAAGAAACTTTCACAAACTGAAACATGGTTTTAACAGATTATCACAAATGAAAGCCATAGCATCAAGAATATCCTATTGATAGCATCAAGAATTAGAACAAAATTTGAAAAAGTGAGCAATACGAACACAACTTCACAAAATGGGTCAGGCCTGGCCCTGGCCATAAGCCCACAAGGCCATGGCTTAGGGCCCCTCAAAATATGCCCAAAATAGGGACCCCCTCCTATTATAAATTAGTATTATATATTGGGTATGTTTTAAGTCCAAAAAAAATTTTAAAAATGCCCAAACTAACTTAATTTTTTTGACCCATTAAAAGGACAATAGTTAAGGCCCAGCCCAACCATTTGAAAGGCCCATTTTTCTAATTCCTAACCCTATCTCTATTAATCCAACAAACATTCTCTACATTTGTTTGATATAGCACACACCGGCAGCATAGGGACGGAGCAGCAGCAAATAGGTAAATTTTTTATTTTTTTATTTTTTCTATTCAATTAATTGCTATTATAATATTGGTATTTACATCATTAAGAAGAATTTATTTAAGTTTAATAGTTCACATCACATAATTTAAAAGTTTTGTGTTTTGTTAAGTGGTGGTGCTCTTGTTTTAAATTTTGATTTAAAAAAATATTTTGATCTTAGCATAGCAAGCACACGTAATTTTTTTTTTATTCAATTAATTAAAAAAAAAATTTAAGTATTTTTTGTGATTTTAATACAAATATTTTGTCCTTTACCTTAAATTTTTTTTTTCATTCAATAAAAAAAAAATGTGAAGGGCCCCAGAAATTTAGTAGTTGATTATCGGCTTTGGACCCCGAAAATCTCAAGACCGGGCTTGAAATGGGTTTAACTTTCACAAAATTTAAAACATGGGTTTAATTTTCACAAAAGTGAGCAATTTGAAAACATGGGTTTTAACTTTCACAAAATTTGAAAAAGTGAGCAATAACAGAAAACAGAAACATTCTCATCAAACCAAAATTAGAACATGGGTTTGCACAAAAAAAATAAAATAGAACATGGGTTTAACAGATTCAAAAGAAACTTTACCAAAATTAATATGAACACAACTTAAGGTTAATAGATATGCACAATTTTTTACATAAAGAAGATGAATAATGGGTGTTTCAATAAAGAGTCAGAGGGGACCAAATTAACATAGCCATCAGATTACAGAGGGTGTGTGTTCAAAATTATATATATAATAATTAAACTCATTTCATAAATCAAAACCATGTGAAAAATCAAACATTGGGCAAACATTTCAAATATTTCAAATTATATATGATTCCAATTTGAAATGTTTAATTTGAAATGTATATGTGTATATATAATAATCAAGCTTGCTTTCTTTGCAGACACTTCTTTCTTCTGTGATTTGGCTGAGACCCCCTTTTCACCATCTTTCTTTGAGCGGCAGACAATCATCAGGAAAGCAAGTACCACAAATCCCAGAGCGCAACCTCCAATTATGATTCCCAGTATTGCAGGTTCACTAAGTTTTGTTGATTTCTTTGATGGTTGAGCATTGGGTGGAAGTACAGGAGGGGATGAATTTCCAGCAGAAAGATTGTTACCTAAGAATGCCCAACTTGGAAATCTTTGAAGAGATCGAGGTACAGTACCGGTGAGATTATTATTGGATAGATCGACCACTTGCAGGCTAGGGAGATTCAAGTCGGGAAGTTCACCAGAAAGTGAGTTGTTAGCAAGATTTAGAGCTGTGAGGTGAGTTAAATTTGCAATTGAAGAAGGGATACTACCAGTGAAACCATTGTTGGATAAATTGATGATTGAGAGACTTTTCCAAGCCAAGAAATCCGAAAGCAAAGGCCAAAGAAATTATTGAATTGAAGATAGAGGCCAGTCAAGTTTCCAAGTTTGGAAAAATCAGAAAGGAAAGGACCTGATATCCCGTTGGATCTTAGACTCAAGATTTGAAGTTCTGGTAATGTTTGAAATGTTTGCCCAATGTTTCAAACATCAGATTACAAAGGGTGTCTGCAAACATTTCAAATTAACCATTTCAAATTAAACATACATATTGAAATCATATATACACATATACAAATAAGCAAATTATATATATCATAATTAGCAAAATAAAAAATAAATAAAAATACACACCTGAATTGCTTTTTTTAGGCAGAACAGATGCTTCATGCAAACCAAGCAATTGGGCAACCTTCAAGAAATAAGCAAAATTTAATGCTGCTTAAGATTCATGCATGAAAGAGTACAAAAAATTGAAAACAGGATCAAACTACCCATCAAATCCACAAAAATTAATTACAAAGCAACAAAAGACGACTCAATTTACAAAAATCAATTACAAAGCAACAAAAGACGACATAATGCAGAAGCACTGTGTGTTGCAACATGGCCCTGATACGAAAGTAAAACCAAAACAAAAGAAATGGAACGCACCTCTCCGAGAATCTTCTTATCACCCTTTCCACTTGGTTGATCAAGGTCAGCAATCTCCCACAAAGGAATACTGAGGAGAGTCCTTATAACATCCTCATCCAAGAAAGGGGTAACTGGGGACGGTGATGCTCTGGTCGGGGACAGACTTCAGTCCGGTTCTGGCAGTGATGACTCCCTTTCAACCCTTGTTCCCCTGTTGATCTATTTTATTTCGGCAGAGAGGGAGGGAGGAAGAGAGAAGATCAAGACCAAAACCTTTGCTGGAGGTTACACAAAGAGAAATAATATTCAAGAGATCAAAACCCATTTGCTGGAGATAGAAATCAAAAGAAATAATATATTAGAAATCAAAACCCATTTCATATTCAAGAGAAATAATATATTCAAGAGAAATCAAAACTTTGCTGGAGATAGAAATAGAGTTAGAAACCCATTTGCTGGAGGTTACACAACCAAAACTTTCCAGTCCAGAACCGAAACCAAAGAGCTGGACAGAGAGATGGAGAAGGTTTGTGTGACAGTATGATGAACAGAGTTTAAAATCAATGATGATGAGAGAGGGAGAGAAAGAGACAGAGGGGGGTAGGTGGCGACCTTTCAGAGACATGGGAGAGAGAAGAGTTTTTGGGCGGGAACTAATATTTGAGAGGATTGGATCAAAATGTATCTCACATACATTTTTATACATTTTCAAAAAGCTTTCTCCCTTATTATATAGATATATATGCTATATCTGTATGAAAACATAATTTGGTATGTAGTCATTTATGGGTATATATCATACCATTAAATGTGTGACTTTATCATAAAATTTGTACTTATTTCAACCATAGAAAACGTAATTTTTTTTACAAATTGGTATTTAAAAAAAAAAAATCGTAACTAACTTATAAACTTTTGCAACATTAAGTACAAAAAATTTGGACATTTTGTTATGCCAATTTCAGACGATGTTACACATATTTGTATTAATGTTACAATATTGTGTGATAAAATAAATTTTTTACATAAAATTTATGAAAATTTAATTCTACGTAAGAAATTTTTTAATGTCAATTTGGAATTTTTTTTTACGTTTTCTATGATTGAAATAAGTGAAAATCTTATGATAAAGTTACACAGTTTATGGTAAGATATATATACCCATAAATGGCTACATACCAAATAATCAGAGTTTTAAAGACTAATTTTTTTTGTCTTTAAAAGTGAAAATTTTATTGCAAAAGACATTGAGGGATCAATTTCTATCGTCGTGAGGATAGTCACTAAAAAGTCATCCCGAAAAATCAAAAACAAGGATTTTAGTGACAAAATTTTGAAAATGACTAATAAATAGACTTTTAAGAATAAAATAATTTGGTCTCAAAATGGTTTATTTTTTTAGACAAAAAATTTGGTCCCAAAATGATAATAATTCATCACTAATGTCCAATTTTCGTTGCCAAAAATATAATGACGACACTTTTAGCAACAAAAATATTTTGTTCCTAAAAAATAATTTTGTCCTTAAATTTTAGTCTCTAAAACCTTAATTTTTGTCGTGAACTAAGATCAGGGCCGGCCCTGGCCTAAGGCCAGTAAGGCCTGGGCCTTAGGCCCCAAAATTTTGGCCCCAAAATAGGGCCGCCAAATTTGGTAAAATATTATAGGCTCAATATTTTTTTTTTTTTTGGTTTTAGGATTAATTTAAAGGGCCCCAAAATATTTTATTGGGTCCATGTATGGTTTACCCCATATTTATTTATAAGTGTAATTTGGCCCATATTTATTAAAATAAAAATATATATTAAAAAAAAAGAGTGTTTGGGCTTAAGAAAAATAATACATATAATATATGGGCCCTATTTTTTTTTTTTTTTTTTTTTTTACGTTCTTTATCTATTAGATTTTAGTGGAATAAATAATTTTGCTCAATTTTTTGTACTTAGGTCTTTATCAGTTTTAATTGAATAATTTTTTCCTAATTTTTTTGTGATAATTTTGTTTTATTAAATTGTTTTGTTTATAATTTTAATGATTATATGTGCAAGTAATTTTTTTTGTGACTACAAGCAAATAAAAAAATTGTAACTTATCGTTTTATTCATAAAAAAAAAAATTTCAATGTAAGAGAGGCCCCCATTTCCGAAGTTCGCCTTGGGCCTCTAAATCTCAGGGCCGGCCCTGACTAAGATGAGAGTATTTTTTGATGTGATAATTTTTTTTTTTTTCAAAATTGTCTCTCTCCTTAAATTGAAAGGAAACTTGAAATTGCAATGATACATTTTTTTGAAAACCAAACAAAGATCCTTTTTTCAAAATAGAATTTTCAAATCACTTTTTCTTTAAACTATTGCACTGTAGTGTCAGTCAATAGTAAACCGAACGCAGCCTATAGATTACAAATGGTTTAAGAGACCTTGTCATGCCTTTTTTGGATTTCAGAATAGAGTAGATCATTTCTCAATGACTAACCACTGAGTTGTTTTTGTTCGTTTGGATTTCAGAACAGAATGTACTATTCTCTCCAAATTTT
Source organism: Camellia japonica (assembly GCA_030407325.1). NCBI lineage: Eukaryota > Viridiplantae > Streptophyta > Magnoliopsida > Ericales > Theaceae > Camellia > Camellia japonica. The sequence goes on from JAPPVO010000019.1 coordinate 108,605,024, forward strand.
CTGTAAAACCAATTGTTTTTGTTATTTTTTTGGCTATTGTAATAAAGTGTTTCTTATTCATTGGTGTTAAGTTTCTTGTTTTTCAATTGGGAAAAAACAAAGGCAAGCAGCACTTTATATCTGTTATTATGGCTTTTGGCTGTTCAGTTTGTTGCTTTTCATTTGGCGAAGCAAAGCCAAGCAACACTTCATATCAATGGTGACTTTTGCCGATCGCAATTATTGTGATTTTTCAAGGCAATGTGGCTGCATACTGTGATTATAAGTGGAGGGTATTATGGGAATGAGAAAAAATAGAAAACAATCCAAAGTTTTCAGCTTTTTAAAATAGTAGTAGATAGTAGACTATTATTCATAAATATATATTTTTAAAAGTATTTACCCCTCATTTTGATAATGAGAAAAATCTTGAAAGTTTTTAGATGTGTTTTGTGTTTGTTGAATGATAAATTGTGACTAGTAATGATACTATAAATTTATCAAACTGATAAATGATTAGGACAATACAAATTTTATTTGTGAGTTTTGATTTATTTTTAATTTATTTGTGTTAATTTGTATTGAAATATGATGCGAAAGTGTAAATAATTTAGGGAATTTATTATAAAAAAAATATGTTTTTACAATGATAATGATAAATAAAGTTAATCCACATGATCGACTTGTAATTACCATTTTTATTTTATGTAATTAATTTAATGGGTTTCGTATAGTTTTCATTTTGTTATTTGTTCTTGAAAATTTAATATATGTATATATATATAATTTTGAATTTTTTTTGATTTCTTCTTTTTTTGAAAACTATTTCTGAGCAATATTTTTAAACATTCATTTTTTGGAAACAGTTGAAAAATAAAAATAAAAATTTGAAAACATAATTAGGAAATCAAAACTATTTGGCACAGAAATAATTTATCATTCAGGGGTAGCAAAATAATATATGTAATTATTTGGATAAGAAGTTTAAGATAGAATTAGAAAGAGAAATATATAGTGACAAACTTGAAAATATGAGGTTTGAATTGAAGAATTTTGTCCCTAATTCTTCATCCTAAATGGTTTTCATTTAAAAAAAAATAAAATAAAATCTACAATTCATTTTTAATGGAAAATTCAGAAGAAAAAACTTTGCAAGTGCCTTATGAATCTTGTGGATTTGGAAATGGAAAGAGAAAGAGAAATGGAGAAAAAAAGTTAATTTATATTTCATTGACATCTCCCTCACACTTTCCTTTTATCATTCTTTTTTCAAATCTCTAACTAAATTAATCCAAATACAGCGTAAGAATTCATAAGGCACTTTTTTTTTTCTTAAATAAAAAAAAAAAAAACTCTTTTCACAATAACTTTACTGTAAAAAAGTTACTAAGAAAATAATTATCAAACTCACTATCACAAGATCTAGATATGCCCCCAAGATATGACCACGGAGACTAATTTTCTTAATATTTAGTGGATCTAACTTCCAGATAATAAAAGTTCCAAATACAATAGAACAAAACTAATTTGTGACTTGGCTTACAAATTCAAGTCTCAAAAATACAAGCTTAGAAAAAAACCGGGAAAGTCTATAGTACATTTTGTTCAAAAAATGTACGGTACATAGAAAATCAATGGCTAAGATTAGCCACATCATTAAAAGCGACCTGCTAAACAGGTAACTTTTTATAGTTATGAGCCAAAATCATATTTCTTCATAACTATAATCAAATTGATCATAACTTAGTCATAACCACATCTCATAACCAACACCATTTTGTTCATAACTAATATCACATATTTCATAACCACATATCATAACCAACAACATTTTGTCCATAACTAATATCACATATTTCATAACTAACACCACTTTGATCATAACAAATATCACATATCTCATAATCATCGATCACATATCTCATAACTACTACCTACATGAATCATAACCACATCTCATAACCAACCCCTTTGAGTCATAACCAACATCACATATCTCATAACCACTAATCACATAACCAATATCTCATATCTTATAACCACTAACACATATAGCATAACCAAACACCCTTTGACACCACTTTGCTCATAACCATTACCTACATATCTTATAACCACTAACACATATAGCATAACCAAACACTCTTTGACACCACTTTGCTCATAACCATTGCCCACATATCTCATAACCATTACCCACATATCTTGTAACCAACATCACATATATCATAACTCCTAATCACATATCTCATAGCCATACCACTTTGATCATAACCAACATTACATATTTCATAACCACTAATCATATATCTCATAACTAAACACCCTTTGACTTATAACTACATCACTCTGCTCATAACCAAAATCACATATCTCATAATCACCAATCATATATCTCATTACCTTTACCCATATATCTCATAACCATATCTCATAATCAACACCCTTTGTTTCATAACCAACATCACATATTTCATAATCACTAATTACAAATCTCATGACCACTACCCACATATAGGCATGTAAATTTGGCCCATGAGCTCATGGCACACCCCAAGTCCGTTCGCGCCTTGGGTAGGCCCAACCAGGCCTGAGCCTAAGCCCAACCTAAGACCCTGGGCTATGTGTTCTAGAGCCCGGGCCGGCCCTGGTGTGTTATGGAGTGTGACCCATCTCGTGAGCTAGGGCTGAAATTTTCTTCCCCATGTGGATTGACCCAACCTCAACGGTTCCTTGCCCCCCTGTCAATGCAATGGTCAAAAATTTTAAACAAAAAAAATTTGAAACAGTCATATAACCATTAATTCCACCAACAACCAATTTTATTTATTTTTATTTATATATATATATATATATATAAATTAATCCCTCCCTCCCAAGTCCTATAAATACCACCTCTCTCACATTTTATTTCTCACAAACAAACCTGCCTCTCAAACTCTCATTCTCTCTGAATTCTCAACTCTCTCTATTAATTTTGAAGTGTCATTTCTAAGTGACAATTGCAATTGATCACCTATCTCTATTTTAGATTTATTTTTAGTCATAGTATCTTCATTGAATATAATAGAAATAATAATATACAAACGATATACTTTTTAAAATATCTATATACACTTATAGACATACATATATATATAATTTAACTAAATTTTAATAAAAAAATATGTTGAAAAAAATTATCTATGACTTGATTTTATTTTGTTCTACTGAATAATTTTTCTCCCAAATTTTTTTCCTAACTTTTCTTCTTTTTTTTTCTCCACTCAATTTTCTTTCCCTTGATTTGTCCAAGTTATGCCTGAGCTCTCTCTATTTCTCAATTAGACTTCTCTATTTCGCTCAAATCATTGAACGACCATCGTTGATAGTTCTTCCTCACTGGATTCTTCTTCTCTCTACTCCTGTGTCTTTTCAATAGATCTTTGAACTCGTCACTACTCTCTCTGTCCATTTCAAGACTATTCATTATGGTGATATTTCTCTATCTAGTAAATGCATCTATCTTGAAACTCTAGCTCTTTCATATTAATATGTCATACATATACAAACCTTTGGTCGTAGTTATGATTTGAAAGGTTTTGTTATTATCAATTTGTACATGTGTTATAGAACTGTTGAAAAATGAATATTGCACATTTTGTTGTACTATTCTGCTATCTTAGTCCTCTTCATCCCTCAAGCAGCTCTCTCATTCCTTACTGTCACTATAGATATCTCCAATGTTCCTTATCGGAAACGACACCACCTTTGACGTCATTTTCACAGGCAATAAGTCTATTTAGTCTCTCTTTCTCATATTCCCTTTCCTCTTGCTCTACTGGTTAATCTTCTCTAACTCTCATTTTCTATTCCGTGGCTTTAAGTCGTTGATTAAATTACTTAATGATTGTCATTACATTTTGTTTTCTCTGTATCATTAGAGATCCTAATTGGTGATTCTACAATTTTTAGTGATTTGTTAGTCATTTTATAATAATTGTTATGAAACTTTGTTGCTTGATTACGATATTTGTGGTTTTATAAAAAAATTTGGATATTTTTGTCACATCAATTAGTTGTGTTGTTACGCATTTTGTGATTGATGTTATGAAATTTTATGCGTTGGTTATGACATTTGTGATTTGTAAAAATTTTGATTATTTTTATTATGCCAATTAGTGGTACAATTACACATTTTGTAATTGATGTTATTGAATTTTGTGAATTGGTTATGACATTTGTGATTTTAAAAAATTTTAGATATTTTTGTTACACCAATTAGTGGATAGTTACATAATTTTTGGTTAATGTTACGAAATTTTGAGAATTAGTTATGACATTTGTGATTTTTTATAATTTTAAACAATTTTGTTACGCCAATTAGTGATGCAGTTATGTATTTTGTGTTTTATATTACAAAATTTTGTGACTTGATTACGATATTTATAGTTTTTAAAATTTTAAATATTTTTATTACGCAATTAATAGTGTGATTATACATTTTGTAGTTGATGAGTAAAATACTTTTTTTTATTAATTTTACTTAATAAAAATAGAAGAAGGATTTATATTAAAAATAAATAAAAAAGTTTGAATATAAATTGACAAAATTATAAATTAATAATTTATTTTATTATAAAACTCTAAATGTTTTAATATTTTTTTTATAATGATTATTACATAATTCGCCCCAAATAATTTTCCCCAAAAATTTGGAACAAACATCCAAATTTGGTCAAAATCAAAATTTCCTCCTTAATTGTTTTTGACAAATCCCTACACCCTTTCTTCATCCCAAACGTTTTCAAAAATCTCTCTCTCTCTCTCTCTCTCTCGGTCGTCGCCGTTGCCCTTGCCACCGTTGAGACCTGTTTTGCTTTTGCTGCCGCATCCTCCGCCACAGAGAAAAGCTCCCAAAGCTGTTGACGAAGATCTCCACAAGATCTCGCTGGAGCTCCTCCGCGCCAAGCACCGAAGAGTGAGTTTGTTCCTCTGCCCTTTTCTTTTCCTCCTCGTTTTAGCAAGCTACATGCCTCAATGTATGTCTCTCTCTCTCGCTCTGCAACTTGTTTCTCTCCCTTTCTCCATCTCCATTATATGAAACCCTAGACCGAAATCCCCTTCTTCGAAAGTGCTCCTTTCACCTTTGTGAACTCACTGGGTTGGTTTATAAAATTAGGAAAACATAATTTGAATAGGTTTAGGTTTTTTATGTTTGTTAGTTGTGTTGATTCCATATATATATATATATATATAAATATAAAATTTCTCAAACCTCAATAGCATCAGAAATTCTGAGAATTGCTGATAATTCCCTACCTACAACTTTGAGTGTAAAGTCCATGTTTTTTTTTGTGGCAGAATCATAGGGGGAATTGTAGTATCAAAAATCAAGTGCATAGTAATTTTTCAAAATTTTATATAATTCTTTTTATGATGACATGATAAATATATGAATATTTGAACAAATTTGCGTGATTTATCATGTAGATCACTTCCAAAATGTTGGAAAGTAGACTAATAAGTTAAAAGAGTGACAAAGATACAAAGTACTCACCTTTTCCATCAAAGAATAACAAACAGCCCCAAAACATGGAAACTCGTCAACTAGTGGTTTGAAAATTAATATGAAAACACCCATGAATCCAATATTTTTGACCTAGATGAAAATATATAAGAAAAAATATTAAAGTGGCATCTTATGGTAAAATTCCAATAACCGAACATTCTTTACTTTATATCATGTTATCCAATTTTTCAGTCACCTATTATTCTTCAGAGAGAGTGAAAGAGAACACATTGATTATCTATAAAATAAGTATTAGAAGTACTATACAAAAAAAAAAAAGAAAAAAAAAAGAGAAAAAAAAGTGAAAATAAAATAAATTTCAGAGTAGTTTTGTAATAGTTTTGCTACTAGGAAAAGATCTATAAATATGAGAAATAAGTTGAAGATCACTAGTGTAGGTAATCCAATGCCGACTCTAGTTTTAACATCAAGTATGATACTAGGGTTTCCATCCCATTGCATTTCCAATTCCATCGTGATTCCCTTAGCATCGCCTCCAATATTTGAAACCCCTAAAAAGATCAACAATTTTCTATCAATACCTTAAAAAAGATTAAAAATAAAATAAAATAAAATTGATGGTCTAAATAAATTTAAATTATTTCCTTCAATTGTTGTGTCTCTTCTTGAAGATGATTGGCTCTACCTTTGGCCATAATAATTCCATAAAGTAAAAAATAAAAAATATATATATTGTTAAAGATTAAAGAAACAGAAGTTGTGGAGTGAATTCCGACTTGCTAATGTGCAATAACTTTGGACCAATCCAATCTGATAGGCCATTCTCTTCTCATTTGATTTTCTCAGAAGAATGTAATTGTAAATTGAGAAGTACAATTCTTTCCAAAATATATGAAACTTTGTAATGCCCCGAAATAAACCCAACATGAATAAATCATCAACCACGTACAATCATCAATTTCAACCATACTCCATTATCGATATCAAAACATCCATGGTTATTACAATGGCTCCACATGCAAATATACATTCACAAAGTAAAGAAATACAGGGATCTATAGCATGTGAAGCATCAAATCTCAAAACAATAAAATGCCCTTACGGGCTTACATCTTCCAAGGCAATAGTCCGTTTACACAAAATGGTCTCTCGAACCCAAACACTTTAGCCCTTGGCTTACAAAAAAAAAAAAAAAAATCACAACAAAGTAAGAGTTAAACTACTTTTCTCCAAAACATTTCCACGCTCTTAGCTTGGCGAGATCACCACATCTTTACCTGCACCAAATCCCATAGGGGTGAGCATAAAGCCCAGTAGAGATTCCTCACAAAGTATATACAATTATGCCAATTCCCTCAACGTTAAAAATGCATATGTAATGTCATGCAAGTGCCAATAATGAAGGAAAAATTTTATTTCAATGCATTATTTCAAAATCACCATGTTCTCAATAATTTTCAATGCACTATTTCAAAATCACTGTGTTCTCAATAATATTTTCTAATCTCATCAATTTCAACTTCTAATAGTTAAATCAATAGGGGCGGTAAATATGATACTGGTAATCCTTAGGCTGGTGTCTGCAAGTAGACTCTACGAGTACTACTAAACTGTCATTTTTACCGGTATTAACCGGAAGGCTCGACACCTATCTGCGCGGTTTTCTGGTCTTTCACCATGGACACTCAGGCCAACTTATCAAATCATCTACACCCCCTATCCGGACTTACCACCGTATTTACCCCATACACATTTCCATGGTCATTATTACAATATAATCTTTCTCAATGTAAACATTTATTTACCACTCATGCCAAAATGTACAATAATGAATAAAATTTAAATGAGCACATGATGCAATAGATAATGACTCATAACATTTCCACATCTTTCCTTTCATCAATGCCATTTTCGCAAAATAACCACATATTCACCCTATGTTATCAACACATAGTCATAACTTCCCAACATACTCATTTCTTAACATTCTAGTCCTTTCAAGACCATATGAAATTTTCAAACATCAACTATCAAGATTTCAATTCTCATAATCCATGGAGCTCATTATTTATCATCTCATAACATCACAAGTTCAAGTGTTAGTAACAATGCTAAAATGACACCTCATTCTCATACCTCAAACACATTGCTATTTTGTTGAACATTTGATGAAACCCACTCTCATTCATCCTCTTAACATAAGAAGACAAGAAATTTCAAAACATTTCCCATTTTACCAAAATCCCCAAATTTCTAGGGTTTTTATTAAAAACAAATCTCCATCATTTTCCAAGAAAAATTCCATCAAAATCATCTCTCATGAGCCTAATAGAGGAAAAACTCTCAAGAGTAGAAAATAGATTGAGATACAAGCCCATATTCAAAAATCTCTACATATTGAACCAAAAATTTAAAATTTAACACAAAACTACAAGAACACTTTTAAATCAAAATCCACGCTTCTCATTTCTTGGTGAAAATCCTCATCAAAAACATCCCTCTTAGATCAACAAGATGGAACCCTCAAAGATTGACCAAAATCTTGAAAGTTTAAAGAAAAACCCCCTTTTTAAGAAAATCTCTACATTTTTGAAATCACAAAGTTAAAATCATCAAAACTAGAAGAACACTTTTAAATCATCATCAAAGTAGCAAAACTTGTATATATAACTCAAGAAATCCCTACCTCAAGCTTGTAGATGAATGGTGAGATGAAACCCTAGCCTCAAAGGTGAGAAAAATCTTGGATTTCCACCACCCAAGTGAAGCCCTAACCTTGAATCTTCAAGATTTAGAGGAAGATGATGAAGATCTTGACCTAAAAATTTGCAAAATCAAAGTGTTTTGAGGCTTGAGGAAGTTTTCTAGAGAGAAGGGGGAGAGAATAGGGTTTAGAGTGAGAGAGAAGGGTGTATAATGAATGATATTTTCGAACCCAAAAGTTATAAAAAAACAGAGCTCGGACTGCCCAGTTGGCCGCTCGTGCGGCCTACCCCATCGCTCGAGCGGCCCACATTGACCGCTCGTGTGGCCCATTTTCCCCGCTCATGCGCTCTAGATAGAATGGAATTTTCTGTGTGCCAAGCTTCACCACTCGAGCGGCCTAGTCCACTGCTCGTACGAACCATCCCCGCACGTGCGGCCTAGGGCCCCGCACGTGCGGCCTAAGCCCAGCCACCCAAAAATTCTGCTTCGCTCCCGACACTCTGGACTCACTCACGCACCCTCCGGAACAAGCAAAATTCAACACCGAATAGAAAAACACTAGAACTCCAATCTAGGGAACCATCCCGGACATTTCAAATCCAATGAAGGCAAAAGGAGAACGAAGCGAAGAAAGAAAGAGAAAAGGAAAGGAACCCAGCCATCACATTTCTTTCAACTTAATTAGAAACTTAAAAGATGATAAATTACTTTTAACAATTACTAAATTTGAAATTAAGTCGAATTCATATTAGTAAGTTTTCATATTATTAATGGTGATTTGGGATTTTTTAGTCTCATCAAAGATCAAACAGAAATCAAACAAACTTGTAAATTGTGGAGCCACAGTACCAAGAGTCAACTTTGAAAACTTGAGAGATGATAAGATAACTGATCTATATTGTTCGAGAATTGGCTCAACAGAACTTCGAATTAGCTCTGATGCTACCTATGCCACCATGAGTCAAAAATGAAGTAATTTAAGTTAAAAAAAATAAAATGCTTTCATTGTCATCACATTGAATCCAACAAATAAAATGCACTATAGTTGGTGAAGAAAAGAAAAATTAAAATCACCTCATTTACATATGGCCATATTTTTTTAAGTTGAACATTAAGCCAAGTTAACTACAATTGTCAATGGAAACAATATCATTGCCATAATTATCAGAGAGAGCAACAGTTATAGATAAGCATATTCATATATGAATTAAGGGTAAATTACACTTTTAAACCCTGTAGCTTGACCCAAATTTTATTTTACGCTCTATTGTTTTAATTTGAAATTTTTTGTTAATTGTGTTGATTCCATATATATATATACTTGAAATTTGGTTTGTGTATGAAATTTGCATGGGTAATTGAATTTTGTACTCATGTAACTGAATGACATATGGATGTGGATATGTCTCCTCTCCAGTTCAGTTGAGTCATGCTGTTTAGTCTAGAGGATAGATTATTTATCATCAGAGAAATTTGTGAAATATAATGGCTGGTTTTAAGGTTAAGTTGGCGTTGGAACTTGGTGCTAATGAGTTTATGCTAAAGCAATAAAGCGGTTATAGATTGGAGCTTCAGAACATGGTGTTGCATTTGTTTCTTTTTAACTGTAGAAATAGAAATTTGGTTTGAATTTTAAGGTTTGTTAGATGGTGTTTAAAAGATAGATGACAGAAATTTATAGATTGGAGCTTCTAAGGAATATTTATTTTTAAAATTTTTTTTTTTTTGGTGGTTATTCTATTAATGCCTTCTATTTGGAAAGAAAACAAAATACTTGTATTGGTTGGTTTGTTCCTAATGTTGCAGGTTATATTGCCGATATGAATATCACATATGAACTACTTCCTTTGTTGGAATAATGAGTGGGTGAGACAATTTCTTCTTTTTCCTATCCATTCAATTTTATTTAATTGTTCATATAGTTAACTAGGTGAGATTATTGCTTAATTTTTTTGTTCAGCAAGGTCGAAATACAAAATTAGAAATGGAATGAGTTTAGCAAAAAGAAAGTCTTGTTCGATATGTGTTTTTGACATCAGCTAGTTCAGGTAATGAATTTTTTAAAAACTTTAACAAGTTTTACACTTGGCTTACCATTTCCATACTTGACTAATTTCACCGAAAAAAATAGACTACAAGCATGAGGACACACATTCAAGTCAGAGAGAAACCGTGTTGTTCCTTCCCTGTTTCTCTGATCTCTACTAGTATAAATGAACCACTTTGATTATTTTCTTTCCTTCGTTTCAATTGCTAGATTTCTATAAATCAGCTTCTAATGTCATTTTCTCTTGTTGCAGTTCATAGGTCTTTGCTGCAAGTGGTGTCTTGATATAATTGGATGGCAAGTGGTGTCTTGATATGAACTGCATCATGTGGACAACAAACATTAGTGGCATAGTAGATTGTCCACAAATGTTGAGCTCAAAACTTGTATTCTTAGTAATGAACAAGCAATATTGAATTTTAGATGTTAAATTGAGCAAGCTTGTGGCTTGGGATTAGTTTGAGGGAGTATTTGAATTCAATAGAGTTAATAATAAATTGTGATTAGTTTCGTTTAAGTTAAATTTTTGCATCTTTTTGTAAGTTGAATAAATGATAAATAAAAGCTAAAAATACTTCTGTCCACTTTGAAGATAATTTATTTATTTCCAACTTCATGAATTTATTATTCTGTAATAAGTTGCAGTAAAATTGCACTGAACAGTTGAAACATAGATTTGAAAATAAAGAATAATAAATTGCACCAAATAGTCTTTAATTGAGAAGTGCTATTATTAGCTAAGTTTTTATAAATTAGCCCTATATCTTTTTTCCTTTTCAATATGTTTTTTTTTTCTTTGTGTGTTTAGAACTTAACGCATTTTTGCTTTTGATACCTAGGGGGGTATTACTTTGGGATTGGCCACTTGGCCAAACCTATATAACATGAATCAGAGCAATTCCAATAGTTTTGTCATATGCCTTGCCAAAGCCAAAAAATTGGCTTCAGTTCACAAAATCACTCCTCTAATGATGAGTCAAATGCCTTTACAAAAAATGTTAGCCAAATCTTGAACCAAATGTGGATAAAAGTTTGGCAAAGATATCCGTTGCCACATCAGTTTTCCTACCAAAATTTAATTATTTTTTCTTTACCAAAATGTTGTTGGCGAGCACATGAGGATCACGGTTTTGTTTGCAGGTAAGGTACCTTTAGGTTCTGTCATTGTATTTAAAGTTCTCTTTATTTCCTACTACTACAACAATTTTTTTTCTTTGGGAATGATTTCCTCTTGTGGATTATCCTTCAAATTAGTGGACCAACCAAAGCTAATAAAGAAGATTATTTGGAGAACATTGTGCATAATGCTTTAGATTAAATGAACTCCCTCAATCATCTGCATTGTATAATTATAAAACGATAACTTAGACTGAACCCAAGTTTTGCAGTATCGTTTTGCAACATTTAAACAATTTTGCCAAACTGGCAACAACATTCATAACCAAATTTTTTCCCTCAGAAACACTATCCTTCTGATTTGCACCACTAACATAAAAAAATAAATAATAAAAGAATCTATCAAATTGATAGCAACCCTAGATAATAACACTACTAAAAACCAAAACCAAACCTTTTGCGACGGGCTCAAACGTCGTAAAAGGTCCACGTGTCGTCGCAAAAGACTTTTTACGACGGAGTAGCAACAAGAAATGAGGGGTTGCTAAAGCGACGGTAAATCAATGGTATTTGTTACGGTTTAACCTGACACAAAAAGGGGAAAAAAAACATCACTTTTAGCAACAGTTTAGCATGCTGTCGCTAATTTTTTTTTTAAAGGATGATAGTTGACGTCGTGAAAAGTATTATTAGTGATCGTATTAAACGTCGCAACAAAAAATAGAATTAAATCAATAATGTATTCGCAACAATTTAAATCGTCGGTAAACTAGCACTATTATGTGTGTGATACCCCTGTTCTATATTATGTTAATTAGTCCCTAATACGTATGTGATTATATGTTTTGATATGATTTTGTATACCATTATGTGGATATATGTGATTTTGGGATTCTATCTGTTCATCGTAGGAATATCTGTTTGAATAATCCGCTTCGGGAATTAAATTGAGGGCCTTATCGGCCACAGAACCCGGAATTGATTACGCCATTGTGATTGGCATAATTTTTAGAGCCTACGGTGAAATTTAATTGAAAATTGATTCTGGTCAATTTAAACTGATTAAAATACTTGTTAGTGGGGCTTGTTGTATATTAGTATTGCACCCTCCTTTAGCTCTCTTAAACTCAAAATCTGAGTTAGACAATTGAGAGTGAGAGAGAGGCCGGCCATAGTGAGAGAAAGGAGGAGAATTGTGCATTTTAGCTTGAAGCTTGGAATCTTGGAGGTTTAGCTCAAGAATTGTCTAGAGCTTGAAAGATCAAGACTTCTAGGTGAGTAATTCTTGAATTATAATTGTAATTTTATGTGTTCAAGCTAAATTGGTGATCAAGAGTGAGATTGAAATGAAATTGGGTTGTATTTGTTGAATTAAAGCCTAATATGTACATGCATGTAAGAAATGGCCATTAATCTCCATGTTTGAGCACCATGTGTATGATTTGTGTTGAATATTGCTTAAAACCCATGTATTGGGACCTCTCTTCACCAATTAAGTTGATATGAAGGCATATTTCTCACATGCAAGAATGAATCATGTAAGTGTAAGCTTTGCATGTTTGAATGTGATGTGTTGGTGATGAATTTGGATTAATTTGAGACATGCATGTAGGTAATACAAGAAATTGAGCTCCATTGTGATGTGTTTTAGTGTCTATGGCATGTTAGTACAAATATATGTGAGATTGGAGCCTTAGCAGGCAAGAAAAATTGGTTGAATGTCGGGTTTGAACTCAAGGGGGTGTTCTGGAAAGCCCAGAATTTTTTACGTCCACTCGAGCGGGGGAAGTGCCGCTCGAGCGGAGAATTTGAGCTCCCAGCATTTTTCTGCAGACATGGTGCCCGCTCGAGCGGGGAAGTTGACGCTCGAGTGGGGAGCCATGTAGACAGGCAGTCCGCTTGAGCGGCCGAGTTCACGCTCGAGCGGAAATTTGGGGCAACCAGTACTTTTGCAGGCTTAAGGGTCCGCTCGAGCGGGGAAGTCCACGCTCGAGCGAGGACCCTGTTTTTTGAAATTCTGAAAATGCATTCTTTGTTCTGTTTTTCCGTTCTCTTTCACCTATAAGCACTCTTAGGCATATGTTAAGCATTGTAAATGTGTTAATGAGATAAGAATAAAGCCTAAAGAGGAATATGTGAATTAAAGAACAGATTGAACTATTAGTGACCCTTTTGTGTTCATGAAATGTGTAGGGTCAAGCTCCAGGGCAAATCCACAAGCCAATCACTGTGAGTAATATCGATATTCGAATGTTTGTGGATGTCCAATTGTTTATTCCCTTATAAGCTTTATGAGTTGCTATTTGGGATTGTGGACGAAAGTCTGATATGAATAAATAAATGGACCAAAGGTCGTTTTGATAGAATTGAATGGACCGAAGGTTGTTTTGATAGAAATGCACGGACCGAAGGTCGTTTCGACCTATATGAATGGGCCGGAGGCCGTTTTGGACATAAATAAGTGGGCCGAAGGCCGTTTTGACATGAATGAGTGGGCCAAAGGCTGTTTTGACATAAATAAGTGGGCCGAAGGCCGTTTTGACATGAATGAGTGGGCCAAAGGCCGTTTTGACATATAAATAAGTGGGCCAAAGGCCGTTTTGACATGAATGAGTGGGCCAAAGGCCGTTTTGACATAAATAAGTGGGCCGAAGGCCGTTTTGACATAAATGAGTGGGCCGAAGGCCGTTTTGACATGAATGGAAATCTGAATGGGCCAAAGGCCAGAATGTTGAAACTACAAGTCACTTGATTTGGAATTCGTATAGTTATATATATCTGCTAATTAGAAATAAGAATTGGGCCCGAGGCCGTTTGGAACTTGTTGTTCTACATTGTTATGTATATTCTGTATTTGATATTATTCACTGGGCTATCGCTCACGCTCATTCATGTGTTTGTAGGTGAGCCAAGAGAAGCACAAACCCAGCCCCAGTGAAGTCTGCCAGGAACAACATGAGTTTTGGAGAGTCAGCCTTGTGTCTCACGCATGAGACCATCCTTGCCCTTTTATTATGTACTTATGTTTTGTCTTGTTGGCAAGGGCCTTGTGTATGTCTGTACATAGTCTGTTATAGGTTGACTCGTTTTGGATGATCCTGTCTGTAATGAATTTTGTGATATAGTACTTTTGATGTGGGTTATTAACGTATCTGTATATGGTTTGTTTAATGTGCATATAAGCACGGCTCTATGGACAAAGTTTTAAATTTTTACTTCCGTTTGGCCCCTTTACTCTGATAAATTATGTTTGTTTTGGTCTGAGGCCATAGGTAATCACAGGATTACTGGCCGGTTATGTCCTCAACCCATAGGGGCGGGTTCGGGTCATGACAGAGTGGTATCAGAGCACGAGTTAATAACTCACACACTCGTCCAGAAAGAGCAATAAGCGTCTAGATAAGATCTAGAATGCATTCATGTGATAAATATGAAATTGGAAGCATTGATTATGTGCTTAAATGTTTTGATACGAACAGTTATATATTGTAAGCTGAGAACTACTTGCATTGCAAACTATCTGAATATATGTGCTTCTTAGTATATGCATGCTTGTGCACCTTTGTATGAAATGTAATGCAAGTTTAATCAGATGGTGAGAACCAGAGGTGATGAGATAGAGGAGTCCTCTACTGCCAGGATGGATAGAATGGAAAGATTGATCCAAGAAATGGCAGAAGCTTTGAGACAGCAACAGGAGTGGCAACAACAGTGGCAGCAACCACACCCGCCACCTCCACCTCAGGCACCACCCGTGCCAAATAATCAGAATGATGACCGGATTATAGCTCTCACCAAGGAATTCAAGAAAATGAAACCACCACAATTCCACGGGGGATTAGATATTGAAAGCCGAAGCGTGGGTCCTCGGCATTGAGAAACTATTTGAAGTGTTCCCCTGTTCAGAGACTCAGAAAGTGCTTCTAGCCACTTTTATGCTAGAAGACGAAGCAAGAAGATGGTGGATGTTGATGCGAGAAAATCATAAAGATGTGGATTGGGTAAAATTTTTGGAGATCTTTTATGACAAGTACTTTCCGCAATGTGTTCGGGATAGGAAAGTAGTCGAGTTCATGGAACTCAAGCAAGATAGCATGACAGTGGCTGAGTATGAGGCCAAGTTCACTGAATTGGCCAGGTTTGCACCACACGTGATTGACACCGATTATAAGAAGGCAAGACACTTTGAAGGTGGACTCCGCAGTGACATCCTAGAGAGGGTGAATGTCCTAAAGTTGGAAACTTACATTGGGGTGCTTGACAGGGCCATCATATCAGAGGCTAATATAGCTAGACAAGCTAAGCCAGTAACAGAATGGAAGGGTAATAAAAGGCAAGGCTTCTTTTCGAAGAAGAAATTCCTGAAAAAGCAAAACACGGGCTCCTCAACTACTTCAAGTTCTTCCCGAGACACAGCTCCCATGTGCAACATGTGTAGCAAAAGGCACCGTGGAGTCTGTTACCGTGCATCAGGAGCTTGTTTCAAATGTGGGAAACAAGGGCATATAGCCCGAGAATGTAATCAAAATAGTGGGAAACTAGCAGCTGGTTCAACTGCATCAGTTCCAAAGCCAGGAAATACTTTGAGATCTGCTACTATTGGGGAGACAGTGAGACAGGGGAGATTTTTTGCACTTGTTCCGGGTGATACACGGAATGCCAATGCCTGTTGTCTCAGGTACTATTTCAATATGTAATCAGGATGCCTTTGTATTAATTGATTCTGGATCAACGCACTCATTTGTGACATATACATTTGCATCTAGACTGAAAAGACCCCTAGAGCTATTGCCATATTTGTTGTGTGTGTCTGCTCCATCGGGGGAATCTGTGTTATGTGACTATATATATCAGTTTTGTGACATGCATATTGAGGATGCTACTTTATATGTAGATTTGTTGCCCTTGAACTTTAGACATTTCGATGTAATTTTGGGCATGGATTGGTTGACCAAGTATTGTGCCACCATAGATTGTGTGACAAAAAGGGTTGTATTTAAACCACCAGAACAAAAAGAAATTGTGTTTGTGGGTAATGGGGTAGTGCCTCCACCTTATTTGATATCTGCAATGAAAGCATGTAAACTGATCAGGAAAGGGTGCCAGGGTTATCTGTGCTATGTGTTGACTGAACAACCTGTGAATGTTGAATTGAATGATATACC
Organism: Camellia japonica; assembly: GCA_030407325.1. Taxonomy (NCBI): domain Eukaryota; kingdom Viridiplantae; phylum Streptophyta; class Magnoliopsida; order Ericales; family Theaceae; genus Camellia; species Camellia japonica. Next base: position 108,621,549 of record JAPPVO010000019.1, read on the forward strand.
TATTGTTAGAGAATTCCCAGATGTGTTCCCAAATGAATTACCAGGGGAATTGGTAGACAGGGAGATCGAGTTTACTATTGAGACTGTGCCAGGCACCCAGCCTATTTCTAAAACTCCCTACAGAATGGCTACTGCCGAGATGAAAGAATTTAAAGAACAGTTGCAAGACCTGCTTGACAAGGGGTTTATCCGGCCTAGCACTTTGCTTTGGGGTGCACCGGTGCTATTTGTGAAAAAGAAGGATGGTACCTTGCGTCTATGCATCGATTATCGGGAATTGAACAAGGTAACGATCAAGAACAAATATCCCTTACCCCGTATTGATGACTTATTTGACCAGTTGCAGGGATCGCAGGTGTTTTCTAAGATTGATTTGAGATCCGGGTACCATCAACTGAAAGTTAAGGTAGAGGATGTTGAGAAAACCGCATTCAGAACGAGGTATGGTCATTTTGAGTTTCTTGTTATGCCAGTGACTAATGCTCCGGCAGCATTTATGGACCTAATGAATAGAATTTTTAAAACCTACCTTGACGAGTTTGTTGTGGTCTTCATCGATGATATTTTGATATACTCTAAAGATAGACTTGAACATGAACATCACTTGAGGACTGTTTTACAAATACTTCGGGAAAGAAAATTATTTGCTAAACTAAAGAAATGTGAGTTTTGGTTGGATGAGGTTGTTTTCTTAGGGCATGTGATCAACAAGGAAGGAATTTCAGTGGACCCGCAGAAAATAGAGGCAATTGTGAACTGGCCTACACCAACTAATGTGACAGAAGTCCGTAGCTTCATGGGCTTAGCTGGGTACTACAGGAGGTTTGTGAAAGATTTTTCGAAACTAGCTGTGCCTCTTACCCAATTGACACGTAAAGGGCAACCATTTGAGTGGAACAGTGAAAGAGAATCAGCCTTTCATGAATTGAAGACGAGATTGACTACTGCACCAATTTTGACATTACCTTCAGGTACGGAAAATTTCGTGATTTTCAGTGATGCGTCTTATAAGGGTTTGGGTTGTGTGTTAATGCAGAACAGAAAGGTTATTGCTTACGCCTCTTGACAGTTGAGGCCACATGAGAAGAATTATCCAACACATGACCTAGAGTTGGCCGTGGTTGTTTTTGCTTTGAAAATCTGGCGGTATTATTTGTATGGGGCAAAGTGTGAAGTCTACACGGATCATAAGAGCCTGAAATACTTCTTCACGTAGAAAGAGTTGAATATGCATCAGAGAAGATGGCTAGAACTGATAAAAGATTACGACCTAGAGATTCAGTATCATCCCGGAAAAGCTAATACAGTAGCTGATGCCTTAAGCAGAAAATCAACAGGGAGTATGGCTTGTTTGCTCACTGAACAAAGGGAAATTTTGCAAGACTTTGAGAAGTCTAAAATTGAAGTGGTAATATGTGAACAGGGCGGATTGATAGCCGCTATTACAGCCGAGCCGGCAATTGTTGATGAAATCAAGCAGAAACAGAAAGAAGATGAGTTCCTCAGAAAGGTAATTGATGAGTTTGAGACAAGCCCAAAAGCAGAGTTTAGCATTGAGAATGAAATGTTAAAATTCTGGAATCGAATATGTGTCCCTAATATTCCGGAACTAAAGAAGAAGAGGGTTTTAGATGAAGCCCACAGATCCGTATTTGCTATGCATCCGGCAACAATAAAATGTACCGGGATTTGAAACAAACCTATTGGTGGCCTAAGATGAAGAAAGAGATTGCAGAATATGTGTCCAAGTGTCTTCAGTGTCAGCAAGTTAAGGCTGAACATCAGAAACCAGGCGGTCTACTTCAACCTCTCCCTATTCCGATGGAAGTGGGAACATGTGACTATGGATTTGTCGTTGGCCTACCTCGGACTTCACGAGGTATGGATTCTGTTTGGGTTGTAGTTGATAGACTGACTAAATCTGCACATTTTCTGCCTGTCAAAACTACATTTACTGCTTATAGATTGGCTACCATTTACGTTGATGAGATTGTCCGTTTACACGGAGTCCAGTGTCTATTGTGTCGGATAGAGATCCGAAATTTGTATCTAGATTGTGGAAGAGTTTGCAGGAAGCTATGGGAACAGAACTAAGGTTCAGTACTGCATTCCACCCACAGACAGATGGGCAGTCAGAACGAACGATACAAACTTTGGAAGATATGCTTCGCATGTGTGCTTTGGATTTTCAGGGGAGTTGGGAAGATTATTTGCCGCTTGCAGAATTTGCCTATAATAACAGCTTCCACTCCAGCATCGGTATGGCACCATACGAGGCTTTGTATGGTAGGAGGTGTAGATCACCTATTTGTTGGACAGAGGTCGGGGATAGAGCTTTGCTTGGGCCAGAAATTGTGCAAGACACTTCTGAGAAAATCAAGACTATTCGCCAAAGGCTCAAAACAGCTCAGGACCGACAAAAGAATTATGCAGACGTTCGGAGAAGACCTCTTGAGTATGAGGTCGGTGACCATGTGTTCATCCGTGTTTCCCCGATGAAAGGCCAAATCAGATTTGGGAAAAAGGGCAAGTTGTCGCCCCGTTACATTGGGCCGTTTCAAGTTTTGGAGAGGCTTGGTCCAGTTGCTTATAGAGTGGCTTTACCACCAGGATTCGAGCAAATCCATAATGTGTTTCATGTGTCGATGCTGAGGGGTTACCTCCGAGACCCGTTTCATGTGATTGATTACCACCGGGTTGCTATTGATGAAAATATGGAATATGCTGAATGGCCGGAACGAATTGTTGATCGGCAAGTGAAACAATTGAGAAGCAAGTCCATCCCAATGGTGAAAGTGGAATGGAAAGAGCACTATGGGACGGATGCCACGTGGGAAAAAAAGGAAGAAATGCTACTACGCTATCCACATTTGTTTCCCGACGAAGGTAACTTAAGTTTAGAGGACTCAACTTCCTAAAGGGGGAAAGACTGTGATACCCCTGTTCTGTATTATGTTAATTGGTCCCTAATACGTATGTGATTATATGTTTTGATATGATTTTGTATACCATTATGTGGATATATATGATTTTGGGATTCTATCTGTTCATCGTAGGAATATCTGTTTGAATAATCCGCTTCGGGAATTAAATTGAGGGCCTTATCGGCCACAGAACCCGGAATTGATTACGCCATTGTGATTGGCATAATTTTTAGAGCCTACGGTGAAATTTAATTGAAAATTGATTCTGGTCAATTTAAACTGATTAAATTGATAAATTAAGTGCCCTATTATTTTATATTAAAATATTTGTTAGTGGGGCTTGTTGTATATTAGCATTGCACCCTCCTTTAGCTCTCTTAAACTCAAAATCTGAGTTAGACAATTGAGAGTGAGAGAGAGGCCGGCCATAGTGAGAGAAAGGAGGAGAATTGTGCATTTTAGCTTGAAGCTTGGAATTTTGGAGGTTTAGCTCAAGAATTGTCTAGAGCTTGAAAGATCAAGCTTCTAGGTGAGTAATTCTTGAATTATATTGTAATTTTGTGTGTTCAAGCTAAATTGGTGATCAAGAGTGAGATTGAAATGAAATTGGGTTGTATTTGTTGAATTGAAGCCTAATATGTACATGCATGTAAGAAATGGCCATTAATCTCCATGTTTGAGCACCATGTGTATGATTTGTGTTGAATATTGTTTAAAACCCATGTATTGGGACCTCTCTTCACCAATTAAGTTGATATGAAGGCATATTTCTCACATGCAAGAATGAATCATGTAAGTGTAAGCTTTGCATGTTTGAATGTGATGTGTTGGTGATGAATTTGGATTAATTTGAGACATGCATGTAGGTAATACAAGAAATTGAGCTCCATTGTGATGTGTTTTAGTGTCTATGGCATGTTAGTACAAATATATGTGAGATTGGAGCCTTAGCATGCAAGAAAAATTGGTTGAATGTCGGGTTTGAACTCAAGGGGGTGTTCTGGAAAGCCCAGAATTTTTGACGTCCGCTCGAGCGGGGGAAGTGCCGCTCGAGCGGAGAATTCGAGCTCCCAGCATTTTTCTGCAGACATGGTTCCCGCTCGAGCGGGGAAGTTGACGCTCGAGCAGGGAGCCATGTAGACAGGCAGTCCGCTCGAGCGGCCAGTTCACGCTCGAGCGGAAATTTGGGGCAACCAGTACTTTTGCAGGCTTAAGGGTCCGCTTGAGCGGGGAAGTCCACGCTCGAGCGAGGACCCTGTTTTTTGAAATTCTGAAAATGCATTCTTTGTTGTTTTTCCGTTCTCTTTCACCTGTAAGCACTCTTAGGCATATATTAAGCATTGTAAATGAGTTAATGAGATAAGAATAAAGCCTAAAGAGGAATATGTGAATTAAAGAACGGATTGAACTATTAGTGACCCTTTTGTGTTCATGAAATGTGTAGGGTCAAGCTCCAGGGCAAATCCACAAGCCGATCACTGTGAGTAATATCGATATTCGAATGTTTGTGAATGTCCAATTGTTTATTCCCTTATAAGCTTTATGAGTTGCTATTTGGGATTGTGGACGAAAGTCTGATATGAATAAATAAATGGACCAAAGGTCGTTTTGATAGAATTGAATGGACCGAAGGTCGTTTTGAAAGAAATGCACGGACCGAAGGTCGTTTCAACCTATATGAATGGGCCGGAGGCCGTTTTGCCATGAATGAGTGGGCCAAAGGCCGTTTTGACATAAATAAGTGGACCGAAGGCCGTTTTGACATGAATGAGTGGGCCAAAGGCCGTTTTGACATATACATAAGTGGGCCGAAGGCCGTTTTGACATGAATGAGTGGGCCGAAGGCCGTTTTGACATAAATAAGTGGGCCGAAGGCCGTTTTGACATAAATGAGTGGGCCGAAGGCCGTTTTGACATGAATGGAAATCTGAATGGGCCAAAGGCCAGAATGTTGAAACTACAAGTCACTTGATTTGGAATTCGTATAGTTATATATATATCTGCTAATTAGAAATACGAATTGGGCCCAAGGCCGTTCGGAACTTGTTGTTCTACATTGTTATGTATATTCTGTATTTGATATTATTCACTGGGCTATCGCTCACGCTCATTCATGTGTTTGTAGGTGAGCCAAGAGAAGCACAAACCCAGCCCCAGTGAAGTCTGCCAGGAACAACATGAGTTTTGGAGAGTCAGCCTTGTGTCTCACGCATGAGACCATCCTTGCCCTTTTATTATGTACTTATGTTTTGTCTGGTTGGCAAGGGCCTTGTGTATGTCTGTACATAGTCTGTTATAGGTTGACTCGTTTTGGATGATCCTGTCTGTAATGAATTTTGTGATACAGTACTTTTGATGTGGGTTATTAACGTATCTGTATATGGTTTGTTTAATGTGCATATAAGCACGGCTCTATGGACAAAGTTTTAAATTTTTACTTCCGTTTGGCCCCTTTACTCTGATAAATTATGTCTGTTTTGGTTTGAGGCCGTAGGTAATCACAGGATTACTGGCCGTTTATGTCCTCAACTCATAGGGGCGGGTTCGGGTCATGACAATGTGCATGCAACAACTTAACCCCTCGCATATAATAAAATGTAAGTAAATAATGATTACATTAGTGATAGTTTATTACTATCACAAAATAATTATTTTCATAAAATACGTATATATATTATTAATTCATTCCCTATACAAATTATTAATATTTTGTAAAATAAATTACATCCACATCCACATCCACATCCACATCCACATCCACACACATCATCATTCGCATTCACATTCACAAAATCATATATACAAATCCTCAAAAAAAAAAAAAAAAAAATCATATATATGAATAATATATATGTACCCTGTAACAATATAGTGTCAACCAAACATTATTTACAAAAATATATAAAACATCCTCCAACAATATTAATAATTTTTGATAATTCAAGAACTCAAATTTTTATCTAAAACAAAACAAAAGTATAGACAGTACAAATAAAAAAAACATATATATTATAGCTTGTTTTAGTACCAACAGTAAGCTCCAATATTGATATGTGAAGATATCATCAGGTACTCAAAAGGGTAGCATCTGCACAAAAAAAAAAAAAAAAAAAAAAATTATTTACAATGTAATTAATTCCAAGCTTACAAAAACTGTAAAATATTTTATATTATTTCAAAAAATAAATAAATAAATAAGATTGTAACATATACATGAATCGAGAGCCACATAATGTATCTTCCAATAGCTTCTCCAATTGTTCTTGGACCTCGGGATGGTGTTTCCAAACCAGCATTCGGCTTTTTCGCTTTCAAGACAAAGACTTTGCAACATTCGGGCCTAATTGGAACTCCATCAATGTCACACAACGGATTGTTACTAATGAGAAGTCTCTCCGCCAATTGGACTATTGGTATACATGAACTATCCAAAGAAACTTTAATTACATCGTAAAATGATGATAATACTATTAAAATCAGGTATTGATTGAACACATTCTGCTACAATTTAACAATAATCAAATAAATACAAAACAAGAAATCTAGCCAAATAATTGTGCTTAAACATAGACACAGCAGTCCCTAGTAGTTCATGCTAGTAGACATGAAACAGATGTGAGATTAACAACAACAAAAAGGCAATATAGGTGACACAAAACAAAGAACACATAATCAATGTCAAGAGGCCGGGTCCCATCTTTTCCAACAAGTCATTTGTGCCTAGTTAGTCGTGTGTGTCAAGTTCCATTGACATCCGACGCCATTTGACCATTTTAGTGTGTCAACCGGTTCAAAAAAAAGAGTATCTCAAGGACAAGTTTTCACAAATGAAAATAAAGCTCCAGATTCAAAACTGAGAATTGGTTTCAAGTCTCGTCTTTTCCTACAAGTCATTTGTGCCTAGTTAGTTGTGTGTGTCAAGTTTCATTGACATCGAATGCCGTTTGACCATTTTACTGTGTCAACCGGTTCAAAAAAAGTTTTTTAAGGACAAGTTTTCATAAATGGAAATTAGGTTCTAGATTCAAAATCGAGAATTGGTTTTGAATCCTATCTTTTCTTACAAGTCAACAGAAGAGCCAATATAACAGTGTGCTTAGGAAACCAACAAGAAGTTTATTCAATAGCTATGCTTAGTAGCTTCAAGTCATATCCCATTAACATGCAAACATGTGATTGAGTGTAGAAGAAAAAACTGACGAGTGTTTTACATCTTGAACTTGGTTATGGAGCTTCTTTCTCTTTGATTGCACTTCATTGTACTTTAAGATTTAGATGATTGCACTTTGCAACTGTAAAGTGATTCCATGAAGATTTGTAATGCAGGCTTTGGATGCCAAGTTTAAAAGAGTTCTCAATTCTTTCCAAGATATAGCTTAATAAATATAGGCATAGTATGGTACACATTTTTTATACTGTAATTCATACCTAATGCGCATTCGCAAAAACCTAAAAGAAGTAATAGAATATCTATAATTGGAAACTAAAGTGAAAAAATAAAATTTGGAGTATGACAAAATCATGTTTGTCCCTCTCTTGCTTCTATTTGTTTCTAGCATTCAGCTTCTAATAGAAAGTAATGACACTGAGTGAAAAATGAATTATTGAATGTATCTAGTATCCATCAATCAGTTACAAAATACATCAGGAAAAGAAGAAGCAAACAAGGAGGTTAAGATATCCATACTCAACGCAAAGAATATCTACAATCTAATACAGGATATATAGCTTAGGCAATAAAGGTTAAAATGAAACTGTCATTTACAAATTTCTGAGTTCAATCAACAATAGAAAACAATAGCCAATTGTAACTTGCAGAACATAATGGAAATACCTAAAAAAAAAAAAACAATGATGAACAAAGTTAAAAAATGAGCAATATACGTTTGCTTTCATGTCCATAACGTCAAACGTATTGTCCATGTAAACATATTATTCACTCTATCAAAATTTCAGTTGCTTTTAGATGGGCTTCAAGCCATGGCCTTTCTTTTGTTCAATTGAAGTGGTTGGATTTTGTTGTAGTTGATGACAATAGGTATGGAATTAAGTTTGTGCTGAGTTTAGTGGGTAACAATGACAGGTTTGGAGTAAATAAACAATATGTGAACTGCTAAGAAATCAAGGTTAGTACCTAACATGTGATAACATGTGCCTACAAGTTTGCAAATCTTTATTCTCTTTTGGCACTTTTGATCTGCCAATTGGAACCATCAAATTGTAAGTTACATTGATTTTATTCATGCTAAAATGAAGATTTTTTTTTTAACTGAACATATTTTTTTTAGAAAAAACATTTAAATTGTTATTAAAATATTAAAAAATATATTCACTAAAAAATAAAAATGATATACAAAGGTTAAGTGTTTCTGAACTTGAGTGTACATGGTTAAATGGGGGGTGTAAAGGATTGTTTTTTAGGTATAAATAGAAGCACCCCACACATAATAAAAATAGAGAAGATAATAAAAACTCCAAAGAGATGAGAATAGTGAGGTCTGGTCTCAGAGTACCTGCACAATTTTGTTAGACTTGGCCTAGGCATTTAAAGCAGGCCCATCTCTACAAGAAACACTAAACATAGTCATGGTATTGATTAGATTAAGTAATTAATAAAGGTTTATTTTTAACCAAAAGGGAAAATCCAATGAAATCATATTGTTGATTAAGAGTGGTACGAAATATTGCAGGCAAGGAAAACAAACTAATAAAAAAATAAGTTGTTTTTCCTAATCAATAACAATAAGTGATCAATGAAAGTATGTTATTATTGGTTTGGGCATATTATCAAACACACGGTGAGCAAAAGATAAAATTGTAGCAAAACAACAAAACAAAGACAATACATAGGCTGAGCCAAATATTAAATAGAATTGGAGCAATAACAAGCATCAATCTAATACAGAAGCGTAGAAATCAAGTAATGACATCTCCATAGAAGACAAAGACACAACAAACCAAACAATTACATACCAAATTGTTTGGATTTGCAGCTGGTTTGTGAAAGAAAAATGCATACAGAGTTCAGCCCAAATGCAAACTGTAGAATAAAGGAAGATACAACACTCAAACGAACATTCATTGTAAGAAATTGAACAATTTCTTTGATAAACTAGAGAGTAATTTGCAGCAAAGAAATTGAACAATTTACACCTCTTAATATCTCACGACTTGAGGAACAAGCTTGGGTGAAAAGCACACTACCTAATTTGTTGTTTAAGCTCATTTAAAGTTCAATCAAACCAGACCCTCCAAAACCAATAAACAAAACCCATCTGGTCAATGATAACTGATGCATTAACAGTTCCTAATTTGGCAAAGCAAATGCACAAAGATCATAGTTTTCACATCTTAAATTTATCCCTCCTAAGCACCATCTTCTTAATCTTTAAGAGCACAACAACAACTTAAGCAACTAAATAAATAATTTAGCATAGGCCTTATATGCTAGATACACATTTCTATTTCCTTACAATTACTAGACCTCAAACTCAAAGGGCCTGAAACATGGAGGAAAGATTTTTTTACCTAAAGTATACCAACACAAGAACATGGCATAAACTTGGCCAGTGGCCAGCAATCAACCATCTCATTATTATGAAGTCACACAAGGCATCGAGCATATCATCTCACATCAATCATTCTTTTCAATAATAAATTGCAAATGGTTGCTAATCAGGGTCCATCAAACTTCCATCCAAGCCATCAATGCCATACTTGAAAGGAAAATGGCTCTAAGATTTAGCTCTATCAAGTATAATGAGTAGAATGCCCACAAAATTAAGATCCTATCAATCAGTTATTCGACTTGATGGTGTATGCTCAAAAAATTAAGATAAACTCACAAATGTAATGAAGAAACAATATTTCTAACTTCTGATGCATTCCTGAGTTAGTCCTAAGAATTCTTGCTACTGCTATTTTCATATTCTTCGAAATATAATTCCTAATCCCTAAACATTTCAATCCCAATTAATTTCTAGGTCACAAAAGAATAAAGAATGACACAAAGATGAAAGTGAATATGGTCTCACCGACGAAAATAATGAACTCCTCAAATGTACTGAAGAAAACAAGAGAAAATTATTTCACATCTTAACCATCTGAAACAATGTTACAATATAGGACAAGAAAACCAAGAACAAAAACACAAAAGAGACAAAATAATAACAATTTACACCATATGAAAAGTAAAACAATTAAAAAAGAACAATGTTTATCAAGCTGTTACTTTGACGTTGAAAATAAGAAACAAAAAAAAAAAACTTCCCTGTAACTAACAGAGTTTCCAAAAATGCAAGTTAAGCGGGAAGAGCCATTTCCTTTATTCAAATAACTACCCAATGAAAACTTGACATATATATGCTTTCACCCAATTCTCCTTCACTCCAATTCAACATACTTTTGCTGGATTCCTAAATCTTAAAATTTATAATTAATCAAAATTCTAAAACAGAATTAATATATTAAAATTAAAATCAAAGCATAAAGAATAAATCGTTTATGAACACATCCATAAATACATAGACATCAAGCATGGGGACAAAGGCTTGGATTTTTCGAAGAAGTGAATGAACCTTACCTGGGAGTTGACTGACTGAATCTACAGCAACCTTACTATCTTCAACCAATTTGGTCTCTGAACTACCAGTCTTAGTATGCCTTCGCCTCTTGAAATTCTGTTAATTTGGTCCCAGTTTCATTTTGTTAATTGGCATGAAATTCTATTTGAAAGAGCTTTGATTGATGGGGATTTATCTATGTTTTCCAGGCAGTCTATCTGCCATATTAATTTATCAAAATAAGGCCCTACACTACACAAGGTATTGGAATCTACCAGTAGAATGAATGTTTTACATTTTTTCTGTTTAAATCCACCTAAGGAAGTGGAATATCTTATGGTAGATGTGGTATTACTTCTAGCTATGTAATTAAATAATCCTTTCTTCAATGAACCACATCATGGAATAATACAAAATTTGTTTTCACTTGTCTGTTTTGAACATAAAAATCATTGTGTTATGCAACTTGTTCCAAGGAAGATGATTTGCTGTTAATTTTGGTGGCTAGTAGTTAGAATGCCTCTTTATTCATGGTTGAGACACCAACAGATTTTCTATTTTTTATTTTCGGAGACATATTAGCAAACAGGTGGTGTACATAATTTACACATAAATTAATTAAATAAAAAGAACAACATAGAAACCACACACCGACACAACTTGTAAGACATGGAAGCAGCTATCTACGTACCAGATTGTCCAGCCATCTCAAATTAAAATACAAAGATGAACATAGTAGGGAATTTGGAACACCTGGCTATCTGATTGTGCACACATGGTGAGAAATAAAATCATGAGTCTAGATATTTTTGTTTGAAACGACTTGCCCATTGCTTCTCAACAACGAAAGGAGCTATTGCAGAGGCAAATCAAATAGCAGACATGGAGCACTGTTTACGGAAACAATTAGTTGCAGTGGAACACCAATTAGCTTATATTATTTTACTATAAATTTTCTTTTACGCATTAGTCAATTAAATTAAGTGTTTGTTTTATTTGTCTAGATTTTTTACTTTACATGTATCTAATAAAAAATTGGATATGCCAAACTTTAAATATATATATATATATATATATATATTAATAAAAAGTTAACAAAGTAATTTTGTAACTTACAAGCAAAGAAATTTTTTTTATACAAAAATTTACAATGTAGAAATAAAAATAAAAACCTCGTTTAGATTTTTCGCTTTGGGTACAAAAATAAGAAAAAAAATAGTGGATATACAATGCCAGAGCAAAGTGAAAGCAATTAAAGGAATGTGAATATGACTAAGAACCGATGTTAATTTTGAATGCGAACAAATATCAGATATTCATTCTTTACAGTTACGATTTTGAAATCAAAGCCCCAATGGCACAACTATCTTGTGTGGCTATCGATATTAATTTTGACTGATAAAAAAAATTAATAACAGATATTCAATAAGGGTTAGGGTTTTGAAATCAAAGCACCAATGGCACATTTAGATGAAGCTTAGAGTTAGAAACAAACCTGAACTACGGAAAAGAGTTCTTGGAAAAATTCGATTCAACTTGAAGGGAAGGGAAAAGACGATGACTAGGTCTTTGCTCACAAACCCATGGTGGAGACGTCCAAAGAGTGAGAGCTTGTGAAGAAGATGTCGACATGGCTGAAGCCCGGATCGCCGACGAGGCTGGTGGTCCTCGAAAGCTTCGGCTATGGCGGAAGAGAAGAGGGAAGAGAAGAGCCAACAAGAGGGCCAAACACGACTGATTCAATTTTGTTACCCCTTGTAACCGGCTACATCGGTTGCCTATCTGAGATTTAAATTATTTAAATAATTTAGTTATGACCTGGTTATGAAGTAATATGGTATAAATAAATAACTGAATACAATTAAGTTATGATTTAATATGTAGTGGTTATGACTAATATGGTATTGGTTATGACATAAAATCATATAAGTTCATAACTAAATGTATAGTACATCTAAATGTACCATAGCATCACCCTTGCTTCAAATGTAAATGAGCAACAACATCCAATACCAAATGGAATTTCACATTCTGGTACTGAGAGGGTAATTTATATAAGAATTGGGCCGAGCTGGATAAATTGGGCCAAGCTAAGTAGTGGGTCATTTTGGGCCGCATTACGGAGAAGGGCCGTATAAAGTTTACTCCGGTCGAAATAACCTCTGAATTAGACCGGTCGTGACCGTGGTAGTTAGTTCGGTGGCATAAGCCTTATTTCTACTTCGGCTGGGAAATGTGTTGTGAAGAGTTCGGTCTTCATTGGATAGTTCGGTCGTAGTATATGGAGACCGAGGTGTGCTGAGTCCTTGAGAGGCCTTGGTTCGGCAGATAGTTCGGCTCATCTCTCTTATGGTTAGCTCGGTCTTAGTATGGAAAAGCTGAGGTAAGAGAAAGGAAAGTTAGGGCCGAACTAGTGGTTACTTCGGTCATATTGGAGTTTGGCCGTGGTAAAACCATCTCACTTGGTTTAAGCTGTGAGGGGGGTGTTGGAGGATAAGCATTATCTTCCAGGAGTATGAGTCCTAGGAGGAGTCTACATGGAGGAGTAAGAGTCCTACCAGGATTGTGCTACGCGAAACCTATATAAGCTCACCAATATCACCTTTGGAGAGGTAACGCAATTTTGGCTTTCTGAATATACAGAGCTTGTGCCTATTTGATAATCTTTCTGACTTAGGCATCGGAGAGGTTTCCGGCACCCACCCGCCGGCTAGCTCACGTTTGTGTTTTCAGGTGATAAAGCGACGTTGTACAGAGGAACGCAGACTTGATCAACAGGATTATACGAGAAAGTATATTTCTTTCCCGTACAATTGGCGCCGTCTGTGGGAACTCCAGACAAGAACAACCTCTTGATCAAACTTTTCCTCCTAGAAATCAATGGCGAACAACGAAGAATTACCACAGTCCGCCGTTGACGGACTAACTCCAGAAGGGGGTGCAAGGCGCGAAGGCCTACCCTTGGTCACTCCCATGGCGAACCTGGAACCTCAAAGGCAAAATTCCAGGAGGGATGCAAGGGGAAGAAGGCGGAATAACAGCCCCCATCACTCTCGTTCGCAAAGCCCAGAGAGACAAAGACGCAGAATTGATCCTCAAACTTTGGAGGATCGCGTCAGGGAACAAGACGAATTGATCCGTCGGATGGCGGCAGACATGGAATCCCTAAAACGACAAGTGAAAGGAAAAGAAGTGGCGACAGGAGAGGGGCGCACAAACAAGACGCCCCCTCGCCACTCGGAAAGCCGTAGTCGGAATACTACACCCTTTCAAGCGGAAAGCAAAAGCCTCAGGACAGGCGATACCCAATCTGGATCCAGGTCCTCCAGAACTCGTCACTCCAGGTCTGAGAGGACGAGATTTGAGAGGTCAAACACTGAGGGAAGTACATATTGGCCCTCACACACACACCAAACGAGATCCAGGCAGACGGAGTTGCCCAGATCGTCAGACCTACGAACCGTGCTAGAGGAGAAGGCACGATGGAGGGAGGACGCCAGGGCACGAGATCCACATAGAGTTTCTGCCTTACAGCGGTTGGCCCCTCGGACGCATGGAAGCGTCGAGGTTGGAAGACACCTCCATTCCTCACCCATTACTAATCGACTATCTGCCTAGACCAAGCATTGAAAACCCAGAAGCAGAAGAGGTATGTTGCGCTGAATTAGGCCCTTCCTGGATGGATCCCATCATACTGTTCCTGAAAGACGGCACCCTACCAGAAGAGAAGAAAGAAGCCAACAGAATCAGAGCAAAGTCGCAGCGGATTTGGCTCTCTCCATCCTTGGCATTGTACAAGAAGTCGTTCACAGGACCTTACTTAAAGTGTATTCACCCCAACAAAGTGGAAGCATTCCTGTTCGAAATACATGAGGGGGTATGTGGCAGCCATCAAGGAGGAAAATCATTGGCATACAGAGCGATTTCACAAGGATATTGGTGGCCATACATGCAAGCGGACTCATAGAAGTATGTCAAAAAATGCGAAAAATGTCAAAAATTCGCACACCAAATACACCAACCTGCCAGAGAACTTCTACCTTTAACTAGTCCATGGCCCTTCGCAATGTGGGGATTGGACATAGTAGGTCCACTTCCAACAGCACCAGGCAACAGGAAGTTCTTTCTTGCGGCAACCGACTACTTCACAAAGTGGGTGGAAGCAGAAGCCTTGGCATCAATCAAGGAAAAAGATGTGAAGAAGTTTGTCTGGCAGAATATTATCACTCGCTTTGGCATACCAAAGGCACTGATCTCAGACAACGGCACTCAATTTGACGGCAGAATTTTCAGAAGCTTTTGTGAAGAATACAAGATAGAGTTCTACAATTCCACACCGGCATATCCACAAGCAAATGGACAAGCAGAGGCGTCAAATAAGGTAGTCTTGGATGGATTGAAGAAAAGATTAGAGAGAGCTAAAGGCAAGTGGGCAGAAGAGCTCCCCCACGTTTTATGGGCTTACCGCACCATGCCTCGGCGATCGACAGGAGAAACACCATTCTCCCTAGCTTATGGCATGGAGGCAGTCATCCCATTAGAAGTTGGCCTCCCCACAATCCGAAGTGAAAACTTTGATCCCGACTTAAATGGTGAAGCCATAGCATTGGAACTTGACCTTGCGGAAGAAAGAAGAAACAAAGCATTAGTTCACATCGCCTTCTACCAACAAGAGTTGTCTAGAAAGTATAACAAAACAGTACATCCAAGGCAATTCAAGATCGGAGATTGGGTACTGCGCAAAGTAATGGGAAATACCCTAGTTCCAGGAGATGGCAAGTTAGGGCCAAATTGGGAAGGACCTTACAAAGTGGTCGGATTAGCAGGCAAAGGGGCATACCACTTGGAAGATAAGGATGGCAAAGCAATTCCCAGGCCATGGAACACGGCAAATCTCAAGTTGTTTTATTTCTAGCTTTTCTTTCTTTTCAGAATGTGTAATTTTTTACTTTATCAATAAAACATATCGACTCTTTTTTAGCATAATTATTCCCAGTAGAAAGTAGCTTTAGTAAGTTAGTAGCTTTGTAAACATAAGTTGGCCGGAATAACCAACTATGACCCTTCCTAAGCCCAGGATAAGGATCCAGGCTGCAGGACGTTTGGTCGGAATAACCAAACATTTTATTCTAAGTTGGCTGGAAAAACCAACTTAGAGGTTGGCTGGATTAAACCAACACCCATCCTAAGCCCAGGATTAGGATCCAGGCTGCAGGACGTTTGGTCGGAATAACCAAACACTTTATTCTAAATTGGCTGGAAAAAACCAACTTAGAGGTTGGCTGGACTAAACCAACATTTGTTTCTCCTCAGCCAAAGTAAGTGTATGGCTGAAGAGAAGTTGGCTGGATTAAACCAACCTTTTGTGCTCTTCAGCCGAAGTAAGTTATATCGGTTGAAGGGTGGTTGGCTGGATTAAACCAACTCTTTGTACTCTTCAGCCGAAGTAAGTTATATCGGCTGAAGAGTGGTTGGCTAGTAAGTTAGATAGCTAAAACCGAGATCATAGTTGTGCAAATAAGTTCATGGAAAAATTCATTACAAGTACAGGCATACATACACAAAACCGAAACTAGAGTTGAAGAAAGATTTTTTCATTGAAACACAGAGTAAGTACAATTGAGGGGCCGCAGCCCGGTTACAAAAGGTCAAAAACAACAAGAAAAATTAACGTAGAAGTGCGTCCAGTTCGGCGTCAAAATCATCCTCAGCATTAGTTTGGAGATCGGTGTTTGCTGGCAGTTCGGTTTGGGGAGGGAGCTCAGTCTGGACCGCGGTATCAATCGGCAGCTCGGTATTAGCCAGTAGCTCACTAGTCAAGTCTTCAACAACTGGCTCCAACCGAGCTGCCTGATTGTTGGGTTGTTCGTTGACGGCCGGAGTAAGAGTTGGTTCATCTTCTTCAGTGTCATCATCATCTTCGTCACCAGACCCCTCAAGGAACTGCCTTTGGAGATCGGCAGCGTACTGTGAAAGTGAAGCTGGAATGGAGTACGGTGGAGCGTCGTAGACCTCGGTGTCGGGCGTGCAACCGAACTTCTCCACCACAGCCCTCCAGCCACATTTGAAAAAGAGGTCTTTTGCTGCGTCACATTGCTGGGTATATGCTACTTCGGCCTCCTTGAAGCCCCGCTTCTCGGCCTTCTTCACCTCCCCCTGCAATTGCTTTATCTCGGCGTCCTTTTTCTTCTCAATTGCAGCCAAGATACGTAAGTATCTATCTTTTGCCTCGTTGGCAACTTTTTTCTTCTCGGCCTCGACCGAATTGGCAACCTCGGTCAGCCGACCGTTCTCTGCTCGAAGCTCGGCCAGCTGTTTCTTCGCCTCCTCTAGTTCGGCCGTTTTCAGTTCGGCCTCAGCCATGGCCTCTCTTGTATTTCGCCGAAGTTCCATGACCCTTCTGTGAGTGACTTGGTTTTTCTGGATGGCCTGAAAAAGAGGAGTAAAGTTAGCCGGACTCAAAGTTGGAGAAAATTTACAAAGAAAAGAGGGAAGCTGTTTACCAGGATCATGGACTTCGTAGAGGACCGAATCGACTTCAGCTCGGTGTTGAGCTGTTTATAATGGTGCTCCATGTCCTTTGGAAGGCACACACTTTTGGCTAGGGTGAAAGCCATCAAGTGGTCCTTCTCAGCAACAACCGAATCTTCGGCAGTGATATCTCGGTTGTCGAAGGAGAGGATAGGAGCCCATTTTGAAGAAGTGGCAGTTCGGTCAGATGGTTCCGGTTGGAGGTTTTGCTGGGGACTTGGAGGAGAGACTGGTGGCAGAATGGTCTCATCCTCGTCTGCAAGACGTGGCTCGGTTTGGCTAGTCCGAGCACGCTTGTTTCGGCGAGAGGTGGAGGGCTGTTGAGATGGTAGGGCTACCACGGTTTCGGTGTTTCGGTCGATCGGTTGTACTTCGGCGGGATTTGTTGCGGTTAGAAGGGCCTTCAGCCTGTTCTTCTTGGCCATTTCTTGTTCGGCAGTAAGTGGCACAAGGTTGATCTGGGGCAAGGAAGGGTCTGGCTCTGGTGCGTCTTCGAGGAGGAAGTCGGTCACTCTTGCTTTTCGGCGACCGGAGTATCGGTAGGTCGGCTCGAAATTCAGGAGTTTTGCCCAGCTTCTCTCCTTTACTCGTAGTGCGGCGCGCAGAACACCAAGGTTGGGGTAGTCGTAGTTTGAAAGGAGATGGGCTTTGTCTGCAAAAGAAAACAACTGTTAGTCCGGTGCAAAAATAGAAACTGGAGTAAAAGATAAGAATGCATGGAAAACCGAAGTAAGTATACCAGGAATTCCTTTGTTCCAGTTTATTCCCCAGCCAGGAATCTGGGCCTGGTGGTCCTCAAAATTTCCAGAGACCCAAAAGAAGTCATCGTCGTTCAAGTCTTTGTCCGGTGTGTGTTTTATTATTTTCTCTCGGCCACGGCGTACTCTTAGGTAGTAACACCAGCCTTCGTTTCTTGATCCTATGGAGTATTGGTGTAGTATCTCGGCCAAACCTAGGTTGAGACCGGTTTGGTGGTTCAGTGCGGCTATACCCATTATTATTCGGTATGTATTGGTGGATAGTTGGGTTGGGCAGAGTCTGGTTTGCCTTAGGAATTCATATATTAAGGGTTGGACTGGGAATCTAAGTCCAGTCTCTATTATTGATTGGAGGGTAAAGGGTACGAAGCCTTTGTTTCCCCATGGGTCAACATCTTGTTCGGCTAGGGTGAGATTTACATCGGCTGGAATATTGTAATCCTTTCTGAATTCGGCTAGGCGGCCTGGGGTTTCTACTAAGAACCTATATTTCCCCATTTATTGAATAAATTATGGATAAATTATCTCGGTCGAGGTAAGTGTGTTCAGAAGCTCGGCTGAGCGCAGGAAAGTGCCTGGCAACCTAAGTCTGCAAAGTGGAAAACAAGGTGTTAAGCACAGATCGTTGACCGTGCTACAAAAAACAAAGCAAGAGAAGACAAGACCCACTTCGGCTACGCAGTATACTTCAGGATCTACCTCAGTTTTTCTTAAGGTGCTTGATATCTCGGTTCGCCAAGAAGATTGGTTATCTCGGTTCTACCTATGGTTTCTGTTACTCCGGATAAGCATCAAGGGGTAGCTTTCTGAGTTCGGTTTATGAGCTGAGAAAGCTGGCTTTGCCCCCAAGGCTTAGCTCGGTCGAGGGTTTAGGAACTTCTAGTTCGGTGGGTTTTCATTTCGGCTAGTGTGAATCAGTTGGTGGCCTATTAAAATTACAGTGATGTGTACAAGTTCTAGTTCGGTTCCAGTTTTCCTAAACCTATATATAGCAAAAACAGTGTTCTAGTTCGGTTGGAGCATGTGCAAAGATCAAAAAGGTGTTCTACGTGCTGTTTCATTATATTCATAGTGTTCTTATGAAGGGTTTTTCAGAAACTTCAAATACTATTGGAAACGGAAACATGCTTTGCAAATACACAAAATAGATTGCTA
Organism: Camellia japonica; assembly: GCA_030407325.1. Taxonomy (NCBI): domain Eukaryota; kingdom Viridiplantae; phylum Streptophyta; class Magnoliopsida; order Ericales; family Theaceae; genus Camellia; species Camellia japonica. The sequence continues at coordinate 108,640,479 of JAPPVO010000019.1, forward strand.
TGGATTGAAACGAAAGCAAAAACAAGAGAAACGGAAACAAGTTGTTGAAAGCTTACCAGAGGAAGAGGAGGAAGTTGGAGGTAGAACAGCAGCAGCGAAGATACAAGAGCTCAGAAGTTGAAGGATTCGAAGAAGGGGAGAAGACAGTGAATAGTAGAGTGTGATTTGAAACGAAAGGTATGTTTTGTGTAAAGAGGTAAAAGGGCGGGAACTGTTCAAATTCACGAAGCACGAAGAACGGCGCTACAGCTGTGAATAGCCAATAGAAGGCTGCCACGTGTCATTGGAATGTGGAACGCTTCAGTTGCTGTGACTAAAGAGACGTTTGACCGAACGAGCATAGCTCGGCTTAAGTTTAGCTCGGCTGGAAAAGTTAAATGGACTTTAGCTCGGCTGGCGAAGCTAAAAGGTTTTTCGGCTCGGCCGGAGTAACTAAAGGATTGTAGCTCGGCTGGATAAGCTAAAACTTTAGTTCGGTTCATAGACAGGTAATCCCTATCATGCTGTGCAGATGGGATTAAGGGGCAATTGAGAGGGTAATTTATATAAGAATTGGGCCGAGCTGGATAAATTGGGCCAAGCTAAGTAGTGGGTCATTTTGGGCCGCATTACGGAGAAGGGCCGTATAAAGTTTACTCCGGTCGAAATAACCTCTGAATTAGACCGGTCGCGACCGTGGTAGTTAGTTCGGTGGCATAAGCCTTATTTCTACTTCGGCTGGGAAATGTGTTGTGAAGAGTTCGGTCTTCATTGGATAGTTCGGTCGTAGTATATGGAGACCGAGGTGTGCTGAGTCCTTGAGAGGCCTTGGTTCGGCAGATAGTTCGGCTCATCTCTCTTATGGTTAGCTCGGTCTTAGTATGGAAAAGCCGAGGTAAGAGAAAGGAAAGTTAGGGCCGAACTAGTGGTTACTTCGGTCATATTGGAGTTTGGCCGTGGTAAAACCATCTCACTTGGTTTAAGCTGTGAGGGGGGTGTTGGAGGATAAGCATTATCTTCCAGGAGTATGAGTCCTAGGAGGAGTCTACATGGAGGAGTAAGAGTCCTACCAGGATTGTGCTACGCGAAACCTATATAAGCTCACCAATATCACCTTTGGAGAGGTAACGCAATTTTGGCTTTATGAATATACAGAGCTTGTGCCTATTTGATAATCTTTCTGACTTAGGCATCGGAGAGGTTTCCGGCACCCACCCGCCGGCTAGCTCACGTTTGTGTTTTCAGGTGATAAAGCGACGCCGTACAGAGGAACGCAGACTTGATCAACAGGATTATACGAGAAGGTATATTTCTTTCCCGTACAGGTACCACCATCCCCAACGATGTTTGACCTTTATGTTTAATGTGTGAGTTTTTAATTTTTATTTAAATAAAAAAAACCAATACTAATAATCATGCATGGTACTGTTTGATCTTAGGTTTGATGTTTGAGTTTCCATTCTTTTTAGTCCCAGGCTAAAAGAGCCAAAAGTCAAAAAGCCAACCCACTTCCCAAATATCTTTATCAGTGTTCAACCACCTACTGATCTGTGTCGCGTTCGGATCCTCTAGAATGATCCTTTGAAGTGATCCTCTAGAGTTCTTCTTTATGGCACGACACGTGTCCCATTAATGGAATCAATGGCTGAGATGATCCTTAGACAAAACGACGTCGTTTTGGTAAGCCAGATCCAAAAGAAAATAAAAAAAGAAAAAGAAAAATTTGCGGAGTTGGCACTACAAATCGAGAGAAAGGAGGAGGAGAGAGAGCTGAGGAAGAAGAAAGAAGTCGTCGCTGCCCAAACACTGCCCATCTCTCAAAGCCATCTCTCAAAATCTCTACAAATCTTAAACCCATTTTCTTCTTCATCTCTCAAACCCATTTTCTTCCTATTTCCATTTTCTTTTCTCATGTGGGTTTCTTTGCAAATCCACCAATTTTCTCCTTAAAGCTTCTTGAAGATTAGATTCGATCTCTGCAAATCTTAAATGCATCTCTCAAAATCACTGCAAATCTTAAACCCACTTTTTTCTTCATCTCTCAAATCTATTTTCTTCCTATTCCCATTTTCTTCCTAAACCCATTTTCTTCTTCATCTCTCAAACCCATTTTCTCCTTGAAACTTCTTGATGAATAGATTCGGGAGACGCAACTTTGGCAAAAAATTGTGGATCAAACTCTGTAAAAAAATTGCAGAGAAAAATTTTCCTTGGCTTTCTCTTTCTTCTCCTCCCTCTTGATCTACAGTGCAAGCTCTGCAATTTTTGTTCTTTTTTTTTGGGTCTGGCTCACCAAAACGACGTTATTTTGATGAGGGATCATCTTAGTCATTAATTCAATTAATGGGACACATGTCGCACCATAAAGAATCACTCTAGAGGATCACTTTAGAGGATCACTCTAGAGGATCCGGACGTATCTGTGTCCAGATATAAATATCTTTGTGAGTCTTCAACCACCTATTGATCACGCTAATCGTGTGAACTACAAGGAGAAATGTCATCACAGTCCACCACACTGACTCCAACTACAATGGTATGAGTAAGTGGCTCCCTCTCTTTTTTTGGTGTGACAACAATGATCGAAAACGCATAAATAAAAGCGATTGATGTAATTGTCACCCACTTGATCACCACCGGAAGCCACATAAAAACTTTTTCTTGAAGGGCCACCCAGCTATGAACAATAACATTACTCTCATAGATGCAATGAATCCTGTTGTGTTAGCGTGAAGGAAATATGGGTATGAATTCGGATAATTATAACCCATTATAGCTTTTCCTGCTCTATGTGGAGCTGTGTTGTCTTGCTAAAATCCTCTTGGAGGATTCAACCTAGCTTGGAAAGCCATTGTCACGATAAGTAATGCCATGATCATTAATGTTTCTCTTTTTTTTGACAACCATACACATTTAGAGATGTCTTTTGCTCTTAAGACTTTTTCTTTTCGAAATGTTTAATCGCATTCAAGTTTGGAACATTATTATCTTCTTCACTTTCTACTAGCACATCATTAGAATGTCCCATGCTGTGTACCCACAATTGTTTATTGTGTTTATTGCCTCTATTGGATTTTCTGTCCTTTCTAAATACTCCACAATCTGCAACATTTAATATTCTTTTGTCAACTTTAGATTGGATGTAATTAGCTAGCAAGTTTAGTAATGCCCTCTAAGAGCTGTTTCGGTGGAATAGTGATACATATAAAAAAAAATTATATAGATTTAAAAAAAAACAAGAAAAAAAAATGATTTGACTATTCTAACAAAATAAACTCTCTGTGTTTAGTTTGGAGATTTGGGGTGGAATTTGGAAAGGGAAAGGAAAATGTGTGTGAAACTAGGTGAAATTTATGTATATTTTATTCAAATTTCATCTACATTTTTCATTTCTTTTTTCAAATCTCTCCTCAAATCCCCTAATCAAACACATAAAGGTTTTAATTTTGTCAATTTAAACCTTAATTTTTTGATTTATTTTTAGATTTAAATTATTTGCTTATTTTCGTCAAGAAAAAAAAGTGTATTTTAAACATTAAATTCAATGCATATATACATAAAATATCTAAAATACTCTTTTTCATTGAGTTTAATGACTAAAATATATTTTTCTATTGGTTTTACTTAACGAAAATAGACAAATGGTTTAAATTAAAAATAATTCAAATTATTATAATTTAAATTGACAGAATTAAAATCTCATAATTTATTTTGTTATCAGAGTCAAATTCTAATTTTTTTTCTCCATTTTTTTATTGATAAAAAAAATTCCATTACTAAAAATATATACATATATATATATATATATACACTAACTCAATACAAAGCCTATATGGGCTACACTAGGGCCACGGTGGCCCCCTATCTTTAAAAGAAAAATAAAAGACAAATTATTTGGAAGTCCTATTTAAAAGAGGAGAGATCTATTTAGTTCTACAACTTTTTGAATACTCTCAAAAGTCTATTACATATTTTTTTTTCTTCGTTTTTCACTGTGCATTCGCTCTTCTTTGCCTCTTTCTCTTTCTGATTTCTGGCTACCGGTGACCATGCTTTACTTCTTTTCTTTCTCTTTCTGATATATAGTCACCGGCGACTGACAATCATCGTTGATTGGGGTTCATCGGCAACCACCGACCACCGACTCCTTACTTACACTCATTGACGGTGAAGGAGACGAGTTTTCGGTGAAGAAGATGAGTAGATCTACATCAAATCCGACAAGATTTAAACCAAAAATAGTTGTCGCAGTACAATCTTCTCTCTATATTTGTTTATCTCCTTCGATTTCTCAATTTTTTCACATTTTCTCTGCTACACATTTCTATTTTTCTGTTTTAATGGAGAAAATTTTCAAGGTCTGAACAAATTATTTTCAAATTTTAGTTACAGGAGGTGAAAATTATAAAATTTTACAGTTTCAGTTTTTTTTGGGTGCTAAAATGAATCATGCTTTAAAACTGTAAAATTTTACAGTTTCATAACATTTTTTAGAACTGTAAAATTTTGCAGGTTCATAGCATGTCTTCCAGTTTGATTAATAAGTATAAATGCTTAATAGAATCATAATTTGAAACTGTAACATTTTACAGTTTCAAAACTTGTTTTTCAATTTGATCAATATTGGAGATTATTTGCTTATACCCTACAAAAATTGAAAAATAATATATATTTTTTTTCCCCATTGTTGTTGTTGTTGTTGTTGTTGTTGTTGTTTTTTTTTTTTTTTTTTTTTTTTTTTTTTTTTTTTTTTTCCTTCTCCTTTCAGTTTATCAATATTTAGTACATTTTGTTATATTTTTTCACTCTAATTTCTCTATTTATTTTTTTTCTACAATATTCTAGATATTCATGTTAGTTTTCGACGATGTTCTTGATGTCCAGCGAATGTTCTGGACATTTCGGCGACTTTCAATGACATTTAGAACATTCCGGCGAACTTCCGATGACACTTCGGTGATTTTCCGGTGATGTTGACATTTGAGTCTCTGGTGACCGTCTGATGGAAGTCTAGCGGTAGTAGGATGCAGTAGCTTTTTTTAAATTTATATAAAAAAGTATTTTTTAGTAATAATTAAAAATATGTAGGACTAATTTGTACAAGTGTTTTGTTTTGGGATAAGATGAATTTTGAATTTTGTGTATGAGACTTACTGGTAAGTGTCCTAAAAAAGAAGGGACTCCTATGTTATATTTTAAGGTTGCAAAAAAATTATACAATATAACAATAATACTACTTGCGTGAAAAATTAATAAAAATGTGCATAAATAATAATAACGAATGGTTCAAATTTATTTTGGGGATAACCTTCACCATATCAAGAATGAATTTAAGTCACACATTAATATGATAAAATTACTTTGCCGGATTGTATTTGACCTATCCCAATTCTAATAGAAAATGTTCGAGAGAGCATTAATAAAATAAGGTCGAGTATAAGGGTACGTAAGTTAAAGTTGTCAGAATTATGGTAAAATATAAAATCGTATCATTAAAATAGTTAAATTTAAAATCAATAATTCACACATGAATTTGAAAAATCCGTTGCCCATCTCTACACATTAATACTAAGAAGTGATATTAAGGCACTATTTGGCATGTTTGAGAGAAGCTGTGGAAGGGATCTCAACTCTCACACTGTGGATATGAGGGGAGGTTGGATACCAGTTCTTCAACGGAGGCCACGAAAAAATGGGGAAACTCAAGGACTTCTCACAGTGTTTGTGGATAATATATCGGAAACTATGGATTCAAAGGGTTTGTTTGTCTTATTCTCTAAATTTGGGGTGGTAAAAGATGCTTATATCCCAAATAAGAGAAGAAAAGCAACGCGATCTAGGTTCGGTTTTGTGTGGTATGACTGCTTGGTTGCGGCTGATATGGCGATCCAAAATGCAAACGGATTGTGGGTTGACAACAGAGAACTAAAAGTGAAAATGGCAGAGTTTGGTAGGGTGGATCAGTCAAGAAAGGGTCAGCCAACGCTTTAAGGGCAAGGAGAGAGGCTGTGAATTAGGTCAAATTCAACACTAAGATAAGGACGGAGTCACGTTCTTACGCAGACATTGTTAAAGGGAATGAAAGTTGGGAAGGTAAGGCTCTCATTGCCAGAATAGATGAGGCTAGTAATGGTTGGTTGTATGAAAGTTTAATCGTTAAGCTGAAACCATACTGTGTATTGACTGAGTTCAAACAGGAATGTGAGAAACGAGGACTGAAAGATCTTATATTTCGTGAAGGTGGAGGGAAATTGGTGGTAATCACGTTCAATTCAAAAGAGGTGATACAGTATCAAGTTAGTCGGATGAAGGAGTGGATTGACGTATGGTGTGACTTTGTATCGGAGTGGAAGAAGGATATGGTTATTGAACAGGAGCAAGTAGTGTGGTTAAGTTGTTACGGTGTACCGTTTAATTTGTGGAGTTCACTTACATTTAGAAAAATTGGTAAATTATGGGGACAGGTGATCAGGATTGACAATGATACTTTGCAAATGACATCGCTACAGTGTGGTAAAGTAAGAATTGTAACAAAGGTAATGGAATCTATTAATATGGTGATCATGTTGGCATGCAAGGATAAGTTTTATCCTATTAGAATCTGTGAGGAACAAGTAATCATAGTTAATGCTGATAGTCAAGTGGATCCACAAATGGGCGAAGGATCATCGTATTGCAATGGAGTTACAACTTCTTGTGATGACAATGGTGCATCTTGCAGAAAATCTGAAGAGGCCAAGGAGGATGACGATGAGATGGAAGTCGAGCTAGCAGCTAAGGTAGATACTGAAGCTGAGTTGGCACCAGTGGGAAAGGGGTGCACCATGAATGCGGTGGAGGGGAAGACAAAGGGTATTGATGACACAACTGTCTCCAAAGTTATTGAAACAGGTAGTGGTCTGGGGATATGAGGTGTGGTCGGCGCATGTATGGAAATGGAAAGGCACTTGTCTGATTTTCAAATTCAAGGTGTTAATGAAAAAAGTCGACAAGTTGTGGGTCATGTTGATAACATGGGCTGTTTGAAAAGTTTGAGTGGGTCTAAGTTGCAGCGGCCCAATATTAATCTTGAAGTTGTCATTGGGCCTGTCCAGGACAATGGTTTATTTAAGGAAGTGGGTGGTGATCTTGTTAATCATGCAATATCTAATGAGTTGGGCCAGGAGGAGGACGTCACTGTCTTAAAGGAAAATAGAGCAGGTCAATTGATTCTTCCATCAGGGCAACCACAGTTGGCAAGGAAAGGTATTCAGAGTGAAGGGAGAAAGAAAGAAGTGGTGATTCAAAGCATAGCAAAGTGTAAAACTAAGATAAAAAAGAAAAGAGTTAGAAAAGGTGAAGCTTTTGGAAGCAAGACTGATAAAGGGGCAATGCTTTAAGTAGCGTTGGCTACTGTTTCCTGTTCTAAATCGCAAGCGAGCAGCTCAAGTAGGGTTCGGTATCTCCTAAATGAAGCCTAGGCAACCATGCAAATTGGGAAATTATTGGGGATTGATTTCAAAGAAAAGGAAAATGAGGTTCTGGACAAATTAATGGATCTCGAAAGGAAGGATTTGGAGAGAGCAGAGGCTATAAAGGGGTCTTCCAATAAGCCCTAAGCTAGGTGAGTAGGTGTTTTTGGTGTATTGTATTGGTTTGTAATGAAGATGTTATCTTGGAATGTTCGGGGGTTGGGTAAATCTTGTAAAAGAAAGAAGATAAAAGAGCTAGTTAGGGCAATGGGTGTGGATTTGGTAATGGTTCAAGAAACAAAGAGACCTGTGATGTCCGACCAATTTGTTAAATCCATGTGGCCTTGGGATCAGCTTAATTTTTTGTCTGTGGATGTAGAAGGGAGTGCTGGGGGTCTTCTTTGTATTTGGAAACCTGAGGTGTTTGCCATGGTAGATTGTTGCTGCAACAGAAGTTTCATTTTATTATCAGGTATTTATTGTAATTCCTTTAATTATGTGGTGGTTAATGTGTACAGGCCGAATGATGTTGCAAGGAGAAGGATTCTGTGGAAGGTGCTGGGTAATCTTTGGCACTCTTTTCAGTATCCATGGTGTCTGGGGGGGGGGATTTTAATGAAATCCGATCCATTGGTGAAAGAAAATGGTGTTTAAGGAGAGATAAGGGGATAAAAGATTTTGGGGAGTTTATTAAAAAAATGAAAGTTACTGATATTCCAATGTTGGGAAGAAAGTATATGTGGAGTAATTTTATTGAGGGTGATGGGTGGAGTAGGCTCGATAAATTTCTCCTCAATCCTGAGTGGCTAGAGCTTTTTGATTTTAAAGTTTGGGGTCTGCCTAGAATCTTAACTGATCACTGTCCAGTGTTACTTACGGAGGACCAAAGAGATTGAGGGCCTAAGCCTTTTAATTTTTTTAATTCTTGGTTATTGCATCCTGGTTGCTTACATTTGGTTAAAAAGACTTGGATAGAGGCCCAGGTGTATGGTTGGGCAGGTTTTGTTGTTAAAGAAAAACTTCACATTTTGAAATCCAAGTTGAAGGAGTGGAACCATGAGGTTTTTGGCAATGTTGATTCCAAAATAAAAGTTGCTGAAGCTAAGCTTCATTCTCTAGATTTGGAAGCTGAGGGTAGAGGTCTGAATGACTAGGAAGTTAGTAAAAGAAGAGATCTCTTTGGAGAAGTTTGGAGATTGAGAAAAATGGGAGAGTGGATTTGGCTTCAAAAATCTAGATTGAATTGGGCACTAAAGGGTGGTAAGAACACTAGATTTTTTCATGTTATGGCTAAAAGTTGACAATGTAAGAACATGTTGGATTGTATTCAGGTTAATGGAAAAGTTATTATGCAACATGATGAGGTAAAAATGGAGGTGGTAAGGCACTTTAGGTGTTTGTTTAATGAGAGTTGGGAGCATAAGCCCAAGCTTGTTGGTATGTTTAAATCTATTAACAATGACTCTGTAGGTGATTTGGAGGTGGTATTCACTAAATTCGAAGTGTGGGCTACTATTAAAAGTTGTGATGGAAAGAAGGCGCCAGAACCTGTTGGTTTTAATCTGTCTTGCATACAGAAATGTTGGAGTATACTGAAGCCGGATTTTATGAATTTCATGACGGGGTTCCATGAGAATGGTAGGTTGGTCAGATGTCTAAAGTGCTCTTTCTTTACTCTTGCTCCAAAAAAGCTCAATCCATTAAGTCTTTCGGATTATCGACCTATCTGTCTTATTGGGGTAGTCTATAAAATTTTGTCTAAGGTATTATCATGTAGAATGAAGAAGGTATTACCTGAGGTGATTAGTGAAAACCAGTCTTCATTTTTAGGGGGGAGAAATATAATGGATGGTGTACTCATTGCAAATGAGATCGTGGATTGGTGGAAGAAGACAAAAACTAAGGGTGTCATTCTTAAGTTGGACTTTGAGAAGGCCTATGACACTGTGAATTGGGAATTTTTATTTGATATGCTTCAGAAATTTGGTTTTGGTGCTAGATGGATTGGGTGGATTAAAGCTTGTGTGACTTCTCATAATATATCGGTGTTGGTCAATGGCTCTCCTACAGTTGAATTCAATCCTTAGAAGGGATTACAACAAGGTGATCATCTTTCACCTTTTCTATTCAATGTAATAGCAGAGGGTTTGAATGTTTTGCCATCTAGAGCTAAGGAGTTTGGTCTATTCAGAGGTGCAATCATTGGTCCCAATGAATTGGTTGTCTCACATCTACAATTTGCAGATGACATTATTTTGTTTTGTGAAGCTGATTGGAGTGAACTTGTTACTATTAAGAGGATTCTTAGATGCTTTGAAATTATTTCAGGGCTGAAGATTAACTTTAAAAAAAATGTTATATGTGGTGTTGGAATTTCGACCCAGTTAGTAAAGGATTTTGCTGATAAACTGAATTGTTCATATCATAAACTTCCTCTGGTTCATCTTGGCTTACCTCTAGGTGCAAATCCTCGTCGAAAATCAACTTGGCAGCCTATTTTGGATAAGATCAAAGTACGACTGGCAGGCTGGAAGCGGAGATTGATGTCTTATGCTGGTAGAGTTACCATGATCAAGTCAGTCCTGTCAAGTCTCCCAGTTTATTACCTTTCACTATTTAAGATGCCTGAGTGTGTTGCTAAGACTATGGACAGGTTGCAAGCCTCTTTCCTATGGGGTGGGTCAGATAATCATAGAAAGGTTCATTTGGTTTGATGGGGGGAGGTGACAAAGGCTCTATATCATGGAGGGTTAGGGATCAGAAATGTTAGAAAGGTGAATCTTTGTTTGTTAGTTAAGTGGTGGTGGAGATTTGGGGCTGAAAAGAAGGCTCTGTGGAGACAGCTGATTAGTAGTAACTATAGTCACATGAATGGATCTTTCTTACCTCTACCTTGAGTACTTAACAATGAGTCTAGAATCTGGAGAGATATAATGTCCGTGGCTGCTAGTCAGTTACATGTGGTTAATTACTTTTTGGACAATGTTAATCTTGTTGTTGGGGATGGTAGTAGGATTTTGTTTTGGTGTGATAAGTGGTTTGGTCAATCAAGCTTGGAGAATCAATTTCCCAGACTTTTTGGTTTATCTACTGAGCCTCATGAATCTCTAAAGTGGTTTGTTGATGAAAAGGTTGCTAATGGTAGGTGGATTTTGAATTTTAGAAGGCCCCTTCGTGCATGGAAAGAGGAGGAATTATCTCGGTTGCTCCAGATTTCTGAGTGAGGGTCTTGTGCTGAGGGCAAACAGTGAGGATCATATCAAATAGTTGGCTTCTCTTTCTGGGATTTTTCAAGTTAGATCGTTGTATGGATGGTTTCAAGCTGATGAGGGTCATGTTATGGAGTTATCAAAATTTATCTAGATTAATGAAGCTCCTCCGAAAGCCAAATTTCTGTTTTGGCTGGTGTGGAGAGGTAGACTGAAGACTGCTGATGTAACAACCCCAAAATCTGTATCAGAAATTGCCTTTATGCTCGTGGGTTAATGCATTTTAATTTAGTGATATCTGTTTGAATTGAGGAATTATCTGTTGAGTCACGGCTTTAAAATTTAAATTACCGACCTTTACAGGTTCAGAAATCAAAATTGAGTACTTGGGTATGTTAATGGGAATTTTTAGAACTATTTGGGAAAATTAATTGGAAATCTAATTTGTCTGATTCGTTAATGCACGTTTGGGTGGTTAACTTGGTACTGTAAATTGAGGGCCTTAGGGCTTCAGAAATCAAAACAGAGAACATAATTATGATCAGCGTAATTTTTAGAGTCATCTGGGAAGTATAATTGAAATTTGATTTTACGCGATTCGTAAGGGCGTGTTTGGCCCTCTCTATTGTGAAAAGCTTAGGTGTTTGTTATACATATATATATATGTGGTTATGCTATGTGAGTGGTGAACTTATCATTTGGAAGGCAAATAAAATATCTGGGGGAGAGAGAAGAGAAACGTGAGGGAGAGGGAGAGAAGAAGAGGCAAGCTCCTCTAAGAGGAAACTCAACACTCATGGGGTTTTGAAGATAATTGAAGAGAATTGAAGAGATTAAGGGGAAAAGCAAGGAATTGAATTAAGGTATGTGGTTTTCATTTTTATTCTTATAGATAATTCATCTACTACATGAAATCAAGGATTAACTTGGAAGATCAATATGTAAATGAACTAGTGTTTTGGGTCATGAATGAAATGGGTTGAATTCAAGGAATTGAACCTTGATTTCCTTTAATTTGTTTGATTTGGGTTCAATCTTAAAGATGATTGATGGAATAATAAGATTTGGTGTGAGAATCAACCATGTGTAAGATGTATTTGCATGATTTTGGGCATATATTATGAAAGTTTGAATAGATGGAAAAGATGAGACTTGGATTTCTAATTTGAGGCAAAGATTGATTTATTTGAGATGAAATTACATTTGATTGATGATGGTTTATCATGTTGTGGGGCAATTTTACATGTTTTTGAGTGATTTATGTCAGAATTCAAGCTTAAAAATGGAAAGATCAAGGGTTGGAGCAAAAACCATTTTTGGACTGCAAAAATTGCCCAGCGCCGCACGTACGGCGGGTCTTCCCGCACGTGTGGCAGTCTAGTCTCAAAACCAAAGTTGAATATGCTAAAAAGGCACGTCGTCCTGCACGTGCGGCCCCATTCCCGCATTTGCGGCTCTGTTTCCCGCACGTGCGGGAGACAGCTCTGTTCAGCCAACTTTGAATAAGCATATCTTTTGCCTCCGGACTCCGTTTTGAGTGATTCTTGAGCCTAAAATCAAGCCCCGGAAGTCTAGTTTCTAATGGTTGTAGTATCACTCCCAAATGCTAGATACAGAAATCGTTATGCCCAAATTAGTGACGACTGTTCACTTTATGTTTACCGGTTTGTACCGTTTCTTCATCTGAACCATTTTCCTATTGATTTCTCCTATCTTCTGTGGCATGGACTATGACTTATTAAAGACTAATGAGTTTAGTATCGATATAACTAACTGATGAAAGAGTAAAGTAAGGAATCGGGTATGTTCTTATAATGCTATGTGCATTGTGTTGTAGGTCCAGACGAGGACATCGTCCCAGTGCTGTCAAAGACTTATCACTGTGAGTAATAGTAGTGTAACGATATGTTATACTTACTTCTCGTGCTTATGATTTATATACGGTTGTTGAGAATGACATGTACTACTGATATTGTGCTCTGACTGAATTGATGAACATGATGACACGGTGGCATTGATGTGGACCTAAGGTCATTCTGTCTCTGTTAATAAAAGTGGGCCCAAGGCCATTATGATGTGAATTGTTCTGTCCTTATTAATGTAGTGATACATTTGCCTTCTGTTAATAGTTGTTATTAATGTTCTATTATTCGCAAGACAACTATGTCGACTTGTAATAAACCATGGAAAAATCTATGTGCACTATTGAGTAATGGTATTCTTATGAATCTGGGATTATTCTGTATTGCTAATACTGGACCTAAGGCCGCTCTGTATAACCTGTTAGTCCTGAGGCCGCTCTGTATAACCTGTTAGGCCTGAGGCCGTTCTATATTATATTTGGGCTTACAACCGTTCTGTATTATATCTGGGCTTATTGCCGTTCTGTATTATATCTGGGCTTACAGCCATTCTGTATCATATCTGGGCTTACATCCGTTCTGTATTATCTGTGGGCCTAAGGCCATTTTGTATCCTATATGGGCCCGAGGCCGTTCTGTATCACATGTGGGCCGTAGGCCGTTTTGAAATATAATTATGAACAAGATTTGTGTATGATTTGATAAGCTTATTTATACTTTTAAGACTTTACTCAATTAATTAACTTCTTTACATTGCTATTATTCACTAAGCCTTGCTCACTCCATGTTTATGTGTATTTCTGTAGGTAAGTCATTGGAGATTGACACTAGAGTTATACTGAGGTTCGCCTGTCTGCCAAGTCACCTGGGGTATGCCTCCGTGTGGAGGCCTTAGCTTGTGTTGGAAGTCATATAAATTATTAAATCTTATGTGTGTGTGTGTGTGGGATCTATATAAATTCTGTGATTGTATATGTACCTCTGGGAATGTATTTTAATGCTTAAATCTAATTAAGCCATCATGTATGCACAAGCTCAATGGATGTTGTCTTTTATTGATACTGTTTCCGCTTAAGGCCCCGTATATGGTTAAATATTATTCTAAAATTCTGTTTGAGGCATATGTACAGGCCGGCCATGGACCAAACTTTTAGGGCGGGTTTGGGTCGTGACAGCTGATTTCCTTCATCGGATTGGTCTCCTTGGGGGTAATTCAGTTTCTTTGTGTTTGTTTTGTAATTCTGAGCCTGAAAATCTTAATCATATTTTGTTGCTTTGTCTCTTTGCTCGGAAGCTATGGTCCATTGTTATTGATTGGTGGGGATCTCAATGGGTTTCCCCTGTAAATGAGTTGCTTCATTGGTGGTTTGGATTCAAATTTAGAAAGAAGGAGCTCAGGATATGGAATGCTATTCCTATTGCAGTGGTATGGTCATTATGGAGACATAGAAATGAGTGTCTATTTAGGGGAGCTCAACCAAATTTGGAGGCCTTATCTGAATTAATCAAAGTCAGAGTGGCTTACTGGGTTAAGAACCATCACATTGGTAGCATGTATTCATTTAATGATTTCATCTCCAATTTGGGACTGATTCGTAGGTGCTTCTGAGGTGGTGGTGTTGATTGTACTGTTGGGTTATGGTGCTATGTTAGGAAGCTGGCAGTTGCTTCATTTGGGCTTGCTAATTTTAAGGTTGGTGGTGTCTTGCTGGTATGTGTTATGGTTTAGAGGTGTAGTGGTTCAGTTGCTACTATTTAGTCGTTCACTGGTTTGGCTCTGTGTCAGGGGTGCTGCTGCTGCTGTTTTTGTCTAGTGTTGTTGTTGCTGGTTTTGATTCTGGTGCTGTAGCTACTTCTTGCTGTGGTTGGGTAGTTGCTGCTCTTGTTTGTGGCTGTTGCTCTATGGTGCTGAGTTTGGTATTGATTTTGGTTATGATTTTGGTTCTGGTGCAGAGGTTCATCTGCTATGTGGATTGTTATGTTTTCTTGGCTTAGAGTTATTTCTTGGTCTTAGGTGTGATGTTGCTTTGGTGACTTGTTGTTGCTGTTGTTTTGTTGCAATTGCACTGCTGCATTGCTACTGTGAAGGAATGTGTCTAAGGTCTGCTGGAAGATCTGGTGGTCGATGCTGCTATGAAGTAAGGTCTGCTGCTGGTGTATGTTCTGTGCAGCTGTGAGGGACAGATTGCCACTGGTGTTTGGTTACTAGGCAGTAGTTGGTCTGCTTTTTTGGTCTGGTTCTGTTTTTGTTTCCTTTCTTTCCTCTTTGTTTTTGATTGGTTTCTCACCAATCTTGGGTTTAGTGCTTGCACATGTTTGTGCTTCCTTTGCGGTGCCAACCTAGTTGAGATTGTTAAGGTTAGCTATGATGCTCTGTGCTATTTTCTGCTTTGTTGATGTATTTTTGCATGTTTTTTGCTTTTTTCATCAATAAAACTTTTATTTTGCTGATAAAAAAAAAAAAAAAACTACAAAAGTGCATTTTTTTAATTATTATTATTATTTTTTAATCTTTTTCAGGTTACATCGTTTTTCTACTTTTTTGTACATCTTTTATAAAAAATCAAAATCATTCCAAACACCCTCTAAACTTCAGAGACGAATATTATTAGAAATAAACTTCAAAACAAGATGAAAGATGATAATCTCACAACTAAATTAGTACTTGTGCAGGAGTTTCCCATGGTTCAACTTTATGGTCTCCATATTGACAAGGCCTCGTTTGGGAACATGCTAATTTACTAACTTTTTGGCTATTTGGCTAAAATATGAGTTAAAAAAAACTAGTATGTTTGGGATGACTTTTTAGCTTTTACGAAAAGATGTGCAAAAAGTAGAGAGAATAGAATATTTGACTTTTTGGTATGGGTTGTTGGCTTTTTGGCTAATTTAGTAACTTTTTGACTTTTTGACTAAAAAGGAGGGTTCCCAAACGAGGCCTAATTTCTTATTGTTCTCATTCCTTAATTTGGAAGGAACTTTATCATATTCTTGTAGAAAATTTTTATATAAAATTATGTAAGTTATTATAATGATGATTTATAAAGATATCATTATCACACCATTATAAATCAAATTTTATATAAAATTGTAATGGTTTGACAAATCTACTAATTCCAATTTTTTTTTTTTTTTGGCTCTATGAAGGGCATCACAATCTTATTTTCATTACTTTAAGTAATTTTATGTAAAGGTCTGGCTTTCTTATAGGCCATCTTGGAATTAAGGGTAGGTTTGATTATATGGATTATAGTATAGGATTAGAATTGTTAGTTTATGGATTCACAATTTCATATTTGATTGTAAATTTTATTAACTGGATTACATATACGACTGATACTTAATCCGACGAAATTGGCGAATTTTTAATATTGAGAGGGGTTGAGGTTTATAATTTCAAATATGAAAGAAAAAGCAAAATGAATACATAATAAATAGTTGTCTCACTAACTTAATTGGATAACTAATCCTACACTAATTCATGAGATTATTAATCTTTTAACTATTAATCATGTTAATCAAACAAGCCCTAAGGGTATTGTTTAGGCTCGTGGGGCTCATTACAGGTTCTATTTCAATGTTTCAAACCATTTATTTTGTAAAACTTTTTATGTATATCATTCATAAAAAAATTAGTTCAATTTGATAATCGTAATAATATATTTAATTTATCATGCTTGTCACAAAAAATATGAACAACATCACAAAAAATATGAACAACATGTGCAATTTTTTAAAATAGACCATCTATTTTTATTTTTTTTTTATAACAAATTAATGCAATAATGAACCCCACGAACTCAGATAACACCCTTCAGTTCAAATAAGCTCAACCCTTCATCTGGTATAAACATAAAAGAATTAGGTAAACAGTCATCTTTCTTTTATTAATCCAACAATGCAGTCCCATTATCATAATGTGAGATTTGTCATTTATTAATAATGTTGTCATGTGATATCACTAAAGAATGCCTAGTACGTGATCATTACCCGGATCATATTCTAATTAATACTCAAATTTAATTATCGTGCTAATAATATTTAGCACTAGGGTAATACCCGTCGGATGCGTAATAAATTATTTGTCTTTGTGCATTGAAAAGTGAATTAACATATATTCGTGTTTTATGTATTTTAAAATTAAAATAATTTTATATAAATAATTATTTATTATCACTACAACATATAAGGGTTTTAAAAACTAAATGTTTTGATCTTCAAAAGTAAAAATTTTGTTACAAAAGACATTTAAAGATCAATTTCTATCGTCATAAGGATAGTCGCTAAACGGTCGTCTCGAAAAGTAAAAAATAAGGCTTTTACCGACAAAATTTTAAAAATGTCACTAATAAATAGACTTTTAGGGACAAAATAATTTGGTCTCAAAATGGTTTATTTTTTGAGACAAAAGATTTGGTCCCAAAAGGATAATAATTCATCACTAATGTCCAATTTTTGTTGCTAAAAATATAATAACGACATTTTTCGCAACAAAATTATTTGGTTCCTAAAAAATAATTTTGTCTCTAAATTTTAGTTTCTAAAACCTTAATTTTTTTTTGTAATGTATCTTCAATATTCACATGCATAGATCAACAATATATAAAAGATAAATTACAAATACACCCCTTGAGATTTGATTAAAATACGAATCGTCCACTGTGATTTTAAAAATTACATTTCACCCCAGAGATTTTTAATTTTATAACAAAATATATTTCAATTAATAATTTAAGTAATTTTATTATTGTAGAGAAGAGCAATTATGAATTTTATTTTTTAGTTAATTCTATTAAATAAAAAATTCTAAAAAGGAAATATTTATAATTTTTCAAATTATAAAGGACAATTTATACTTTAAGCAAATCTCATAAGATGTATTTGTAATTTATCAATATATTAAAAAATTAAAGTGATTAAAAATAAAGGAATTACACACACATTGAGTAGTGCAAGTCAGAGTTGCACCCCACCCCACAAGGAGTTGCACCCTACATATTTTACAATTTTTTTTTGATCTTCTACCCTGCATTGTTATTTCCCTTGCATTATATAAATTATAAATATTTAAAACTTTTAAAATTATGTTACATTATTTATTAATACATTAATTGATATATCAATTGGTGCATATAGTATTATTTAAAAATAATATATACTTTCAATAATATATTGACCAGTCATTAATTTCAACAACAATAATGGCTTAAGGAAAATTAAAGAGCCATTAGGAATTGGCAAAGTAAAAAAAAAACCTTAATTATTATACCGTGAAATTTTTATTCCTGATGTGGTATGGTGTCGCCGGCAACATCCCTAGCATTCAGCAACTCATGAGGTCGGTAGGGTTTTCAAGACTTTGAGTTGACCCTTCAACGCTGCAAGAAGGAGAGGATTTCTAGCATCTTGTCAGAGTTGTGCACATGTCAGGGTTAACAAATGCGAATTTTCTTACAATCTTGTGATAACCTTGAACAAATGAGTGAAGAGGAAACCATCGTCGAGAATCTGACACTCTGGCAAGTGCTGGACTTTTATCTAGAAATTTTTTTTTTGGATAAGTTTTAAAGGGGGAACTATTGGCAAGAGGGGCAGAAGGAAAAAAAATTACAAAAATATGTAGGTGTGTAATAATTTTTACTTGTAGCTTAATATGGAATCACTTGTATCCCATGTGTTTATAAGCAAGTTGATAGATCGTAGATTTGTTTGTCCTTACCAACCACTGACACAATTCAAAAATAGTAGACAATTTTTTATAATTTGCATGTTGAATTACATTATGCTCATAATGGTGAAGTTGCATTCTCAACTGTATTTTCTCTTGATCTGTAAAGTCTTGCAGATAAAACTTTTCTACTAACTGACAAATATTGTCGATTCTAAAAGTTTCAGACACATCTCGAGGATCTAAAGCTGAGCTAAGATTAAGCAACTCTACTGCATATTCACTAAACCGTCCATTTAATTCTTGTATTTGAGAATCTATTGCAGCATAGAAAATATCTACTCGATAATAATGCTCAACTGTAAAGTCATCTTGATGATCACGAGCTCCACCTTTTCTCCTAATATAAGGAGCATTCATATTCGGGACATCTATGTTACGTACCTCGCAAAATGATTTCACATTGGCTAGTAAAGCATCCCATTTGTCATCTCCAAACTTTTGCAGAAGTGCCTTGGTAGATGAAACGAGATTCATAGTATTTAAGATATCTTGAGATCGGCATTGCAAAGCTAGACAAAGTAAATCAGTGATCTCCAACATTTCTTTCATGAGATGCAAAATAAAGACAAATTCAAATGAAGTCAATATTTCATAAGTTGAGTTTGCATCTCCTCGTTGGTCAGAAGTCGTTCCTTCATTAATGATGTTAAGAAGAACTTCACATGTTGGACTGAATATTTTTACTAAGCTTGAAACTGACTTGAAGTGAGAACTCCAACGAGTATCTCCAGCTCGTTGTAAAGTGCCAATCTGATTAAGTTCTTTTCCAATCTTGAGCTCATCAATGTCAATCATATGTTCAATTTCAGCAGCTTGTGCAACTTTCAATTCATCATTGCGCTTGCATGAGACACCAACAATATTGACAACAAAGGTCAATTTAGGAAAAAATTTATGAATTGGGATAACATCTTTCGATGCTGCCACTAAAGCCAACTGCAAACGATGTGCAAAACAATGAATATAACAAGTATATGGACAATCATTCAAAACTGATGCTTGTATTCCTTTCCACTCACTTCGCATATTGCTTGCACCATCGTATCCTTGTCCTCGAATATTCTGAATATCTAAATTGTGACAAGACAATACAGAATATATTCCATCTTTTAGGGTTGATGCAGCAGTGTTAGAGACATGAATAAGCCCAAAAAAAGGCTCTCTCACAAAACCATCTTTGTCAACGAATCTCAAAACTATAGCCATTTGCTCATTTTTTGACTCATCACGAGCTTCATCAACAATTATGCAATACTTTGCATCACCAATTTCTTCAAGAATTGCATTCTTCACTTTGGTTGAAAAAATATGTAAAATTTCTTTTTAAATCTTCGGTGATGTGTAAGAGGCATTTTTCGGAGTTTTATCCAATACTTTAGCAACATTATCATTATATGATCCCAACAATTTCACTATTTGAAGAAAATTTCCACGATTGATTGAATTTGGCCTTTCATCACGACCTCTAAAAGCACAACCTTGAAATGCAAGCAATCGGATTGTATCAATTGAGACCTTCAATCTTAGTCGATTATCTACAATTTGTTCAGAAATGAAATTGTCCAATACCTTTTGTATATGTTGAAATTGATTTATCAAGTCTTCACATGATCTCTCGGCAACATTATGAAAAGAATTAGGATATTTTCCTATATGATTTAAAAAAGCACATTTTGCTCCATCCCAAACTTTCTTCTAATTCTGAAATCCATCAACAGTGAATGCTTGCTACCCATAATATCTAGATCTACATGGTTTATAAAAAAGAAAGCAAGGGAAACAAAAAGCTACATCTTTTGATGGTGAATATTCCAACCATGACAGAAATAGTTTGAACCATGACGGTTGAAAGCTACGAAGATGAGTTGTTGATCTAGATTTCGGATACTTTGAAAGTGTAGGTTGGTATGGACCAGCCTTAATATAAGCTCGTCGAATTTCATCACCTTGATTAACATGATAATCCCAAACCTGTATACGTAATCCAAGATCTCGCTCTAATGAACCAATATCAATTTCTTTAACATCAATGTTTTTTTGAGATTTTGTGGGAGGATTTTCAAGGATATCAACATTGGAAGTTGGCAATGATGTATTGTCAGCATTGACTTCTGAGGAACTAGTATTTTTTCTTTTAAAAAATCTATCAGTTGTACATGGCTTTCCCATAATATTCTACAAATCAAAATAGAATTCATTACATACATGGTTAATATTCTATTAGAAATTAGAACCAATTGCTAATGTAAAATATATATATATATATATATATCACAGGACATAGAAAATTTTTGTGCCTAGAATAACAAATGCAATTAAAACAAATTTCATATAAATTTAAAAATTCAGAATTCAGATTCAACACATAAATTTTATATAAGTCTCAATTCATTTTAATTTTGAATTTATAACACTTAATCTGAATAAAATTAAATTTGCCCAAATATGATTAAGAAAAACCCTAGTAATTGAAATCATACGTCCTAATTCATGATTTTTTTTCTTAATATGTAAAATTTAAAAAATTGCAATTGTATCAACATGACATTAAAAAAAGAGATAATAAAAGTATTACAAATTGAAAACAACAATAAAAGAGAATATGAATCACATACTTGTAATAATGAGAAGATTAATAGTAGAAGCAAGACATTTTATTTTATTTTATTTTATTTATTTATTTTTTGTATGTATCCCAAGTTGATTTAACTCCAAAAAAATCCTATGCTTTCAATAAATTGAGATGCCGTAGCAACAGCAAGTCATAGCAATTAGGCTTTTTTTCTTTTTCTGTTTCTATTCAGCCTTTTTTATTATTTTTTTAATTATTTTTTTAAAAGAAGACACATGGCCCTAGCCATCTAATGAATAGATGGGAGCCCAGCCTGCAAAACAAAGTAGGGGCCATTTTACTATATTATTAATACTTTATTGAAAAGATATATATATTAGTAAATTTTTTTTTTAAGCGGGGGTGCCGTGGCCCTTGATAGCCCCCACGTTAGTCCGTCCCTGCTGGTAACAAACCACATTCCTTTGATTAACCATTTCCATGATTCTAGGTGTAGGGGACCAGTTGAGGTGGCAACTTGCACATGCATGCACTCACAGCTTCCACGTTTCTCTGGTGTGTTCCTTTGGCTTGGTACCATCATGCCTCGGCTCGGTCCTCTATGAGATTGCCTGTAGAGATGGGCTGGCCTAGTAGGATATCTTTGTATGGGCTCGGTCTATTTTGGTTCGGTCCAAGGATCAGGTCCTGTAGCTCCGTCCAGCCCAGCATCGTGGCTGGATTGATCTTTCCACTGCGGGTTAGGCCCAAGTGCTTGAGGACTTGTGTGGATTGTTGATGATGTAATTGGGCTTAACTGGTTGGCCCATTTGTTTACTTGGCTCCTCTAGACTTGAGTCTAATGGATTGGGCCGACCCAAGACTTGGATCCGACCCATTTCATATTCAGTCCATTCAGACATGTTTTCCTTTATATATATATATATATATATTAAAAATCACATGTATATTTATATGATTATAAGTCTAGGAATCTAGAATACAGTTTTAGATTTGTGTCAAGAATTAAAGTGTTTGTTGAAAATTAAATGTGAGTATTGTAGAATGAATATGAATATGAATATTCTTAAGTAATTTTTTGAATAAAATTTATGAATTTATAATATGATTATATCACGTTATATAATATATAAGTAAAGTAGAGACTTTTCTTAGAAAGTTTTAGAAATGTGTCATGTGTCATTTTTAGTCTCTTAGAATATTGACAACTGTTCTTCCTAGAGTTAAAGAGATGACTTTCTATCTTTTAAACTTTTCCTCTTCCTTTGACAATTTTTTTTATCATCTCTCTCTCTCTGTCTTTTCCTGTAATGATTTTTCTTATTTCATTGATAAATGCATTATTTTGTATATATGCTTTGAATTATTCCGACGTTTATATTTATGTTTATTAATTTTAACAACATATAGAAGAAAATTACAATTTTAAAATACTTTTATAAAAGTATGATAAAACAAATGCAAAAGTTGTAAATAAAAAATAAAAATAAAGACAAAAAAATAAGAAACAGAGAGAGGGGAAGGGAGAAATTGACAAGCTACTTCTGGAAGTACATGAATAAATTTAGTGAATGATATACATATAATAATTAAAAAAAAGTTTATTTTTTACGAAGACATTTTAGTAAAAAAAAAAGTTAGTGGTCAATGACTTTCATCATTAGTTTTGTTAGTTCTATTAGTTTTATAATAATATTACATTAGAAAAAAAAATGTTGAATTGATATTGTGTAGGCATCATAGCTTTTGGACTCATTTTATTTGTTATAAATTGTTTTCATTAAAAATATTTTTAGCATCTTGTGACATTTGACCACATAATATGTTGAATAATATAATTTTTAAGAAATGATTTATATTGGATCATGTAAAATCATTTACAAATTATATTTGATAAGTCATTTTATGAGATACTACATTATTTTTTGTCTTACTTGAAAATATTTTCTAACAAATATTCCCATCTTATAATGTTTTTATCATGCTTAAATTTTTCTATGACATTTAAAATGTTCTTAATTAAAAATAAAATAAAATACAATGATTGCAATCAATCAAAATACATATATTTATATTAAAATGAATTTAATTTATAAAATCTATCTTAAAATCATTATGATTTATTTTATAATTTTCATTGGAGATAATAGAAAATGTATTGATAAATTTTTCTTCTTTGACAAGTATTTTTTTTTTCTTTTGATTTTTTTTTTTAAAAAAGTGTTCTATACTTTGGCTGCATAACTATTTGATATATAAATTTATATTTACTATTTAATAATATTTATATTTATAAATATAAACATATTATATTTAATTACTAATTTTAAATTTTAATTTCTTAAATGAAAACCGTGCATCGCAAGGGATTGAAAACTAATTATATATATATATATATATATATTTGTATATAGGTAGCTAGGTTTGGTAGGCTCTGCCAACTAAAAAACTAATACCAGAATAACTTAGGGGAGACAACTGTCATTATAAAAACCCCGAGGAGAAGAATTTGAGAGAACTAAATCGCGGTTTAGTTTTTCTCTCATCTCAATTTGAGAAAGTGTTTAAATTTGGTAGATTTATTTTTGAGATTGATTTTAACGATTTAAATTGTTTACTTTTTAGGATTCGTTAAAATGAT
This sequence comes from Camellia japonica, assembly GCA_030407325.1. Lineage (NCBI taxonomy): Eukaryota > Viridiplantae > Streptophyta > Magnoliopsida > Ericales > Theaceae > Camellia > Camellia japonica. Next base: position 108,663,924 of record JAPPVO010000019.1, read on the forward strand.
TGGACATTAGTAGTTATAGTTTGAATTATATTTATTTTTAAAAAATAGACGATAAATATAATTTTAAGAATAGCTATCAATTTTTTGTAATACCAATTTGATTCAAATATATAATTATCGATATTTGATCGTTTTAATTTTTTGCATGAATATTCTACTCAACGAGTAGTAAAGAGTGAACTATTTGGATCACCAAAATCAAGCACAAAATGAGCCTACCAAACCTAAACATTCTCCTAAATTGAGATAACCAACTTGAGAGAAGTCAAACCCTATTTATAATTATCATAATCAAAAAATTTGTATTTACAAACTTACAAAAAGTATCCCACAAAAAACATAAATTCATTGAGGTACACCTTTCCCAGATAACTCTAAGGTCATGTTTGATTCACAAGACTAATAGTGAGGTATTAATAATCCTATTAGATTAGTGTGGTATTCACTATCCCACCCATACCCCATTACTAATAATCCTACAAATTTGTTGGATTAATTATCCATTGGATTAATAATCCCAAACCAAAATGTCAAAATAAACATAGGATAATTGGGCCGACGGATTAACAATCCCAATCCCATGCTTTAATCATTCCAATCAAACATGCCCTAAAGCATCCTTAACTTCGAAGCCTTCCTAGCAATGTCTACTTCAAGCCTATTCAAGTTTCTTATAAAAATTACTTATCCAAAAAGTTTCTTATAAAAATTGAGCATCTTTTGGACTTTGACACATGTGATTCCAACTTGAAAGAAGAGCACATTTTTTTTTTTTTTTTTTTATCAGCAAAAGGAAACTTTATTGATGAAAGAGGCATAAAACATGCAAAATTACATCAACAAAGCAGGGGAGTACAAAGAGCATCATAGCTAAACTTAACGATCCCAACTAGGTTGGCACCGCAAAGAAAGCGCAATCATATGCTAGCACTCGACCCAGGATTGGTGAGGAGCCAACCAAGGACACCCAAAAAGAAGGGCACCCAAAGCAAAAGAGAAAAGAAAAGAAAAGCTAAAACCTATGAAGCTTTGCAGCTACAGGGGTGGAAGACAACAGAAGCCAAGCTCTGCAACCTTAGCAACCAGCTTCACAGATGCACAGCAACACCTAGCAACCAGCTTCACAACCCAGCAGACTAAGCCAACCTATATGGTTATCCAAGACAACCCAGAAACAACCCAGCAGAGAACAGAACACAGTAAAACTACCCAGCACTCCCCCCCGCATGCTGCCAGCAGCCAACTATCAAGCAGAAACAACCCAGCAGACTAAGCCATCCTATAGGATTAACCAAGGCAATACACCCCTGCAGAAACAACCCAGCAACAGCAGACCAACACAACATAGCAGACCAAAATCATGAAAAGGATACTGCCACTGCCTAGAACAGCAGAGTGGCCAATAGTACATATTAGACTCTACTGATACACCTTCTAATTTGAGGGAGATTGAAAACAAAATCATGAATAGGGTACTGCCACTGCCTAGAAGCTGTACTTAGCCAAAGAGCCACTCTATACTTAACTAGATCAGAGAGATTCTCTACATCAGCTACTGCGTTGTTGAATACACAGTCATTTCTTTGCTTCCAAAGAGACCAAAGGGTTACAAGAGGGATACATCTCCAAATCACCTTCTCTCTCTTCTGAAACTTACCACTCTCCCACCACTGTAACAAACAATCAACTGTGCCAGGCATTGCCCAATACAGACCCCACCATTCTAGCAAGGCCGACCATACCTTCCACACAAAATGGCAATGAAGGAGCACATGTAACACCGACTCCTCATCATGCTTACAAAAGCAACACAGGATAGAAGTTCCTCCAGGGAGGACCCCAATTTTCTGAAGGAACATAGAGGTCTTAATCTTATGTTTCCAAGCGAGCCAGCCAAAAAACTGGACTTTAGGGGGTAAAACCTTATTCCACAGCATGCTAGAAGCACCCAGTTGATTTCCATCACTACTTGAACAGTGCTTATACAGTGAAGCTACTGAAAAGAGACCTGATGATGTGGCTGACCACTTTGGGTAATCAACTCTCTCCATCCTAATTAAGGGACCAGGAGAGATAATAGAGACCAATCTCAGCAAATCAGCTCTTTCCCATTCAAACAACTCTCTTCTGAATAATAGATTCCACTCCCCTGAGGATGCCTTTAGATCAACAAAAAGTCTAAGAGCTCCTTTCTTTTCTTTTGACAAGCTGAACAGTCTAGGAAATTCAACTCTCAAACAGTGGCCATCACACCACATATCCTCCCAAAATCTTACTCTACAGCCATCTCCCACTTGTACTTTGAAATTATTAAGAAAACACTCCAACATGGAGGGGTAGAGAGAGGCCAATGATGGAATGTCTCGCCATAATTTTGACTGCCTCCAGCTATCACCAGAATTCGGCAACCAACAGCACTCCTCAATGTTGTATTTACTGCAAATTACTTTTCTCCATAGAGCTTTTGACTCACAGGCAAACCTCCACAACCACTTCAGTAACAAACAGGAATTAGCAACTCTAACCTTCATAATGCCCAACCCTCCATTATCAATACTTTTGGTAACCTCCTCCCATTTGACTAGATGAACCTTCATTTTTAGGTCTGAGCCACCCTATAAAAAAGCTGCTTGGATTCTTTCAAAATCCTTAGCCACTCCCTCCGGCATTCTAAACAGAGATAGATAGTAAACTGGTAAGCAAGAGAGAGCAGACTTAATCAAAGCCAATTTACCCGCAAATGACAACATTCTCCTCTTCCAACCTGCCAGCCTAGCTTTAACTTTCTCAATAACTGGAGTCCAGGACTTCCTCTTACTAGGACTAGCCCCCAAAGGGAGCCCAAGATAACTCAAAGGTAATGAGCCAGTCTTGCAATTCAGCTTAGTAGCAAAATCTACCAGGACAACAGAATCCACTCCTACTCCACAAACCACACTCTTATGATAATTAATTTTCAACCCTGAAACTAGCTCAAAACAACGTAGGATCCTTTTTACATTGACTATTTCCCCTACATCAGCCTCACAGAATAGGATAGAATCATCTGCAAATTGCAAATAAGACACCAGAACATCATTAACCCCTACCTTAACACCCTTAATTAAATTCATATCTAAAGCTCTGGACAAAAGAACATTCAGGCACTCTGCCACTATAATGAATAGAAAAGGTGAAAGGGAGTCACCCTGCCTTAGCCCTTTTTGGGGAGAGAATTCTTCAGTTGGAGATCCATTCACAAGTACTGATAGCCTAGCAGTGGAAACACATTCCTTAATCCAAGCAATCCATCTATCACCAAAACCAAATCTGGACAACATAGAGAAGAGGAATTCCCAATTTACAGAATCAAAGGCCTTTTCAAAATCGAGTTTCAGAATCACACCCTTCCTTTTGGCTTTTTCCTATCCATCAACAACCTCATTTGCTATAAGGACTCCATCCAAAATATTCCTGCCACGAAGGAAGGCAGATTGAGCTTCGCTAATTATTTCGGGCAAAACCTTTCTAAGTCTACATGATAACACCTTTGATAAAATTTTGTACAGAGACCCTACAAGACTTATGGGCCTAAAATCTTCCAACCCCGCTACATTCTCTTTTTTAGGCACTAAGGTTATAAAAGAACTATTAATGCCCCTTACCAGCTTACCATGAGTATGAAACTCCTTCATAAATTGGATCACTTCCCCCTTCATCAACTTCCAATGTTTCTGAAAGCATAACAGGTTAAACCCATCGGGGCCTGGAGCTTTGTTACCATCACAATTTTTTATGGCCTCCCAAAGTTCTTCCTCTGCAAATTCTGCTTCTAACATTTCGAAAGCCTAACTATTCCTAACAGATCTGAAAACACCAGCAAGGGATGGTCTGACTTTCCAATCCTCTGAGAAGTGCTTCTTAAAGTGACTACACACTTCTAGTTTAACTTCCCCAGGATCTTCAACCACCCTATCCCCAACAGTAACAAAATTGAGCCCATTCTTGCTTTGCCTACTGGTGGCCATTACATGGAAATATCTGGTATTCTTATTCCCCTTCAAAGCCCAGTCGAGTCTCGCTTTTTGAAGCCATAACCACTCAGCCCTTCTACTTAGCTTCCAAACCTCACTATATACCACTTTTCTCCTAGCCTTCTCCGAATCTACTAAAGTTCTTGTTTCTGCTAGTAAATCAAGCTTGTTCAACTCTTTTTCAGCATCCTTAAGTTTAGCTGAGACATCCCCAAAAAGTTCTCTATTCCAATTTCGCAAAGCCTCTCTAAGCAATTTAAGTTTGCTTTGAAGAATGAAACCAGCCCACCCATCTACTCTTGCCTCCTTCCAAACTTTCTCAAAAAAAGTTGAGAACTGATGGTGTAACAACCAGGCATTGATGAATCTAAAAGGTCTAGGGCCCCAATCCCTCTCCTCCTCCATGAGGATTAAAGGACAGTGATCTGATAAAATTCTAGGCAAACCCCACAATTTGAGTTTAAAAACTTCTAACCATTCTGGATTTACTAGAAACCTATCTAACTTGCTCCACTTAACCCCTTCTTGTGCACTGCACCAAGTATACTTCCTTCCCAGCAAAGGAACTTCTAACAATTCACAAGACTCAATGAAGCTATTAAATTCCTGCATACCCCTGTCCCTTCTAGAGCAGCCTATCCTCTCACCCACACATCTGATTTTATTAAAATCACCACCCAGACACCAAGGCTTAGAGGAAACAGATTTCAACCCTACCAGAGTGTCCCAAAGCTTCCTTCTCCTATCCACTACATTAGGAGCATATACATTAACTAAGACACAATCAAAGGAATTGAGAATAGTACTTGAAAGTAGTGTAAAGCTCCTATTACAGCAGCAATCTGAAAGTTGAAAAATCCTTGGATCCCAAATGCAAAGCAAACCTCCTGAATTCCCATCTGAATCAACATACGAGTAATCCATTCTGGCTTTTGGCCATAGGGCTTTAACCTCTTTCTCAGAACAACTTGATAACTTGGTCTCTTGGAGGAGAACAATATCAATGTTTCTGTCTATAATCATGCTTCTAATCTTACCTTTTTTCTCCCTTCTACCCAATCCTCTGCAATTCCATGATAGAATTGAAAGAAGAGCACATGACTGACCACTTGTGTTTTCTGTTGAGTTTGGGTCCAGTCCATTGGATTATTAGAAGGGCAAATTACAATTCAGTGATGTTTTTATAAAATAAAAGTGCGGTTATTCTTATTTTACTGTATTTTAATTGCACTCTATTTTTTGTTTTTATAGTTATATTAATATATATATATATTTTTGTACTTTTACACATATACCTCAATTACCTTTTATTAAATTATCACAGTTAGAGGCTAGAGGTCTCTTCCTCTGCAAAGAGACGGAACCTTTTTGTTGCTGTGCTTGCCATTGTCTTCTTTCCTTCGTCTTCTTGCATATGTTTCAATCCTTCTTTTATTAACAATTTAGTAAAACTTGGTTATGGATCGCGTTGAAGATGAGGATGTGTCAAAATGGCATCCAACAACAGAGTTTACTGATGACTTATTTGAGTTGAATGAAGTAATAAATCTCACCAGTACAAAAGACATTGAAGACAGTATCATTAATTATGTTGGTCTGTAGTGAATGATAAAAATGGTAATGTTAGAGATATGAAATTTTCTATCAAATAAATGATCAAATGTCTTACATGTGTGGCGTGCGGATCCCATATACATGTGAGATATTTAGTCATTTATTTGATAGAAAATTTAGGACCTATAACATTTTCCTGATAAAAAATAGACTTGTAAAGTCTGAAAGCTTCACAGATGTTGGAAGAATTAATTATTTTAGAGTAATTTTTATATTATTTTATTTTAGGGGTAGTTGAGGTATATGAGCAAAAGTAAATGGGGGATTTACGTGTAGGTCTTAATAAATAGATTTATTGTCCAGTAGATCCTATGAGAATTAATGACATTTTTCATCAAACTCTATTAAAAAACGACACTAATTGTTAATTTTCAGCAATAGTTTGAAAATTGTTACAAAAATATCACTAACTATAAGTTTTAGCGACAGTTTAAAAAAATCGTTACAAAAAAAAGTCACTAATTTTTAACTTTCAACGATAGTTTGAAAAATTTGTCATAGAAAGTCACTAATTGTAAGTTTTAGCGACAATATATAAAACTGTAACAAAAAAAAAAGTTACTAATTATTAATTTTTATCGACATATATACAAAGTCGTTACAAAAAATTATTTTTAGCAATAATTTTACTATGACTTATATTCAACAAGACTTATTGGAAATTAAGTCTAATTATTAGGACCTATTGATAGTTTATCCAAAGTAAATTTTGTGTGAAAGGGTATTAATGTAACTATGCATAATAATGACAAATAATGAAATTTATTTGGAGCAAAGTGGAGTGAGAATAACAGATCCCAAAAGTTATAAATATATAAAAACAATTAAGACTTTAATTATTGGAGGTGGATTTCCACTAATTCATAATCTGGAATGAAAGATGTTGTTCGAGTATATATATAGGACCCGCCATGGGTCCCGTTTCAATAATTCGAACTATTTATTTTGTTAGACACTATGAATATATCATTCATAAAAAAATAAATAGATCCGATAATCGTAACCTATTCAATTTATCGTTTTTGTCCTTATTCATTTTTTTATATGATAAAAACAATAAATTGAATAAATTATAATTGTCAGATTGATTTAATATTTTGTATAGATGATATACAGGAAATTTCTAACAAAACGAACAATTCAAATTATCGAAACGAAACCCATGATATAGCAACCCTGGTTTAAATCTAACCCGTGGATGTTTTGGATCCGGGTTTCATTGCTTTCTTTGGTTGTTTATGTAGTGCTTCTACTTTTTATTTATTTATTTATTTTTATTGGGTTTGGTTTCAGAGTGTCTTGGTTGTGTTGGGAATAGGTTGGTGACTTGTTTCTCAAGCTGTTGTTGCCCAGAATTTTTCTTCTGCACTTAAGCGGCACTTCCTGCACTCGAGTGGTCATTGTGAACTTCTAGCACTTTTGCAGGTCTGCAAAGATATTAGGAGTTGTCATTCTTCACTCGAGTGGCCATTCTTAAGCTCGAGCGGTGTTTGCTCGAGTGGTATTTCTTGTGCTCGAGCGGTGGTCACTTGTCTGCAAAATTTTTGAGAGTTTGTATTCTACGCTCAAGTGACACTTCTTGCACTCGAGCGGTCACAATTTTTGTGTCTGGACGCTCGAGCGTCACTTCTTGTGCTCGAGCAGACTGTGCGTCTATATAAGGCCGTAGTGCGCTGAAAAAGTCAGTTTTTGTTTTTTTTCTCTCTTGTCTATCTCCATTTTTCGCCATTTTAGGGTTTCTTGGATCTAAAAACTTGGGTTTCATCTAGTTAAACCCTTTTGCTACCCTTAGTCCTATAGATCAAAACGTAGAGGGTCACAAGGGCTTTGATTTAATTTGAGCAGTTCGTGTTTTCGTCGCCGGTGGATTTTCGGCTTCTCTCCTTTTTGCTCTAAGAGGTAGGGATTCTTGAGCTTCTTTTCAATACCTCGCTATAGATAGACTTGTGGTATTTTTACAGCATTTAAAAGCATAATTTATGGTTGATTTTGTTAAAAAGCATATGGTTTTTTTGGGTTTAATTGGTGGATTTATGGGTTATGTTTATTATTCATTGTGCATTGTAAAAGTATGTTTCGGATATGGGATTGGAAGGGTTTGGTGTTCTAAATTTTAGAACGTTGGAGGAAAGCTTGATGTTAATTGGAAATTGAGGTTATATTTTGGTTGTTTATCGAATTGGGATTTTTGGGTTAATGATAGTGGATTTTGGTTATTGTTGTGTGTTGTGAATTGCAGTAGAGAAGTTATATCTTTATAAAACAAATTAGGATTAACTACCTTTTTATAAAACATGAGAGTTTGCAATGAACATGAATTTGGAATTACCGAAGGGTGTATTTATTATTTCGGATTATGTGATTAGTGTCTTTAGTTTTGTCCTTGGCCATCAGTGGAGGATGATATTGTTTGTTGCTAGATATAGACTATGAGCACTATTATCGGATGTTAATGTGATGTTGGATGGTATGTTGTTGATGATAAATAAACATTGTGAATAGACAATTCCATTGTTAAGTTATGGACTATGTTGTTAAAGAGGTAATTGGAATGTTTATAAATATTGTTTCTATTATGAGACTATTGTTGAATAGTTATGGTTTTAAGGTGTAGTACTCCATGATGTGTTTTGAGAATGTTTGAAATAAAGGAAAACCAGTGTGGAACAGTGGTTCGCGAAGTATATTTTAAAAGAAATGAGTTAATGTAATTAACGGATTATGGCTATCGTGATGATAATTGAACTAGGTGTATGTCTTACACTCGTGTAGTATTCTGTTGATTAGCTCGTTATGCTTTTAATGTGATATTGTTTGGGGGTCCGTTACCCACCATGTTGAGCCTGCAAAGCGTGGCGCCTTGTGATAGGTTTTTCGTTCCCTTTCGGTTTGCACCCGGTAAAATATGACCTAAGGAGCACCTACTTCCGGGTGAGGCCGGTAAAGTGTTATGTGGTATTGGTATTGGTTGATTTGCCATTCTTGCTGTAGGCCGGTGGAGATGAGATTAGTAGTATGTATTACTTCAGTTATCCCGTTTTGAATATATATATATATATATATATGTGTTGTCGGTTTTCGTATAGTGGAGATGGGATTGGTAGTATGTATTACTTCGGTTATCTTGTTCGAACATATATATGTATTAATAGTTTCATATCAGTCCCCTTTTTAAACCCTTGGACCAATGGTCAGGGAAGGTAGTAGATATATATATATATATATATATTGGGATGTAAATGCTTATGGTGTATTGAGAGGTAGGATGGGGATTATGATTTGCATGTGGGGTTATATTTTCAGAACGGTGGTTCAAGTGAGATTCTTTTATGTTAACGTGAGAAGTTTTATCAAAGAAAGAATGAGGTTTGAAAATATTTTCTTTTGGAAGTAATGATGGGAATGTGAAAGAGAATGAATGATTTTTATACTGATTTTTGTCAAGAGGAACTTTTGAGAAAAATACAGTTATATGTGTATATTTTGGATATTAAATGTCACATTATTTATATGGTATGTCATGATGCATTCATGATCATTTTTATCTATATGTTGTGATTGGTTAGGATCTTTGGGATCTCAGCTGGTGTCACGACCCAAACTCGCCCCCATAGGTTTAGCGTCACAACCGGCCGGTAATCCTTGGATTACCAAAGGCCTCTGAACATAATAGCATATAAATAGGGGCTGTGGAAGCAAATATACAAAGTACAATGTCCATTGAGCTGTGCAGACATACATGGGACAAAATAATTTTTAAACTCATAACATATACGTGACGTCACATAGATACAGTAATTTTACGTCACCCCATGTACAGATAACCAAAAAAATTTTCAAAAACCAAAAGAAAACAAAGTTTTAAATGTTTGTGAAACAAGGCCACAAGGCTTGACTTGATTCGGAACCTCTTCTAGAGGCGCAAAGGGTGGCTGACAAAACAGAATGTTAGGCCATCAACTCTAGGCCTGGTTACATGCTTGATCACCTATATACATAATATAAATAATAAGCTGGAGCCCAGTGAATAATAATAGAGTAAAGGGTTTAATGAATGCTGTCTATAATAGTTATAGAAAACAGAATTCAGTATTTATTAGAAGTGGATTCATAATCATGTTCAGAAATCATAGGTCATAACAGATACAGATTCAGAATCATATTCATAATCGGAATTTATAGTTAAACATATGTGGTACATTCATTAGCACTAGCAGAAATAGTTGACCCATAAAGGGGCGACCATAAAGGCGTATAGTTGACTCACATGCACGAAGACGGTACAGTTGACTCATGAGACGTACAGTTGGCCCATAAATGGGATATATATAGAAGGATCCACAACAATTGGCTCATGAGACGTACAGTTGACCCATAATTGGGACGTAACAGAACAGATAACATATGTCATTTGAAGTTAAGAATGCCACAAATACATATCAGAAATATTGGACAACCATTCATTCATGCAGAAAATAATATTTGAGAAAACATATCATCTTATATCATTCAGAAAATGCTTATAATGGAACATATCTTTACAAAGTTATTACTCACAGATGGCTCCCAAGCGGATAGACAGAACAGACAATCGGATAGCTTATGGCACGTGACCTACACAAACATATAACAAATACACATTTGAAACACACGTTCAGAATATTCTTACCTTATTACGTTTTATTCTTAGTGCATTTCTATGTTTTACCCTCACTATTATGTTTTAATCATGGCCTAGGAATGCCTAGATGCAATGAGGATGCTAAAATGCACTTGAAAACACTTAACAAAACTTACTGAAAATAGGGTCCTCGCTCGAGCGGACATACAAAATGTGAGTGGTCACTCGAGCGCAACTTCTATCGCTCGTGCGGTCTGTAAACTTTTGCAAAAGTGTTGGTTGCTTGATTTTTCCGCTCGATGCTCACTCGAGCGTGAGACTCATACCCTTGCTCGAGCGCAACTTTTGTCGCTCGAGTGGTCTGCAAAACACGTAAACTTCTGGGAGTATGCATTTCACGCTCGAGTGAACTTCTGGTCGCTCGAGCGGAAGTGCAAAATCACAGAGTGGTCGCTCGAGCGGAGAATCTTTTGCTTGAGCAGGGAGGTCGAAATTCTGGAATTTCCAAATTCACCTCCAAGCTTCCAAACTCAATTTAAACACTACAAAACTCTTCATTTTGGGCCAAAAACTTGAGAAATCATATGTGAACTTGGGAAACATTGAGAATTCTAAATCATTTGGCAAAATCAATGCCCTAAAACTTGCCAATTAAACAAAACAAAACCCAATTCTTAGAAAACATAACATGGATGTTTTGCTTTGACTTGAAGACTTCCAAAACATGATCTAGTGACTCAAAATGGTATGAAACTTGATGAATTCCCAAAACTAAAGTGATTTAGTAACATGCATGAGGAATTTCTTGGAAAATAACTTCAAAATACTATGAAGTATGCATGCATGTATGGTACACTCCCATAGTCAACCATCTAAGTTCAATTCTTGCACTACACAACCCAATTCTTTGAATTCATGTACTAAGTGACTTAATCTCAAAGCTAAAGGGTTGAACTCTTACCTTCAATGGCCAATTACACTCTCAATGGTCAATGTTTGAAGTTTCAAGCCAAACCTTCCAAATTCTCTTACAATTCTCCTAGGATGAGCTCAACCTTCTCTCTCTCTCTCTCTCTCTCTTTCACACGTTTTGTCTCTTGAAGGCTCAAAGAAGATGAGAAAAGGTGGCTCAAGTGGGGTGTATAAGCCTTATATAGGCTTTGATTAAGAACTTATTTAATTAGGCTTAATTGGGCATTCAATTATTCTAATTATGTCGTTTCGAATCGAATTTCAATTGAACCTACTATAATGTTCTAAAAATTCCAAATAACACGTATACCAAGTCAATTTCTGAATCGGATGCCGATAAGGCTTTCAATTCGCAAACCGAAATGGAAACATGAATAGATCTTTCTACGTTAAACATATATAAGCACAAATAAGGCAATTCACATGCAAGTAATGCAAGATTCCACTTTAATTACTTATTAAGCTTTCTTAATCATGGATTGCACGTTAATTATGGGTTGGGGTTGTTACAACTGGGCTTAGTGCTCATCCCACGTGTTGATAAACTTTTTCAGGTACAAGGTTGAAGGAATCGTGTATGACTTGAAGTCTTTTAATTGTCGGCCACATGGCCTTTTATTTGTTGGCTGTGTGCCATGTATTGTATAAGGGTAAATTCCTTTTGTTTTATTTATTGTTATTGAATATAAGCCTAAGGGTATTGTACCATATCTTATTTATGTCATCATTGTTGTTGTGAGAGAATGTTATTATTTATTTTTGTTTATGTTCTCAACTAAATGGAATTATTAAAATATATTTGGTAATGGATTCGAATAATAAAAGTCGAGGCGTGACACATGATAAGCCCCACAGGACCGATTAGTGTCCTTCAATCCAAATTATGGATTGGACGAAATCCACCTCTTGTTTATAAAATTTAGAGTTAATTATACTTTTCACCTCTATAGTTTGACACAAATTTTAATTTTAGTTTCTATTGTTTCAACTTGAGTAATTTGGTCTTTACATTTTGAGTCTAATTTCAATTTGGCCTTTTTATCTAAATTTCTGTTAATTTTGTCTACGTGTACACATTGAAAAATTGATACGTGTCTTAAATTATTAATTTTACCTTTCAATTTGAACATAATAACCAAATTAAAATCACACTTAAAGTGTAGGGATTAAATCGTTCAATTTAAAACTATAGATACAAATGAAATTTGAATCAAACTATATGAATGTAAAGTATTATTAATCCTAAAATTTACTACTTGTCTAAAATTATTTTAGGTAAATTACAAGCACACCTTTGAGGTTTGTTTAAAAAATAGATTGGCCTTTATAGTTCTGAAAATTATAAATACTTCATTGTCTGATTTTTCTATTTAACAGAATTAATAAAAAAAAATGAAAATTTTAATTACTCTGCTATATAACAATAAAATATTAGAATTATTAATTAAAATATATTATGATATAATTAAAATTATTAATTAATTTAATAATTTATAAAGTCATCAGTTAAGATTAAAAGTTTGAAGAGATGTAATATAATTTTTAAAATTATGGAAATATTTCGTATTATAAATAAAATTTTAAAAATATATTTATAATTTATCTAATTATTTTTAAAAACTAACACTAATGGTAGAACCCAGTACCCGATGTTGCAATCAAACCCATTTACGTGTCTTTATAGACAGACAACATGAATTGCGATAAATAATATCTAAGAATGCAAATGATTGCATTCAATCCATTTAAACACAATTAGGTATGAAAACTTTAATTTTATCGAAAAATCTTTTGAAAATTTAGATTTACCCCAGTGATAAGTGAATGTCAATTTAGAAAATCCAAATTAAAAATTATACAACCACGATCAATGTAGAAAAGAGAGAGAGCAAGAGAAAATAAATCTACAAAACAAAATATTTTTTACGTGGAAAATCACAATTAGAATCCACCAACTTGTGATAAAAAATTATAAGTCCTCGGCCAAGCGAACAATCCACTATGAAAGAAAAGAGTATAAGAGATATCTTACAAAAGCCACTCCGGGCTCATGCATTTGCGTAATGTATGAGTCACTCTTCTTCCTCTCCACTGGATCTCTGCCACGAAAGTCGAATCACCACAATGCCAATGACTTTAGAATATACTGAAGCCTACAATCTCGGAATCCACCGAGAAGGTTCACAGTTGACACATATGAAGGACTTGTTACATCTTGATGATAAACTTGAAGCACTGATGAGCCAACTAATCATCAAGCAAATATGAGAGTAATACAAATGAAACCTCACTACAAATCACTCTCAAACACTTGGCAAAATCTCTCTATAATAAAATGATTTCTCTCACAAAAATATTTCTCACCCATAAAAATAATCTCTCAAAAGATAAAAATACCTAGAAGATCCTAGGAGAGAGTGCTCTGAAAATGAATGCAAGAGATAAAAAATCTATCCGCCAAGTCTGCCTTAAATAGGTCTGGGACAAGACACCTCACGGCGTCGGAAAAGCTGATCGCGGGCGCAGTCAAGAGGGTCACGGGCGCGACTATCCTTCGCGGGATGCAGAGCCAAAACTTCTGGGAGCTGATTTGGTCGCGGCCTGGATGCGGGAGCGATGGAACTGACCACGGGCGCGAATGGCTTGTTCGGGGACGCGAATTGGCATGCCAGCCCAACAGCTTTTTCAGACTTTTTGTTCCATCTTTTGCATGTTTTCTTCCAGATTTTGGGCCACCATTTTTCCCATGCTTTGCCATCCTAACCTGCAGACAAACAGCCATCCTACATCCTTTCTTTTGCTCACATGATAGCTATCAAATTTATGACGAAAACTTTTCAAAAAAACTTCAACTTTATTAGCTCAAGAAAGATGATTACAAATTAATTGTATTCAACATGCAACATGAACTCAAAATATTTGTCAACTTTTTCCAAAACTTTTTCCAACCAAAATCTCAAGTGATTATTTCAAGAAAGATCAAGATTCATTTTTGAAGCATGCTTTGAAATTGTTCCACAAAATCCCAAATTGATTATGTCAATAATCAATTGACCACAAAGTCTTTGAGCCACCAAAATTGCAATCTTGAGCATGAAACTTCCAGCCACTAAAAACAATTTAAAAAACCAAGAATAAAGAAACTTCACCGAAAACAAGAAATAAAATGAAATTATTTTGTCATGGAATTTGCCAAAAATAAATGTTGATAACAAGTTGTTAGGTTTTTATTCTTGGCAATCCCGTTTGACAAAACTCTTTTTCAGATGTATTTATTTTCGCACTTTTAAGATATTTTCGCACTTTTAAAAACTTCAACTTTATCCTTTTCAGCTTTTTCAGACTTTTTGTTCCATCTTTTCATATGTTTATTGCTTTTTCATATATTCTTGTGGGACTAATAATGTTTTGGAGATTGTGGCACTAATAGCTGTTTTGCAGATCATGACCTTGAGAAAGAAGTTTGTTTTTGTTGGATGTAATGTGTTGGGTGATTAGGATTTTATTTGTTAGATGTGTTTTGTCACGGCATTGCCAAAGGGGGAGATTGTTAGGTTTTTATTCTTGGCAACCCCGTTTGACAAAACTCTTTTTCAGATATATTTATTTTCGCACTTTTATTTCAGTGAGGCTATGAGTTTATTAGATGCAAATCCAAACCCGAATCGAGCCATGCAGAGAAGTTTGTGATGTTAATGCTTTCAAGATTGCCACTTCGTTGATTATTACGGGGGTCGAGCTGCCCGGTCAGCTCGCGGCCGAAGCAAAATGCAAAATTGCATTCAAAATTGCATTCAAAATTGCATGTTTGTCATTGGTCGCTCGAGCCAAGAAGAGCTCGCTCGAGCAAAGGTTTGCTCGCTCGATCCAAGGAGTTCTCACTCGAGCCAAGGATTGCATCCATACAAAAACCTGAAAGAGTGTATTCCTCGCTCGAGCCAAGGCACTAGTAGAAATCACGAAAAATACACTCCTCGCTCGAGCCAGAAAATCTTCGCTCGAGCGAGCCTCAGAATCCGGATTTCTCAAGGAGTTTGTTTTCTTCCCAATCTAGGATTACTTTTGGTTCTTTATAAATACTTGGTTTTCTCCCAAAACTAAGGTATTCATTGAAATCCTCCAGATCTTCTTTTTGGTTCTTAAAGGTTTATATCTGGGGATATTTTGTTATTTTCTTTGATGTTTTATTGAGTATTCAACTCATGGTTTAAAGAGAGTACATCAAAGGTTTGTTATACACAAAAGAGAGAGTTGTTCTTCAGTTGTGGATTCTGAAGAATTCGAGCCTGAAGCTTTGGTGGAATCCGGAGTGGCTCATCAGAAAGACAATTCCGTGGTGAAGATGGGGTTGGAAGAGGCACACAGAGGTTGGTTCAATTAGGCATTGTGGATTTGCTAGATAATTGAGAGTATACCTGTGTAATTCCTTTAATTCTTCTTAGTGGATTGTCTTGTGGCAGTTGCCAGTGGTTTTTTTATCACAGTTGGAGGTGTCCAATTGTGGTTTTTCCACGTAAAAATCGTTGTGTCTCTTTCTCTTGATTGTTTGATTGGGATTGTTTTTTACTGTTTTTTATTAATACATAATCACAAAACAACATCTAGGGTTTCTAGATTTTTCACAAGTGTAGGATTAAAAATCCTAACAGGGTAGAAGTTGCATTTTTCTATCCATAAAAAGGAAAATTACACTTACCTCCCTCCCTTGAGGGTTCTGGCAGTTACACTGGTCTCCCTTTCTTCTTTTAAAATTACACTAACCTTACTTGAGGTTTACTTTTGATTTACAGATTCTCTCAATTTCTGAGTTGACTGTTAGTTTAACTAACATTTTTTTTGGGGACAAAAATCAGTGATTAACTCTTATATTAGCATATAGGAGGATTTCAATTTGGTTTATATAACATTTGAAGTGATTATCTGTAGATTAAGAATAAAATAAGTGAATTAATTATTTTTTAGGTAAACAAATTAGTATGATTAATCGAAACCAAATGAGAAAAACATGAACTTGTGTGTATGTAAAGCAATAAATTACATTTATATGGTCAAACCATGTGAGTATTTAGAAATATTATTTAATACTACTCAAATAAATACATGTTGTGTCCTAATTTATTTTTTATTAGTTTAGATAGTGAGACTCATCAATTTTATCTTATTTTTTAGAACACAATAGAACTGTGTGACGTCAAGTATTTATTAAAAACTACGAAAAAATTTATCTTATATTTATGTAATTACTTTTTCTTTTTTTTTAAATTTGTTTCATCATTTAGGTTATCCAAGAATACACATATGAATCCAGTGTCACTGCTATACATATAGCATAGCAATGATTGTTATGCGGCATGTGAGATTTATTTGGGTCATATTTTGATGATCCGAACTGTTCAAATTTTAGAAAATATCAAGAACAATATACTTGTAAAAAATCAAGTTGATTAGATATCAATAACCTCTTCATCAAATCATATTTGTATTCAGTTTGATACATACATATTCATTTTTTTTATTATTATATAAATATGTGATTTCATGAACAAGTTATTGATATTCAATTAACTTGATTTTTTAATGGGTACATTGTTCTTGATGTTTCATAAAATTTGAACCGTTCATATCATCAAAATATGACCCAAATGAATCTCACGGGCTACACAACTATCGTTGCTACAGTGACACTACATCCCTATTTTACGAGTACCATATATAAGTTGTAACATTTGTGGTGTTGATTATCACAAGTGTCATAACTAAATTTTTTGAGTCATTAGTACAGGTGTAAAATTGGCCCGAGGGCTTGTGGGCCGCCCGAAGCCCACCTGTGGCTCGAGTGGAGCTGTATGTTTTACAATCTGCCTGATCCATGAGCTTTGCCCGACCTTAAAATTTTTTCCCCCACACTAGCTCGGCCCGGCTTGGCCAGGCTCCCTATGCACTAACAGTAAGAAATTTGGAAAAAATAAAAAAAGAAAAAAAATTCAAATGGTAAAAAGTCTTTTCTGAAAAAGAATCCTAATCTTTCGGAATCAACTCATAAATCCAAAGGAAAAGATAATTAATTCTATAACTAAGAAGAAGGGAAAGATACAAGGGAATTCTGAAAGAGTCCAATGCTATGAACGCCAAGGATTTAGCCACTTTGCTCAAGAATGCCCTAATCGGTTGAGGAAGAAGAAAGCCTTCGCTATCACTTGGGATGATAAATCCGAGTTTGATAAAGATAAAAGTGACAACGAAGCACAAGGTGAAGAAGGGCATAAACAATTCCTTGCTTTCATGGCGTTTTCTGAAATTAAAGGACAACTAGAGTATTCGAAGAGGCCGGTTAAGAATGCCACTAATGATGAATCCTCGGGGAGTGAAGATGAAGAGCTTTAGTAAGCTTATGAAAAGTTGTATAAGGAATCTCTTAACTTATCCAAATTGAATGACAAACTCACTACGAAACTCAAAGCATATGAAAGTGAGAATGTCAAATTAAAGAAGGAAATTTTTGAGGCTAAGAATGATGCCATTAAGATTTCTAGTGATCGACAAGCTCTTTGTGTGAAACTCTTGACCTGTGAGACAGAGATGGATAAGCTACAACAAATCTATGCAACGTATGAATAAAAGATTCAAACTCTCAAGATGTCTCAAGTTGCCTTGGAAGAACTAATGATTAAGAAAGAGGAAGAGCTCATGTGATACCCCTGTTCTGTATTGTGCTAAACTGGTCCTTAATTTGTTTATGGTTATGTGTTTAGCATGATTTTGTGTGCCATTATGTGATAATATGTGATTTTGAATTCGTATCTGTTCGCCGTAGGAATATCTGTTTGAATAGTCCCCTTCGGGAATTAAATTGAGGGCCTTATCGGCCACAGAACCTGAAATTGATTACGCCATTGTGATCGGCGTAAATTTTAGAGCCTACGGTGAAATTTAATTGAAAATTTATTCTGATCAATTTAAACTGATTAAATTGATAATTAGAGCCCAATTACTTTATTATTATTATATTGATTTAGTGGGGCTTGTTGTGCATTAACACTCACTTCCCTTTTACTCTATTAAACTCAAAATCTGAGTTATACCATTGAGAGAGAGAGAGAGATCCGGCCCTAGTGAGAGAAAGGGGAGGAGTTGTGCAAATTTTAACTTAAAGCTTGGGAACTTTGAAGATTATTCAAGATTTGATCATAGATTGTGAGAATCAAGCTCCTTGGTGAGTAATTCATGAGTTTAATGGGCAATTTTGTGTATTCAAAGTTGATTTATGGTCAAGAGTGAGAATTGAAAGGAATTTGAATTGTATGTGTTGGATTGAAGGTCAATGTTTGCATGCATGTATGTAATTGCTTTGAATTTTCATATTTGAGCACCAAATGCATGATCTATGTGAGTTTTTAGTTGAAGATCATGTTCTTGACCACACTACAAGAAAAAGCATTTTTGCCGACCACTTTTAGCTACTAAAACCAATTTTGTCGCCAAAAGTCATGGAATTGGCTACCAAAAATAATTTTAGTCGGCAAAAGTCAACTTTTAGCTACTAATTTTTTTTAGTAGGGGAATGTTGATTATTGGCTACTAAAAAAAATTTAGTAGCTAAAGATATTACAATTGGCGACTAAAAAAATTTTTAGTAGCTAAACATATCACAATTGGCGACTAAAAAAAAATTTAGTAGCCGTAGAGGTACCTTTAGCTACTAAATTGTTTAGTAGCCGAATGAAAATAAAAAAATTAATTTTTAATTTTTGCCGACCAAAGTTTTGGTCGCCAAATGTCAAGTTTCGGCAACCAAATTTATTTTAGTCGCTAAAACCCTACTTTCGGCTACTAAATCTTTGGTAGCCGAATGAAAATAAAAAAAATTAATTTTTAATCTTTGCCGACCAAAGTTTTGGTCGCCAAATGTCAAGTTTCGGCGACCAAATTTATTTTAGTCGCTAAAACCCTACTTTCGGCTACTAAATCTTTGGTAGCCGAATGAAAATAAAAAAAATTAATTTTTAATCTTTCCCGACCAAAGTTTTAGTCGCCAAATTTCAAGTTTCGGCGACCAAATTTATTTTAGTCGCTAAAAACCTACTTTCGGCTACTAAATCTTTGGTAGCCGAATGAAAATAAAAAAAAAATTAATTATTTATATTTATATTTATATTTATATTTATATTTTTATTTATATTTTTATTTTTGTTTTTATGAAGAGGTTGTACACCCACCATCCAAAAATATTAATTTAAAAAAAATTAATTATTAAAATAATATGAATTTCTTATTTTGTCCTTTTTTAAAATCCATTAATAATAAAAAATTTACAATTATGACAATTGATATTTCTAAAAAAATATACTATCAAAAGGTAATTTTGATAAATTAATATTTTTAAAATGTAATAATTGTATTATAAAAAGAAATTAAATTCTGAAAATAGACTATTATTTTGAGATGAAAAGTACAATTAATCACTCTTCTCTCTCTCTGTCTGTCTATTTGTCTCTCTCTCTGTCTCTCATTCATCTATCTCTTCTCTTTTCTCTCTCTCTCTCTGTCTGTGAGTTGAGTGACCAATCTACGTATGATATTGATGATTCTCGCTCTTTCCCTCTCTTACCGATGGCACTCGTCAGGATCTCAGCCCTCTTCGGCCGCCGCTGGCGATTGTGTTGAATATGGCTTTTCTCTAACTAATCTCGCTGAAGCATCTCAGATCTGTATATGATGGTGATGATTCTCGCTCTTTCCCTCTCTATAGTCTTTCTTTCTCTAGAATCTCTCAGAAACATGTCAGATTTGAGTTTAATCTGCTGTCTGACCTCCAAACATTTTAGGGTGTTTGATGAAATGCCTCAAAGAAGAAAGTTGAATTGCATTGCTATGCCTCCATTGTTATGCTCATGGTTACTTTGCATTGCTATGTCTCTCTCGTCCAACTCTCTTCTCTTTATTTTATTTGATTTTTTACGCAATTAAATAAATCTATTTTTTTTAAATTAAATAAATAAAATATCAATAAAAATATATGTTATTTTTTAATTAAAATTTTAAATAAATTTATTTTAAAAAATATTTTTTTGGGTGAATATAAAAAATATTAATAATTAAATAATGAAATTAAATAAAATAAAACATCAATAAAATTTAAATATTTTGTGGCAAAATTTAAATAATGAAATTAAATAAAATAAAACATCAAAAAAATTTAAAACACGGGTTGAGCTGGCTCAGAATTTTTTTTAAAAATTTTTTCCTTCTTTTTTTTTTAATTTTCTTTCTTTCTTTCTTTCTTATTATATATATATATATATATATATATATATTATATATATTCTTATATATAAAATTAAAAGCTCAATTTGTGATTATATTTTTCAATAAAAAAAATATTAGGATAAATATTTAAGATAATTTAATATTTTTAATTTATAATTTTATTACTTATATTTTTATTTAAATATCATTTTAATATATTTGTTACTTTTATTTAAAAAAAATTTAAATAATGAATTTTTTTTTGTTACTTTTAATATATTTTTTACCGACTAAATTTTAGTCGGCGATTATAATTACAAAATTTAAAAATTATGCTTTAGACTTGGGAGGGAAACTTGGGAGGGAAACAGTATTTTCATTGGCTTCAGATTTAATTACAATATTTTCATTGGCTTCAGATTTTAGTTTTTCTGTCTCTCACTCTCTAGGGTTGTATTTTTTTTATTTTGTATATTAAGAGAGAGAGACAGAGAGACTGGAGATGGGAGTGGCGAGCAAAGCAGGGGGCTGGGCATTCAAGGCCTTCACTCATCTATCTGTCTATCTGTTTGTCTATCTGTCTGTTTGTCTGTCTCTCTCTCTGTGTCTCTCACACATCTATCTCTTCTCTCATTTCTCTATCTCTCTCTGTCTCTTTCGTTCATCTCTCTTGTCTCTATCTCTCTTGCTCATCTCTCTTCTCTCGCTCTCTCTCTCTCTCTCATTTCTCTCTTTATCTCTCTCTTTTTCTATGTCTTTCTCTCGATCATCTCTTTTCGCTCTCTGTCTCTTTTTCTATCTCTCACTCTCTATCTCTTTCTCTCTCTCTCTCTCTCACTCTCTTTTTTTTCTTTCTCTCTTTCATCTCTCTCTATCTCTTTCTATGTCTTTCTTTCGATCATCTGTTTTCGCTCTCTTTCTCTCTCTTTGTCTATCTCTTACTCATATCTTGTTTCTCTCTATCTCTTTCTCTTTTCTACTTTGTCTCTGTCTTTATCTCTCTCTCTATATCTCTTTCTCTCTTTATCTCTCTCTCACTTATCACTCTTCTCTCTTTCTTTCTCTCTCTGTGTCTGTTTGTCTGTCTCTCACTCTTATCTCTCTCTCTCTCTTTCTTTCTATGTGTCTATCTGTCTGTTTATCTCTCTCCCCATTGTGTTCACATTGCTCACTCTCTTCCTCATCTATGTGTCTCTCTGTGTCTCTCACTCATCTCTCTTCTCTTTATCTCTCTCGCTCATCTCTCTTCTCTCTATCTTTCTCTCTGTCTCTCTCGTTCATCTCTCTTCGCTTTATGTCTCTCTTGCTCATCTCTCTTCTCTCTATCTCTCTCTATCTCTCTCGCTCATCTCTCTTCTCTCTATCTTTCTCTCTGTCTCTCTCGTTCATCTCTCTTCTCTTTATGTCTCTCTTGCTCATTTCTCTTCTCGCTATCTCTCTCTGTCTCTCTCGTCCAACTCTCTTCTCTCTATGTTTCTTTTCTGTCTATCACTCTCTCTCACCACCCATCTCCTCTACCACCTTCACCACTACTGCAAACACCATTCCACCACCACTATTACTTCTACTGTCGCTACTTCACCTCTACGACTACCATTACTACTACTATCGCTACCACTCTACTACCATTACCTCTCTTTCACCCCTGCCACTCCATTTACACTACCATTATTAGTTCATGATATTTAGTAAAAAAAAAAAAGGCCGCAGAAAAATATTTTTCATTGACTACAGAAAATTAACTTTTATTTTAGTGAAAAATATTTTCATTTTTTTAAAATACAAAATAAGTACTCACTTAATTCACTTAATTTAGATACATTTTTTTTAAAATTTGAGGGATCTATAAAAGTAATTGGCGATTTAATGCTAATTGAACTGAATGCCTAAGTTGGGGCTGTGCATATATATTTTTTAGTTATGCGTTAATGATTTTGACTGCTAAGATATGCTTGAGAAAATGATTTTGACTGCTAGTTACAACTGAATAATAAATTAATTAAATCCACTTGACACATGATTTCTTCATCTGTCTTTATCTATGAGAAAATATACATATTGCATGTTCTAAAATTCTAAAAAATTGATTAGTGCCTAGTTAGTCATGCAGGAGTCCCCCCCCCCAAAAAAAAAAACACAGGTTGAGCTGGCTCATAATTTTTTTTAAAAAAAAAATTCCTTCTTTTTTTTTTAATTTTCTTTCTTTCTTTTCTTTCTTATTATATATATATATATATATATAATATAAGAATATAAGAAAATATAAGAATATAAAATATAAGAATATAAAATTTTAAAATATATTATTATATTTTTCAGTACAAAAAATATTAGGACAAATATTTTTTTTTTAATTTATAATATATTACTTATATTTTTATTTAAATATAATTTTAATATATTTGTTACTTTTATTTTAAATTTTTTTGAAGTTGTTATTTTACTTTTACCGACTAAATATTAGTCGGCGATTATATTCCCTCTCAAATTGGGGATTCCCCCCAAAATAAATATTCCCTCTCAAATTGGGGATTCCCCCCAAAATTTAGCCCTAACCCTTCTCCGTTTCTCATCTCAGTCTCACACACAACTCCTTCTCATTCCTCCTCCTTCTCGCCCACTGCTCGCGCCACCATTGACGCTGAAACCCAAAACCCCACCAGCTCGCTCTATCACTA
Organism: Camellia japonica; assembly: GCA_030407325.1. Classification (NCBI taxonomy): domain Eukaryota; kingdom Viridiplantae; phylum Streptophyta; class Magnoliopsida; order Ericales; family Theaceae; genus Camellia; species Camellia japonica. Next base: position 108,687,068 of record JAPPVO010000019.1, read on the forward strand.
GTCCAGCTCGTCACTGTCCAACTCATTATCAACGCTGGTTGTTACCAGTGGTGTCTTGCCGCTGTGCTGCAACACCCCCAGCTTTATCGTGAGTCTTGGCTTCGGCTCTCTTGGTTTTCTCTTGCTCTGCTCCCTTCCTCATCATTGCTCTAGATCTGTGAGTAAGTATTTGAAGCCCTCTTTCTTGAACTTTACAATAAATAAACTGAGAAATAATTCTTGATCTTGTGAAATCCCTGCTTTGATACACTTTGAATTTGTGAACTCTGGTGGTAATTTTGATTTCAGTCTTGAGGCTTGCAAACAATCTTAAACTAGTGCTCTGTTGAATCTTGATAGACTTGTTGCAATGAATCTTAATCATGTGCATATTGAAGACCACAGAATTGTTGCAATTTGTCATTGTTGATGTTCGAGAGGATGAATTTGTTGAATCTTGTATACTTGACAAATGAACTTCAGATTCTTAATAAATTTAATTTAATTTTCTCTTTATAATGCTGATTTCAAATTTTTCCCTTCCACAATCCAGTCAAGAATCAGAGGTAGTCAAATTTGAATTATTCATTATTCTTATTTATCACAGAACTATATTTTATTATTTATTTATTTTTACATCATTGGACCATCGTTGATTCTTGTTGCTAAAGGATTGAGACCGAGAACTGGTGTAGCTGAGAGACTTGCTACTCTGTGTGTCTTACCACTTCTATTGGCGGGGGTGTTAGGATCTCCAAGCAAACAAGAACAATTGACAGAGTACTTGAGAAATCTGTTAGTTCAAAGTGCAGTGCAGGAGGGTCAGCCAATGAAGCACCATGCTCAGATTGTAAACTCTGTCCGCTTCCTCTGGTTGGTATTTTGTGAAAGCATTTTGGTATTATTGAGCTTATGGTTAGTTTTGAATTTCATTATTTGACTTTCAACTTTTACATAATGCAGCACATATGAAGCACATCATAATATGATTTTCAATATCTTGTGGGAAATGGTTGTGTGCTCCAATATAAATATGAAAATCAGTGCCACCAATCTGTTGAAAGTTATTGTAAGTGTATTCAATTTCCTGGAGTAGTTATCTCCAACCTCTTCTACTATTGTGTGTGACTCTCTGTTATCTTTCTCATGATAGGTACCATATATTGATGCTAAAGTGGCTTCCACTCATGTTGTGCCTGCTCTTGTCACTCTTGGCTCTGACCAAAACTTGAACGTAAAATATGCAAGCATTGACGCATTTGGAACTGTGGCACAGCATTTTAAAAATGACATGGTATATATTTTTTGGTGTTGATCTGATATTGACATTTTAATAAAGCAGATTCAAGGAATCTGGCTGATCAAAGTTTATACTTGCTAGATCGTTGACAAAATACGTGTTCAAATGGATGCTTTTCTTGAAGATGGATCACATGAAGCTACAGTTGCTGTGGTCCGTGCATTGGTGGTGGCTGTCCCACATACAACAGATAGACTTAGAGATTATATCCTCAACCCTTTTTCCTTGGGGAATTACTGTCAGTGCTTGAAAGAATTCAGAATATTTCCTGCCTTCCTATCTAGTCATTATATATATATATATCATTTGTTCCTCGTGTTATTCAATATATTACAATCTTTATTTTCCTTGACTTGATATACATATATTATCAAAGATTTTCCAACTTACAACCACACCACCTCCATCAAGTGATGTGATGTGTCGCCGTGAGAGAGCTAATGCATTTTGTGAATCCATCCGTGCTCTAGATGCTACAGGTTTGCTCCTTTCAAACCTAGATGCTAATCCATCCGTGCTCTAGATGCTAATGCATTTTGTAATGATCTCATGTATGTGCAGAAAAGGGAATGTTTTACACTATTATGTTTCTTACTGTGTAGTTGTGACAGAATTTTTGAACAATGTAGTTTAGAAACTTGTGAGACACTGGTTGCTATTTAGTCCCTGTTCACGTCCACAAGTTGAATGATCTATTGCTCAAGACACCCATTATGTTGCATGATCAAGTGACATTGACATGGCAAGCTGGTGATCCATTTGACATTGACATGGCAAGCTGGTGATTGGTTTGATATGATATCATTTTAAAATTATCATGGTATTGATATCATTTTAAAATTATTTCAGAATTTGTTGCTTCCTCAAATCTTGAAAATTATGTTTAATTATATTCATATTTGAGCTCTGTTTTAGAGACTTTGTAATTATGTTTATTGCTTGGGAATTTTCTAGGTTTTACTCGGGGGTTGTAGCTGGAGCAAGAGAGGCATTGATGAGTGGTGTACCATCCATGTCGATTTCACTGAATTGGTGTGTTTTAGTCCTTGACTCATGATATTTGTTGTTGTTTTCTCATCGCAGTTGATATATGTAATATATTGTTGTCATTACCTAATTCAGGAAGAAGGATGAAAGTCAAGATACTGATTTCAAGGATGCTGTGACTGTCTGTTTACCTTTAATAAAGGCAGCCATAAGAGATATAGAGAAGGGTATTTTCCCCAGAAGTTGCTTACTGAATATAGAAGTTCCCACATCCCCTTTGACAAACAAGGTTTGCCTCTTTCAGTGTTTTACTCAGGATTTTAGTTGTTTTTACTGAAAATCACATGATACATTGATGAAATACTTGGCGCCATCTATAATATATTATTGAAGATTTCTTATATAGTCTCCTTTGTTTAATAGTGATTTTCTCTCTTTATGGTTGTGGTTGATTCTTCACTTGTATATGACTGAACATTTTATTGTGGAATTTGATAAATCTAACAGTTCTCCTTGATGAACAAGCCCCTCTCACTTCAGTGGGTCCCACCATAATGAAACAGTGTGCTGTGAACCATAAAAAATTAGTGTGGATTTAATGTTGCCCTTTATTTTTCTTGGGAATCTAATGAGGAATATTTATTTCTTGAATTAATTGGAAATTATTGTTCATTGTTCAACAAGTAGCTACAATTCATTGGTCTGTTTCTTGAAGTATGAAACATGACTTGCCATTATAACGTCCTAATAAACATGACTTGCCAATAATTAAACATCCTAATAAACAGATAGTCTTGACTGAAAGGTGTTTGTAAATGTATTTAACCAAATTGTACATGCATGTGTAGCTTGAACTTAATCCGTTTGTGTAAATATGTTTATATATATGAATATTGTTAGAAAATTTAGGCCTGACTATGAATTCTTCTTCTTCTTTAAATTTATTTTATAAAAAAATCTTCTTTTTGTACACACTCACGCTTTAATTTTACAAGATCTCCGTTTTATCGTCCTTCAGATGACATTAGCTCAAACATTGAGAGCTCTCATGCTGGAACTGCACCAGCTACTTGCCATTTTATCAGTTGTGCATCATGCACTTTGGATTATTATAATGTTGTAGATGTTGATGCATGATGGTTGGAGTTGGCAGGTCACTGAACTGTGTTGCATGGATCATTGCCTGCTGGTTGTGTCTTTGAATGAGCATTTTTTAATTTGATCAAAATCTCAAGAGCTGTGATGTAGCAAACTTGATATTGTTAAAATGAATGAGCACTTTGCTATGTCAAAAAACCTTGAGAAAACAATCTTGCATGATTACCAAGTGTGGAATTATGTTACATATCCTGATTCATTTTAGAATGAAAACGAAAGGTGTTTTCATATTCATCACTAGATTAGCTATGTGCTTCCATTGCCTATTAAAATGATTATTTATTTCTAATTTTTGCAGGTATTCTCATCTGATCCAGCTTACAATACCGGAGATCCGCAACTACTTTATAAAAGCACTTACTAGGTGTACAATTAATTTGTTGTGGTACAGAAGTTCTAGGTGTACAATTAATTTGGTTATTCCAGTATTATGTATGGAATTAAATTCTTGACGTGGGATTAGACATGGTTCTTATGAAATTTGTAATATATATATATATAAGTGGACGTTCAATATTAATTTTTTGGATGGTTGGAACTGAAATGTGTGCATGTTGATGGATTATATACCGTTGATGGATTATATTGTTTATACAGGGTACAGGTTGTATTAATAATGGATTTAGTGATGGATTAATTTGTACAGGTTGTTTATAGAAAAATTTAATTTAAAAAAAAAAAAAAAAACACGTTAAAGTATTTGGCTACCAAATATTTTGGTAGCTAAATACGTAATAGTTATTCTCAAATGAATTGGCCACCAAAAATTTTGGTCTATAATAGTTATTTTCAAAATATGGTAGCACTTTTAGTGACTAGTACATTAGTGGCGGAAACGTACCTTTTGCCGACTAAACACAAGTTAGTAGCCAAATGTATACTTTCAGTGACTAATTAATTAGTAGGTAAAAGTGATACCTTCACCGACTAAACACAAGTTAGTAGCCAAATGTATACTTTCGGCGACTAATTAATTAGTATCTAAAAGTGATACTTTTGCCGACTAAACACAAGTTAGTAGCCAAATGTATACTATCAGCGACCAATTAATTAGTAGGTAAAAGTGATACCTTCACCGACTAAACACAAGTTAGTAGCCAAATATATACTTTCGGCGACTAATTAATTAGTAGCTAAAAGTGATACCTTCACCGACTAAACACAAGTTAGTAGCCAAATGTAGTCACTTTCGGCGACCAAAAAATTTTTAGTCGCCAATACTATCGCCGACAGAGTATAGGCGACGAGTTTGGCGACAAAATATTTTGGTCGCTAATGGTTTCGGCGACTAAATATTAGACTTTTGGCGACCAATATTTTGGTAGCCAAAAGTGACATTTCTTGTAGTGCCATCTCTTCATCACATAAGTTGAGATTGAGAATAATGCACCACATGCATGTGCAGATTATAAGGGTATAAGAGTTGAATGCATGAAATGGCTGTGTTAGTAATGAGTTTGGTGCAATTTGAGCCATGCATGTACTTATTTTGAGAAATTGAGCTTTCTAATGTAGTAAATTGGTATTAGTATCATGTTAGTATGTGCTTCTATGATATTTGGGCCAAAATCATGCATCTTGAACCTTCGAATTTCGAGTTGAAGCTCAAGAACACATTCTGGAAATCCCAAAATTTTGACTCCCGCTCGAGCAGGGGAAGTGCCGCTCGAGCGGAGAAATCGAGCTCCCAACATTTTCTGCAGACATGGTTCCCGCTCGAGCGAGGAAGTTGACGCTCACGCGGGGAGCTATGTAGGCAGGCAGTCTGCTCGAGCGGCCGAGTCCACGCTCGAGCGTGAATTCGAAGTAACCAGTACTTTTGCAGACCTAAGGGTCCGCTCGAGCGGGGAAGTCCACGCTCGAGCGGGGACCCTATTTTCTGAAATTCTGTTTTTGCATTTTATGTTCTGTTTTCCGTTCTCTTTCACTGGCAAGCACTCTTAGGCATATGTTAAGCATTGTAAATGAGTTAATGGGATAATAACAAAGCCTAAAGGGGAATATGTGAATTAAAGAACGGATTGAACTGTTAATGACCCTTTTGTGTTCATGAAATGTGTAGGGTCAAGCTCCAGGGCAAATCCACAAGCCGATCACTGTGAGTAATATCGATATTCGAATGCTTGTGAATGTTCAATTGTTTATTCCCTTAAAGCTTATGAACTGCTAATTGGGATTGTGGATGTAAGTTGAGCACGAATGGACCAGAGGTCATTTTGTTGAACATGAATGGACCAAAGGTCGTTTTGATAAACCTGAATGGACCCAAGGTCGTTTTGACATGAATGGATGGGCCAAAGGCCGTTTTGACATGAATGTGTGGGCCGAAGGCCGTTTTGATACGAATGTGTGGGCCGAAGGCCGTTTTGATACGAAAGTGTGGGCCAAAGGCCGTTTTGAAATGAATGAGTGGGCCCAAGGCCGTTTTGAAATGATTAAGTGGGCCCAAGGCCGTTTTGAAATGATTAAGTGGGCCAAAGGCCGTTTTGAAATGAATAATTGGGCCAAAGGCCGTTTTGACATAATTAAATGGGCCGAAGGCCGTTTCGTAATGAATGTAAAGCTGAATGAGTAAAAGGCCAGTGTATGCGGAACTATGATTTAAATTACCCTTATATATGTTAACTACAGAAATGAATTGGGCCCAAGGCCGTTTGGAAAACGTTGTTTTACGTCTTGTCGCATAAATTCTATAATTGATATTATTCACTGGGCTATCGCTCACGCTCATTCATGTTTTTGTAGGTGAGCCAAGAGAAGTACAAACCCAGCCCCAGTGAAGTCTACCATGAACAACATGAGTTTTGGAGAGTCAGCCTCGTGTCTCACGTGCGAGACCCGTCCTTGCCATTTTGTTATGTAATTATATTTTGTTTTGTTGGCAAGGGTTTTGTGTACATTTGTATGTAGTCTGATATGGGTTGGCTCAGTTCAGATGATCCTGTTGTAAAGAAGTTCATGCTACTATACTTTTGATGTGGGTTATTAACGCATATGAGTATGAGTTGTTTGATGTGCATATAAGCACTGCTCTATGGACAAAGTTTTTAATTTTTGCTTCCGTTTGGCCCCCTTTACTCTGACGAGTTATGTCTATTCTGGTTCGAGGCCGCAGGTAATCACAGGATTACTGGCCGGTTATGTCCTTAACCCATGGGGGCGGGTTCGGGTCATGACAGAGTGGTATCAGAGCACGAGTTAATAACTCACACACTTGTCCAAAAAGAGCAATAAGCGTCTAGATAAGATCTAGGATGCATTCATGTGATGAATATGAAATTGGAGGCGTTGATTATGTGCTTAAATGTTTTGATATGAACAACTATGTGTCGTAAGTTGTGAATTACTTGCATTACAAATTACCTGAATATGTATGCTCCTTGTTACACGCATAATTGTGCAAATCTTATATATGGCATAATGCAAGTTTAATCAGATGGTGAGAACCAAAGGAGATGAACTAGAAGAATTCTCAACTGCCAGAATGGACAGAATGGAAAGACTGATACAGGAAATGGCAGAAGCTTTGAGACAACAACAGGAGTGGCAACAACAGTGGCAGCAACCACACCCGCCACCTCCACCTCAGGCACCACCCGTGCCAAATAATCAGAATGATGACCGGATTATAGCTCTCACCAAGGAATTCAAGAAAATGAAACCGCCACAGTTCCACGGGGGATTAGATCCTTTGAAAGCCGAAGCATGGGTCCTCGGCATTGAGAAGCTATTTGAAGTGTTCCCCTGTTCAGAGACTCAGAAAGTGCTTCTAGCCACTTTTATGCTAGAAGACGAAGCAAGAAGATGGTGGATGTTGATGCGAGAAAATCATAAGGATGTTGATTGGGTGAAATTCTTAGAAATATTCTATGACAAGTACTTCCCGCAGTGTGTTCGGGATAGGAAAGTGGCCGAGTTCATGGAGCTCAAACAGGATAGCATGACAGTGGCTGAGTATGAGGCCAAGTTCACTGAGTTGGCCAGGTTTGAGCCAGATGTAATTGACACAGACTATAAGAAAGCAAGACATTTCGAAGGCGGACTCCGCAGTGATATCCTCGAGAGGGTGAATGTTCTAAAATTGGAAACTTACATTGGGGTGCTTGACAGGGCCATCATATCAGAGGCTAATATAGCTAGACAAGCTAAGCCAACAACAGAATGGAAGGGTAACAAAAGGCAAGGCTTCTTTTCGAAGAAGAAATTTCAGAAAAAGCAAAACACGGGCTCCTCCACTACTTCAAATTCCTCCCGAGACACAGCTCCCATGTGCAATATCTGTAGCAAAAGGCACCGTGGGGTTTGTTACCGTGCATCAGGAGGCTGTTTCAAGTGTGGGAAACAAGGGCACATAGCCCGAGAGTGCAATCAGAACGGTGGGAAATTAGCAGCTAGTTCAACTGCATCAGTTCCAAAGCCGGAAATACTGTGAGATCTGCTATTACCGGGGACACAGTGAGACAGGGGAGAGTTTTTGCGCTTGTTCCGGGTGATACACGGAATGCCAATGCCGTTGTCTCAGGTACTATTTCGATATGTAATCAGGATGCTTTTGTATTAATTGATTCTGGATCAACGCACTCATTTGTGACATATGCATTTGCATCTAGACTGAAAAGACCCCAGAATTGTTGCCATATTTGTTATGTGTGTCTGCTCCGTCGGGGGAATCTGTGTTATGTGACTATATATATCGGTTTTGTGACATGCATATTGAGGATGCTACCCTATATGTAGATTTGTTGCCCTTAAACTTTAGACACTTCGATGTAATTTTGGGCATGGATTGGTTGACTAAAATATTGTGCCACCATAGATTGTGTGACAAAGAGGGTTGTGTTTAAACCACCAGAACAGAAAGAGATTGTATTTGTGGGAAATGGGGTAGTGCCTCCACCATATTTGATATCTGCAATGAAAGCATGTAAATTGATCAGGAAAGGGTGCCAGGGTTATTTATGTTATGTATTGACTGAACAATCTGTGAATATTGAATTGAATGATATTCCCATTGTTAGAGAATTCCCAGATGTGTTTCCAAATGAATTACCAGGGGAATTGGTAGACAGGGAGATAGAGTTTACTATTGAGATGGTGCCAGGCACCCAGCCTATTTCCAAAACTCCCTACAGGATGGCTACCGCCGAAATGAAAGAATTAAAGGAACAATTGCAAGACCTTCTTAATAAAGGGTTTATCCGGCCTAGCACGTCGCCTTGCGGCGCACCGGTGTTATTTGTGAAAAAGAAGGATGGTACTTTGCGCCTGTGCATCGATTATCGGGAATTGAATAAGGTAACGATAAAGAACAAGTATCCCTTACCCCGTATTGATGATTTATTTGATCAGTTGCAGGGATCACAGGTGTTTTCTAAGATTGATTTGAGATCCGGGTATCATCAGTTGAAGGTTAAGGCAGAGGATGTTGAGAAAACAACATTCAGAACAAGGTATGGTCATTTTGAGTTTCTTGTCATGCCGTTTGGAGTGACTAATGCTCCGGCAACGTTTATGGACTTAATGAATAGAATATTTAAAACCTACCTTGATGAGTTTGTGGTAGTTTTCATCGACGATATCTTGATATATTCTAAAGATAGACTTGAACATGAACAACATTTGAGGACTGTTTTACAAATACTTCGAGAAAAGAAATTATTTGCTAAACTAAAGAAATGTGAGTTTTGGTTGGATGAAGTTGTTTTCTTAGGGCATGTGATCAACAAGGAAGGAATTTCAGTGGACCCACAGAAAATAGAAGCAATTGTGAATTGGCCTACACCGACCAATGTGACAGAAGTTCGCAGTTTCATGGGCTTGGCTGGGTACTATCGGAGGTTTGTGAAGAATTTTTCAAAAATAGCCGTGCCCCTTACCCAACTAACACGCAAGGGGCAATCTTTTGAGTGGAATAATGAAAAAGAATCAGCCTTTCATGAATTGAAAACCAGATTGACCACCGCCCCGATTTTGACACTACCTTCAGGTACAAAAAATTTTGTGATTTTCAGTGATGCATCTTATAAAGGGTTGGGTTGTGTGTTAATGCAGAACGGAAAGGCTATCGCCTACGCCTCTCGGCAATTGAGGCCACACGAGAAGAATTATCCAACACATGACCTAGAACTGGCCGCGGTTGTTTTTGCTTTGAAAATCTGGCGGCATTATCTGTATGGAGCCAAATGTGAAGTCTACACAGATCATAAGAGCCTAAAATACTTCTTTACGCAGAAAGAGTTGAATATGCGTCAGAGAAGATGGCTGGAATTGATAAAAGATTACGACCTGGAAATTCAGTATCACCCCGGGAAAGCTAATACAGTGGCTGATGCTTTGAGCAGAAAATCCACAGGGAGTATAGCTTGTTTACTTACAGTACAGAAAGAGATTTTACAAGACTTTGAGAAGTCTGAAATTGAAGTGGTAGTGTGTGAACAAGGCGGACTGATGGCTGCTATTACAGCCGAGCCGGCAATCATCGATGAAATCAAGCAGAAACAGAAAGAGGATGAGTTCCTTAAAAAGGTAATTGATGAATTTGAGACGAGTCCAAAAGCAGAATTCAGCATTGAGAATGAACTGTTGAAATTCCGAAACAGAATGTGTGTCCCTGATATCCTGGAACTAAAGAAGAGGGTTTTAGATGAAGCCCACAGATCTGTATTTGCTATGCACCCCGGCAACAATAAAATGTATCGGGATTTGAAACAAACCTATTGGTGGCCTAAGATGAAGAAAGAGATTGCAGAATATGTGTCCAAGTGTCTTCAGTGTCAGCAAGTTAAGGCTGAACACCAGAAACTAGGCGGTCTACTTCAACCTCTCTCTATTCCTGAATGGAAATGGGAACATGTGACTATGGATTTCGTTGTCGGCCTACCTCGGACTTCACGAGGTATGGATTCTGTTTGGGTTGTAGTTGATAGACTGACTAAATCCGCACATTTTCTGCCTGTTAAAACTACATTTACTGCTTATAGATTGGCTACCATTTACGTTGATGAGATTGTCCGTTTACACGGAGTCCCAGTGTCTATTGTGTCGGATAGAGATCCGAAATTTGTATCTAGATTGTGGAAGAGTTTGCAGGAAGCTATGGGAACAGAACTAAGGTTCAGTACCGCATTCCACCCACAGACAGATGGGCAGTCAGAACGAACGATACAAACTTTAGAAGATATGCTTCGCATGTGTGCTTTGGATTTTCAGGGGAGTTGGGAAGATTATTTGCCGCTTGCAGAATTTGCTTATAATAACAGCTTCCACTCCAGCATCGGTATGGCACCATACGAGGCTTTGTATGGTAGGAGGTGTAGATCACCTATTTGTTGGACAGAGGTCGGGGATAGAGCTTTGCTTGGGCCAGAAATTGTGCAAGACACTTCTGAGAAAATCAAGACTATTCGCCAAAGGCTCAAAACAGCTCAGGACCGACAAAAGAATTATGCAGATGTTCGGAGAAGACCTCTTGAGTATGAGGTTGGTGACCATGTATTCATCCGTGTTTCTCCGATGAAAGGCCAAGTCAGATTTGGGAAAAATGACAAGTTGTCGCCCCGTTACATCGGGCCGTTCCAGATTCTGGAAAGACTTGGCCCAGTTGCTTACAGAGTTGCCTTGCCACCAGGATTCGAGCAAATCCATAATGTGTTTCATGTGTCGATGTTGAGGGGTTACCTCCGAGACCCGTTTCATGTGATTGATTATCACCGGGTTGCTATTGATGAAAATATGGAATATGCTGAATAGCCAGAGAGAATTGTGGACCGACAAGTGAAAGAATTGAGGAATAAGTCCATCCCAATGGTGAAAGTGGAATGGAAGGAACACTATGGGACGGATGCCACGTGGGAAAAAGAGGAGGAAATGCGACTACGCTACCCACATTTGTTTCCCGACGAAGGTAACTTAAGTTTGGAGGACCAAACTTCCTAAAGGGGGGAAGACTGTGATACCCCTGTTCTGTATTGTGCTAAACTGGTCCTTAATTTGTTTATGGTTATGTGTTTAGCATGATTTTGTGTGCCATTATGTGATAATATGTGATTTTGAATTCGTATCTGTTCGCCGTAGGAATATCTGTTTGAATAGTCCCCTTCGGGAATTAAATTGAGGGCCTTATCGGCCACAGAACCTGAAATTGATTACGCCATTGTGATCGGCGTAAATTTTAGAGCCTACGGTGAAATTTAATTGAAAATTTATTCTGGTCAATTTAAACTGATTAAATTGATAATTAGAGCCCAATTACTTTATTATTATTATATTGATTTAGTGGGGCTTGTTGTGCATTAACACTCACTTCCCTTTTACTCTATTAAACTCAAAATCTGAGTTATACCATTGAGAGAGAGAGAGAGATCCGGCCCTAGTGAGAGAAAGGGGGAGGAGTTGTGCAAATTTTAACTTAAAGCTTGGGAACTTTGAAGATTATTCAAGATTTGATCATAGATTGTGAGAATCAAGCTCCTTGGTGAGTAATTCATGAGTTTAATGGGCAATTTTGTGTATTCAAAGTTGATTTATGGTCAAGAGTGAGAATTGAAAGGAATTTGAATTGTATGTGTTGGATTGAAGGTCAATGTTTGCATGCATGTATGTAATTGCTTTGAATTTTCATATTTGAGCACCAAATGCATGATCTATGTGAGTTTTTAGTTGAAGATCATGTTCTTGACCATCTCTTCATCACATAAGTTGAGATTGAGAATAATGCACCACATGCATGTGCATATTATAAGGGTATAAGAGTTGAATGCATGAAATGGTTGTGTTAGTAATGAGTTTGGTGCAATTTGAGCCATGCATGTACTTATTTTGAGAAATTGAGCTTTCTAATGTAGTAAATTCGTATTAGTATCATGTTACTATGTGCTTCTATGATATTTGGGCCGAAATCATGCATCTTGAACCTTCGAATTTCGAGTTGAAGCTCAAGAACACATTCTGGAAATCCCAGAATTTTGACTCCCGCTCGAGCGGGGGAAATGCCGCTCGAGCGGAGAAATCGAGCTCCCAGCATTTTCTGCAGACATGGTTCCCGCTCGAGCGAGGAAGTTGACGCTCGAGCGGGGAGCTATGTAGGCAGGCAGTCCACTCGAGCGGCCGAGTCCACGCTCGAGCGTGAATTCGAAGTAACCAGTACTTTTGCAGACCTAAGAGTCCGCTCGAGCGGGGAAGTCCACGCTCGAGCGGGGACCCTATTTTTTGAAATTCTGTTTTTGCATTTTATGTTCTGTTTTCCGTTCTCTTTCACTTGCAAGCACTCTTAGGCATATGTTAAGCATTGTAAATGAGTTAATGGGATAATAACAAAGCCTAAAGGGGAATATGTGAATTAAAGAACGGATTGAACTGTTAATGACCCTTTTGTGTTCATGAAATGTGTAGGGTCAAGCTCCAGGGCAAATCCACAAGCCGATCACTGTGAGTAATATGATATTCGAATGCTTATGAATGTTCAATTGTTTATTCCCTTAAAGCTTATGAACTGCTAATTGGGATTGTGGATGTAAGTTGAACACGAATGGACCAGAGGTCGTTTTGTTGAACATGAATGGACCAAAGGTCGTTTTGATAAACCTGAATGGACCCAAGGTCGTTTTGACATGAATGGATGGGCCAAAGGCCGTTTTGACACGAATGTGTGGGCCGAAGGCCATTTTGATACGAATGTGTGGGCCGAAGGCCGTTTTGATACGAAAGTGTGGGCCAAAGGCCGTTTTGAAATGAATGAGTGGGCCAAAGGCCGTTTTGAAATGATTAAGTGGGGCCAAGGCCGTTTTGAAATGATTAATTGGGCCCAAGGCCGTTTTGAAATGATTAAGTGGGCCAAAGGCCGTTTTGAAATGAATGATTGGGCCAAAGGCCGTTTTGACATAATCAAATGGGCCGAAGGCCGTTTCGTAATGAATGTAAAGCTGAATGAGTAAAAGGCCAGTGTATGCGGAACTATGATTTAAATTACCCTTATATATGTTAACTACAGAAATGAATTGGGCCCAAGGCCGTTTGGAAAACGTTGTTTTACGTCTTGTCGCATAAATTCTGTAATTGATATTATTCACTGGGCTATCGCTCACGCTCATTCATGTTTTTGTAGGTGAGCCAAGAGAAGTACAAACCCAGCCCCAGTGAAGTCTACCATGAACAACATGAGTTTTGGAGAGTCAGCCTCGTGTCTCACGTGCGAGACCCGTCCTTGCCATTTTGTTATGTAATTATATTTTGTTTTGTTGGCAAGGGTTTTGTGTACATTTGTATGTAGTCTGATATGGGTTGGCTCAGTTCAGATGATCCTGTTGTAAGGAAGTTCATGCTACTATACTTTTGATGTGGGTTATTAACGCATATGAGTATGAGTTGTTTGATGTGCATATAAGCACCGCTCTATGGACAAAGTTTTTAATTTATTCTTCCGTTTGGCCCCCTTTACTCTGACGAGTTATGTCTATTCTGGTTCGAGGCCGTAGGTAATCACAGGATTACTGGCCGGTTATGTCCTTAACCCATGGGGGCGGGTTCGGGTCATGACAGCTCAAGTGTGCTATGGTTACCATTGGTCTTTGGAACAAAGGATTAAAGACTTTGGACAATATCATTGCGTTTCAACAAATGTGTTATGACAAGAGTGGCATTGGCTTTGGTGATAACAAAGAGCAAAAATGGAGTGCATCTACATCTCATGATACAATAACTCAAGGAAAGGGAGAACAAAAAATTCAACATGAGGATGGACTTCTCAAACTTCCTAGAGTTGGTAAGGCCAACAAAAAAAGGTACACTCTGTTTTTATTTTTCATCATTGTGGTATGTATGGTCATATTCGCCCTTATTGTTATGAGTTGCATGGGAGAGTGTCTCATAGAGAGGAAAGAAATTCCAACATCTTATGGGATAGGAGATACTTCATTGGTGGTAATGAGGTTAAGGGTCATATTAGACTTCATTATTTTGATTTTCTTGAGACCAAACATGAACAGAGGTTGTGTTTGCCTAGACTTAGGAATAGAAAGTTAGAAACCAAGTCGAGGTGGATTCCCATTGAAGGGGAAGGGAACCATAACGTCAAGACACCACCAAAGAACCGTAATTCTCACAATTTTGTTCATACTAAAGCGGTTTGGGTAAGAAAACTTGACTTGTGTTAAGTTGTTTATTAGTTTTTTTATTTTTTTTGTTTTTGGGTTTTTGTGTGTTTTTTTTTTTTTGGTTTTGGGTCATTTAATGTGTGGTACCATTTAGTGGGTGCTTGTTCATTTTATGTCTTGCTTTATTTTAGAAAGAAAAAAAAAATACAAAAAGATTGTTTTAGTATGGTTTTGCAAACTTGAAATTTTTGAGAAGTTCTTATGACATATTGGAATTGATGAGAATATCCATTATATGTTAATATGTGTGCGCTTTTTGTGGTCATTACTCATTTCTGAGTGTGTATTCTTTGATTAGTATGTCTCATTCCGTATACACTCTTGGATTAGCAAATATCGGAGTTTTCCGCCTTAGTGATCATTTTTCTCTATGGACTTCTGGGATTGTATCTTTTTCTTTTCTAGAAGAATTGACCTATACTAGCATATAATGGGTGATGTTGAGTCTCTTGACCACCTTCCATCTTTTTGCATCTTTACGGCTTTCCTCTCAGTTCGTTGTAAGTAAGGCATGAGTAAAAAGCTACCTTAGAGTCACCAACCAGGCTATCCTTTTTGTCTCTATGCTTTTCTAGTTCGGTTTCCATACTCTTGAGTGTGTCAGCCGCCAATGAGTGTGCAAAAGAAAGAAGAAAAAAAATGTGCAAAAGAAAGAAAGAAAAAAGAAAAAGAAAAAGAAAAGATTCATTGATTGAGGGGGAGCCTCCGCTTTTACTCAACAAATACCCCTTGATTCTTAGTTGTTTTACTTTCCTTAGTTGTGCTTAGATTTTCTTGTCAGAGGTCCAGCTTTCAGATTACTACTAGGATTTGAATCTTGTGTTCGTCGAACTCCAAGAGTCACACACATTTTTTTTTTCACGGGATCTATGCTTTTCACATAATGCATCACTTTCTTTTATAAGGAATCTTATAGAGGCTGTGCATATTGTGTTTTCTAGTAATTGTGCTTCTTGGATAATCTTGTGTGCTTTAAGGTACAAATTTGAAATTCCTTGCTTGCTCCACCATATTATTTTTGTCGTTTTCTTCTTGTTCATTGTTTTCCGTGCTTGTGATTGTTTTCAGTGAGGGGGAGTTCGGGTTATCCTTACATTGATTGGTTTGGTCGGGGAGATTGGCATTAGTTGGTTTGTTTGTTGCTATCCACTGCTTATTTATTGCTCACTTCTCATAGGTTTTTAATTTTTACATCATCTTGTCCCTGTTTGCATGGTTTTTGATCTTACTTTCGTTGTTTGAGCTTCCTTTGACAAATCATGACAAAAAGGGGGAGCAATGTTGGAGGGTGCATGTGTTGGGTGCATGTGTCTTAAGATTTCCTGTATTCATGCTACATGTTCTTAAAATCTCCAATTGAAATCTATTCATATTTCCATCTTATGCTTCAAGATAATCTTGTCATATGTCTATTGGTTTTCATATACTCTTGTGGCACTAATAGTTGTTTTGGAGATTGTGGCACTACTAGCTGTTTTGCAGATCATGGCCTTGAGAAATAAGTTTGCTTTTGTTGGCTGTAATGGGATGGGGTGATTAGGATTTTATTTGTTAGGTGTGTTTTGTCACGACATTACCAAAGGGGGAGATTGTTAGGTTTTTGCTGTTGGCAATCCCGTTTGACAAAACTCCTTTCAGTTGTAATTTTATTCGATCTTTTATTTCATTGAGGCTATGAGTATTTAGATGAGAATCCAACCCGAATTGTGCCTTGTAGAGAAGTTTCAGGAGCTAATTCTTTCATGTTTGCAACTTCGTTGACTATGTCGGGGATCGAGCTGCCCGGTCAGCTCGCCGGGGTCAAGGGGGCAGCGCTCCTTGGCAGGGTTGAGGGGCAACGCCCCCGAAGTAAAAAACTAAATTACAGTTGAAGTTGTTTTTCCGATTGAGCGGTCATTCATGCGCTTG
This sequence comes from Camellia japonica, assembly GCA_030407325.1. Lineage (NCBI taxonomy): Eukaryota > Viridiplantae > Streptophyta > Magnoliopsida > Ericales > Theaceae > Camellia > Camellia japonica. Next base: position 108,703,550 of record JAPPVO010000019.1, read on the forward strand.
AGCGGAGATTGCAACCTTTCAAAAGTTTCACTCGCCTGCGAAAGTACTTGAAGTTATTTTTTTACGCTCGAGTGGCCATTCCTGTGCTCGAGTGTAGATCTGCTCGAGCGGCCATTCTTGTACTCGAGTGGAGATCGCGGATCTGTTTTCTATAAATATGTGTTTCAGTCCAATTTTAGGGTATAGCTTCCAGATCTTCTTTTTGGGTATTAGGGTTTTCTTCTAGAGCTTCTTTGATTGTTTCCTTTGATATCTGTGAGAGTTTAATCATGAATCGAGCGGATTATATCAAAGGGTTTGTTTGTTTTATTTATTCTATAAAAAAAAGAGAGTTGTTCTTCGGTAGATTCCGTGGAATTTGGGCCTGAAGTTTTGGTGGATTCCAGAGTGGCTCATCGTCGTGATTTGACATCGGCATTGTGGATTCAACGTTGTACAAGACAATTCTGAGGTGAAGACAGGACTGGAAGAGGGACATAGAAGTTGGTTCGATTCGGGCGTGGATTCACTAGGTAATTGAGAGTATACTTGTGTAATTCCTTTATGTCTTCTTAGTGGATTGTTTTGTGGCTTTTGTCCCTGGTTTTTTTTTTTTTATTATTATCACAATTGAAGGCGCTCTAATTGTGGTTTTTCCATGTAAAATCGTTGTGTCGATTTGTCATTGATTGTTTGATTGAGATTGTTATTTACTGTTTAAAATTGATACATAATCACAAATCAATATCTAGGGGATTTTTAAATTTTTTCAATATCTAGGGGATTTTTATTCACCACCAAGGGCCACAAATTTATTTATTTATTTATATAAATTAGCCCCACTCTCCCCCCAACTCCTATAAATACCACTCCTCTCCCATTTTATTTCTTACAAACAAATCTCTTTCTCAAACTCTCATTCTCTCTCAGCTCTTAACTCTCAACTTTCAACTCTCTCAATTAATTTTGAATTTTTATCCTTAAGTGGCAATTGTAATTGTGCAAAAAAAAAAAAAAAAAAAAAAAAAAAAAAGAACTAATTTTTGTATCGCATTCATTAATCGGTAACATTAGTTATTTGAATTAATATTTACTAGTTACTCATTTTTTTACATTAATTATTTCTTAATATATATTAGTTGTTATTGTTTACTCATTATTTTAATTAATTGTTAGTTCATATATATATTTTTACTTACATTACTATGGATCCTAATATTTCTAATTTTTATGTTGATATTGATATGAACCTATTGATTCTCCTTCTAATATACTTAATATCCATCTTCCAACAACATCATCATCATCATCTAGGGGCACGACTGGTAGTGTTTGGGAGCATTTTGAAAAAGTATCAGTAAATAATCATGATGATACAATTACAATTAAAGCGAAATGTAAATATTGTGCACATTTACTTAGTGCTGCATTTGCAGGAGGCCTAGTCATCTAAAAAGTCATACTAACAAACATTTATAAAGTCAACACTCTGATATTAGAACTCAAATGCAATTAGGAGCTTCATTAATTAATAATTTGCAAACATTTTTATATGATCCTATACGTGCACAAAATTCTGTAGTTGATTATATTATTAGAAAATGACAACATTTTACTACTAGTGAATTACGGAAGTTTTGCATCGCAATCTGTTTAGTTTAGTTTTAGAATTATGATTTGAGTGTGGAGTTGTATTTTGAGTTTTGAGTTTTTGAATCATGATTTGAAATGAGAAAATTTGTTTGGTTATAAGCTTTAAAAATAGTTTTGGGATGATTTGTAATTTTTTTATTTTATTTTTGATTGATTGATATATAGAATGTGAGAGAATGTGAGAGGAGAGATGAGAGAGAAAAAGTGATTGATTAATTGAATAATAATAATAATAATAATAATAATAATAATAAAATAAAAAGAGAGGAGTTTTGAAAGTGATTTTGAGTTGTATTTTAAAAATATGTTTGGTTAACATGTTTCATCCAAATCATGATTTAAAAATAGAGTTGAGTTTTAAAAAGTAAACCAAACGTTGCCAAGGTTTTTTCATGAAATACTACTAGAAATAGGATTTTAAAGAAATTTGAGGATATTAAAAGTGAATTATTTGACATTTTCAAAAATTTAAATAAAATAGTTTGTTTAACATATGATTTGTGATCAAATAATGATTTAGAATATCAATATATCACTGCACATTTTATTGATAATGATTGTAAATTAAATAAAAGAATTATTTCATTTAGATTAATTGAACTTCCATACATTGGTCATTTACTTAGAGTAGAAATAAGAAATATATTATATGAGTGGACTTTGCAAAATAAAATATTTACCATTAATTTAGATAAGGTAACATAATACAATCAGACTGTAACCCATTTGAAATAAACTTTACAATTACTTGTTGATAGTGATTTATTTCATATTCATTGTTGTGCTTATATTTTAAACTTCATTGTTAAAGAAGCTATGCATGTATACGTGACTTTTGTACTGGTAATAAAAAATGTTATTGTTACTTTTACGTCTTCTGCTAATCGAATTTCAGAATATAGAAAAATTTATCAACGAAAAGTTATGTCATTTAAAAAATTAATTTTAGATATAGACAGCAGGTGGAATTCAACGTATAATATGTTAAAGAGAACTTGTAAATAAAGAAAAATAATAGATTTATTTTTTACAACAATATCAATAGGTGGAGGTCAAATATATTTTTTGACCAGTGGGCCGGCTTGACTCGAGAATTGGCAAGAGCCCGTAAGGCCCAATTAGGCCGGGCCCAAATTCCAACCCTAGTCATAAGTAAAAAACAAATGAGTCATGCCCAAACATCATATAAGTTATAATTAAAATAATAATACTACATTTAATGGTTATCAACATCTCCGATGTTCAAAAAAAAAAAAAATCTAATATTAAAATTACTAAACTAACCCTTCCATTAATATAGTTAGTCACAAGGGAGTTGGTGTAGTTTAAGAAAAATGGGAAAAGGCAGTGTAATTGTCAGAATCTCAAATTGTATCATAACATGTTTAATTCCATCATGTAACTCTATTAAATTTAATAGAAAATACTATGTAAAATAGGATCTTAAGGATAATATAATAGATCTATTAAATTTAAAGGTGATTTACAGGTAAGTCCCGTTTTAGCAAATAATGGTACATTAAGTCCTAGTTCAAAAACTTTTAACCAGTAAGTCCCATAATCCATTGAAATGATGAAACTACCCTTACCAAATCAAAACACAAAACAAAAATCGTAGATTGACGATTTCATTCACAGTTCATCCCGCCATTTCTCACCCTCGCAGATTTCATTCTCACCTTCATCAATTTTGCCTCACATTTTGTCTCCCTTTATCAATCTCGTCTCAGATTTCACAAAAACAAACTAGATCATCAAACATTCAAACATCCGACCAACCAAAAATGGTGAAAACAAGTAAGATTCAAGTATCTTAAACCCTAGTTTTTACGAAATCTTTCATTTTTGAAACTTTTGTTTTTGATTTCCATTTCAGCTTGAATGTTGAGTTCGAAACTTTCATTTTCGAACCTTTTGTTTTTTATTTCCATTTCAGCTTGAATGTTGAGTTCGAAACTTTTGTTTTGAAACTTTTGTCTTGTTTTTGTTTGTGAATCTGAGAACATTCACTGTAATGCCACAAAAATCATGTTCTCATTCTTTCAATTTAGGTTTCATTGTTGATTTTGGTACGATTGCTGTGAATATTCTCAGATTCTTAGTGAATTTGAGTGAAAAACCCTAGTTAATCATGTTCCATTGCTTTCTATTTAGGTTTCATTGTTGATTTTGGTGCGATTGCGGTAAATATTCTGTAATTCTTAGTGAATTTGAGTCAAAAACCCTAGTTAATCATGTTCTCTTGCTTTCTATTTAAGTTTCAATATTGATTTTGGTGCGATTACGGTTAATATTCTCAGATTCTTAGTGAATTTGAGTGAAAAACCCTAGTTAATCATGTTCCCTTACTTTCTATTTAGGTTTCATTGTTGATTTTAGTGCGATTCCTGTAAATATTCTCAGATTCTTAGTGAATTTGAGTGAAAAACCCGAGTTAATCATGTTCCCTTGCTTTCTATTTAAGTTTCAATGTTGATTTTGGTGCGATTGCTGTTACTATTCTCAGATTCTTAGTGAATTTGAGTGAAAAACCCGAGTTAATCATGTTCCCTTGCTTTCTATTTAAGTTTCATTGTTGATTTTGATGCGATTGCTGTAAATATTCTCAGATTCTTAGTGAATTTGAGTGAAAAACCCGAGTTAATCATGTTCCCTTGCTTTCTATTTAAGTTTCAATGTTGATTTTGGTGCAATTGTTGTTAATATTCTCAGATTCTTAGTGAATTTGAGTGAAAAACCCGAGTTAATTATGTTCCCTTGCTTTCTATTTAAGTTTTAATGTTGATTTTGGTGTGATTGCTATTAATATTCTCAGATTCTTAGTAAATTTGAGTGAAAAACCCGAGTTAATCATGTTCCCTTGCTTTCTATTTAGGTTTCAATGTTGATTTTGTGGCGATTATTGTTAATATTCTCAGATTCTTAGTGAATTTGAGTGAAAAACCCTAGTTAATCATGTTAGCTTGCTTTCTATTTAGATTTCATTGTTGATTTTGGTGCGATTGCTGTTAATATTCTCAGATTCTTAGTGAATTTGTGTGAAAAACCCTAGTTAATCATGTTAGCTTGCTTTCTATTTAGGTTTCATTGTTAATTTTGGTGTGATTGCTGTTAATATTCTCAGATTCTTAGTGAATTTGAGTGAAAAACCCTAGTGAATCATGTTCCCTTGCTTTCTATTTAGGTTTCAATGTTGATTTTGGTGCGATTCCTGTAAATATTCTCAAATTCTTAGTGAATTTGAGTGAAAAACCCTAGTTAATCATGTTCCCTTGCTTTCTATTTAGGTTTCAATATCGATTTTGGTGCGATTCCTGTAAATATTCTCAGATTCTTAGTGAATTTGAGTGAAAAACCCTAGTTAATCATGTTTCTTTGCTTTCTATTTAGGTTTCAATGTTGATTTTGGGGCGATTATTGTTAATATTCTCAGATTCTTAGTGAATGTGAGTGAAAAACCCTAGTTAATCATGTTAGCTTGCTTTCTATTTAGGTTTCATTGTTGATTTTGGTGCGATTGCTGTTAATATTCTCAGATTCTTAATGAATTTGAGTGAAAAACCCTAGTGAATCATGTTCCCTTGCTTTCTATTTAGGTTTCAATGTTGATTTTGGTGCGATTGCTGTTAATATTCTCAGATTCTTAGTGAATTTGAGTGAAAAACCCTAGTTAATCATGTTCTCTTACTTTCAATTTAGTTTTCAATGTTGGTTTTAGTACCATTACTGTTAATGTTTTCAGATTCATATTGAATTTGAGTGAAAAACCCTAATTAATCATCTTCTCTTACTTTCAATTAGGGATTCAGTGTTGATTTGGCTACCATTACTGTTAATGTTCTCAGATTTTTACTGAAATTAAGTGAAAAACCCTAGTTAATTATGTTCTCCTCCTTTCAATTTAAGTTTCAATGTTGATTTTGTTGTGATTGCTTTGAATGGTCTCTTATTCTAATAAATTTGAGTGAAAAACCCTAGTTAATCATATCCTATTCCTTTCAATTTAGGTTTCAATGTTGAGTGTGGTACCACTGCTATCAATGTTCTCATATTTTCAATCAATTTCAGTGAAAAACCTTAGTTAATCATACTCTATTGGTTTCAATTTAGCTTTCATTGTTGATTTTGGCACTACTCCTGTGAATGTTCTCAAATTCTTAGACAATTTGAGTAAAAAAACCTTAGTAAATCATATTCTCTGGTTTCAATTTAGCTTTCAATGTTGATTTTGGTATGATTCCTGTGAATGTTCTCAGATTCTTAGACAATTTGAGTAAAAAACCTTAGCGAATCATATTCTCTTGGTTTGAATTTGGGTTTCAATGTTGATTTTCGTATGATTGTTGTTAATGTTCTCAGATTCTAAGTCAATTTGAGTGAAAACCCGGACTTAATCCATATTCTCTTGATTTCAATTTAGGTTTCAATATTGAGTTTGACATGATTGTTGTGAATTTTCTCAAGTTTTCAATCAATTTGACTGAAAACCCTAGTTAATCATGTTCTCTTGCTTCCAATTTAAGTTTCAATGTTGATTTTGCTGCGATTGCTGTGAATGTTCTCATATTCTGAATCAATTTGAGTGAAAAACCCTACTTAATCATATCCTATTCCTTTCAATTTAGGTTTCAATGTTGAGTGTGGTACCATTGCTGTCAATGTTCTCATATTTTAGCTTTCATTGTTGATTTTGGTACGATTCCTATGAATGTTCTCAGATTCTTAGACAATTTGAGTAAAAAAACCTTAGTGAATCATATTCTCTTGGTTTCAATTTGGGTTTCAATTTGAATCAATTTGAATAAAAAACCCTAGTTAATCATATCCTATTGCTTTCAATTTAGGTTTCAATGTTCAGTGTGGTACCATTGCTGTCAATGTTCTCATATTTTCAATCAATTCGAGTGAAAAACCTTAGTTAATCATATTCTCTTGGTTTCAATTTAGCTTTCATTGTTGATTTTGGCACGATTCCTGTGAATGTTTTCAAATTCTTAGACAATTTGAGTAAAAAACCTTAGTGAATCATATTCTCTGGTTTCAGTTTAGCTTTCAATGTTGATTTTTGTACGATTGTTGTTAATGTTCTCAGATTCTTAGTCAATTTGAGTGAAAACCCGAACTTAATCATATTCTCTTGATTTCAATTTAGGTTTCAATATTGGGTTTGACATGATTGTTGTGAATTTTCTCAAGTTTTCAATCAATTTGACTGAAAACCCTAGTTAATCATGTTCTTTTGCTTCCAATTTAAGTTTCAATGTTGATTTTTGCTGCGATTGATGTAAATGTTCTCATATTCTGAATCAATTTGAGTGAAAAACCCTAGTTAATCATCTTCAATTGCTTTCAATTTAACTTTGAATGTTGATTTTGTTTTTATAGCCATGAATGTTATCAAATTTAGACTTCATGAGAATGACATTGGATTGATTCTTTTAGGACACATTTTTAGTGTTTATATCTTGTCTATGTTGATTTTCCGCACAGGAAAGCAACTCATGAAAACCCCAAGACTAAAAAGTAATGCAAAGAAAACGATAAGAAAGCATAAAAAATCAACTTCAATGGATAAAAAACAAAAGGGAAAGCGTAGAGAATGGAGATTAACTTTCAAATCAAACATGGGGACAATAGTGAAGCTATTATAGCACATCAAACTTAGGAATGAGCATATTAATGGCTTGAAGAAAACCCCATTTTGGTTATTGTTTGATGCAATATTGAAAAACAAGATGAATTATAAACAATGCAGAAAATATGATGACATTGCATTGAAAATAATTCAAACATACCAGTTAGGCAGCAGTGGTTCTTTCCAGTTAGGACCAGAAACTGTAAAGCTAACAACAAAAGACATCAAGTCCATCTTCGGTATATCTTGTGGACATGAGCCGATGTATCTTGGTTATGGAAATAAAAGTATATCATCATTTCTGACAAGAAGATCCATACAAACTGAAAGGCTATCGAGCACAACCATCATAGACTTGTTGCAAAAAGCATTGAAAGGCAAGAAGAAAGAAGACACTGAAGATGTGATAAGGATGCTGTGCATGTATACTTGTTTGAAGCTTTTTTTCTCTACATCAGGAACAACAGTTGGATGGGTATTTCTTAATTACATGGAAGACATAAACTCAATAAGAAAATACAATTGAGTAGAAGCAATAAGGAACACACTGTTGTCTTCAATTGAAAAATACCACAAAAATCCAGCAAAAGTCACAGGATGTGTTATGGCTCTCTTAGTAATTACATCTTTACTCTATTCTATTAGTTTTTTGTTAATAACAGATAACGTATGAAAGTCATATCACTACATCAGCTGACAACAAGACAGGTCACATCCTCATCTCATTTGAATTTCAATTCAAGTTGGGAAAAATCCCTATTTTTATACACTGAATTATTACTGAGAAACTTTTTAGTTTCCTAAACTTCAATTATTTCAAAAACTAATATCTATTGTATGTTGACCTACAGGTAACTAGTGCTCAATTGAGTGAGGAAAGTGATGAAGAACTTGATGACACTGAAGAAGAAGAAAAAGAAGATGCTGAAAATACTGAAGATGAAGAACAAGAAGATGCTGAAGAAGAAGAACAAGAAGTACAAGAACAAGAACAACAAAAACAAGATGCTGAAAATCTTGAAGAAGCAGCAAAAGATGATGAAGAAGAAGAAGATGGTCAATATGCTGAAGAGTGCCACCAAGAACAAAAGTCAGCAAATGAAGACTTTAATGGCTTCTGCAACATTATACTCAATGATGCACCACAGGGAGAAGAACAAATTCATCAACAAACACTTGAGAAACTTCAAACTGAGAAGAACAATTTGCAACTTGACAACACAGTGAAGACTATCTACATAAATAAACTTGAAGAGGATAACAGGCTACTCACAGCACAAATATAGCAATTGAAAGATGAAAATTCTCGATTGCATAACCAATTGGTTGAAAAAGAGGTCCATGAGATAACCCAAGAAGTTTGTGGAGTAAAACATTCTGGGACAGATGCAAAGAATGAAGGTCATACAATAAACGATGAAAATTCTCAAGTGCTGCAAAAAGAGGTCAATGAAAATTCTGAAGTGGTGGACAAAGAGCTCCATCAGAAAGAGGTTCGTGAGATAACGTAACATCCTTTTGCAACAAAACATTGTGAGACAAATACAAATGTGAAAGATTGTCAAAATTCTCAGTTGCAGAATCAGTTAGTGGAGGAAGAAGTCCATGACTTAACCCAACAAGTTTGTGCAATAAAAGCCGATGATCTGACAGAATCAAGACAAACAAATCTATAGAATTCCATGATTAAAAATATCAAAGCTAAAGTAAGGAAGACTACTGAGATATCAGATTATGAGTGTAGAGGCAAGAAAGTTAAAATTGAGAAAGAGAAGGAACACAAAGATGAGACAATTTCAAACAAGTATGCTGTGGCTCAATTGCTACCTCCTGAAGATAAATATAAACTACAAATTCTTTGGAAAGAAAAGCAAACAGAATCAAGGTATAATCTTACATAAATCTTTCAATTTTTCATGTAGTACAAATATATGAAATGAAATTGAGAAATAGCTCTGTTTTCTAAAAATATTTTGACTTAATTATTAACACATTTTTTACTGTTTTGTAGTGCTTGTATATGGTTTGGCACAAGATATAACAATTGTGTGTTTATTAATGATATCAAGAACTTGGTAAAAGGGACAGACATATCCAGCTGTGTACATATAATATTTGTAATATTTTAACATTGAAAAACTTCTCATTAATTTGTTAACATCACTTTTGTGTTTCAATTTGATAGACAATTGATGCATATGCTGAGATTCTTGAAAGAGAACCACAAGCACAGAATTCTGGTGATGGAGCAGAGCACAATAGCAAGTCTTTCATACTGTCAAGTCTATATTGGGTAAGGAATAAATGTGCATGTGTCAATTCTGTACTTTATCTTCCGTTCAATTTTGGTTTCAAAGCACATTTTTTGTGCTTGTTATCATTGTTGTGAATGTTCTCAAATTTTGATTTTGGTATCATTGCTGAGAATATACTTAGATTTCAAAACAATTTGAGTGATAAATCGTAATTAATTATGTTTTGTTCCTTTTCATCGACATTTGAATATTGAGTTCGTACCATTACTGTGAATATTCACATATTTTTTTTTTGTAAAAAACAACCAATGTTGAAGAAGAAAACTTCAGAACAAAGGAAAAAGATTTCAAAAAATACTTTGCAAGAATCCCTCCCATGGAGATACATCCATATCCCCATCCACAATTTCAATCATTGGACATTACTTGTTATCGACAAACACTTGGGGACTTGGAAATATTTCAACTCTTTGAGACCAAAAAAAGGAAAGGACAAGCACTACAATGTTGCAAATCAACTGATAAGAACAATTTCAGATTACCATTACAATAATCAGATGTAAATCATTACATACTTTATATTGATGTTTTTTACAGCAAAAAATCATCCATCAATACATGAAGGATACACCTAGTCAAGCAGAAAAAGCATGGAATCCTGATGTCAAGATTGAATCAGTCAAAGACAGCTCTCAACAAGAAGCAATGACGTATGTTAATTTATTCTAACTAACAAATTTTAATATCTTTTTCAAAAAATTTTGTTTTTTCCCTAACTATGTCAAAAATGATTTCTGTAGCAATGACTGTGGAATTATTGTTTGCTATATCATAAGACAATACATGAGGCATCAACCAATTCCAAACACATTACCACCAGGCACATCCACAAGACTCAAAGCAGACATGGTACATGAGTTCCTCAGTGATCCACAAAGATCAATCAGAGTCAAGTAGAGTCAAGATTGCAACATTCAATGAAATCTTTTTTGATGTGTAACTCAATGAACTCTTTTTTGCAACACTCTGATACAATGACTAATGTTTTTGTTAATAGTTCCAAGCATATTACCTAACAAACATATTACAATTTCTATGATGTGTAATGGAATATTTTGTCATACTCTCAAAGATATATGAACCCGAGCTTTGTTGATGTTTTTGTCCATATTCTCAGTTTCTATTATCGTGTTCCTCATACTACTATATGGGAAAAGTGAAAATAGTATTACATGTGAAAATAGTGGACACAAGACTTTACTGTATCACAATCAGTGCTTTGTTGATGTTTTTGTTTACATTTTCAGTTTTTATGCAGTGTTTTGTTGCCTCGCAATATTATCACAATCACTTATTTTCAAAGTTAGAAACTTTAAAACTGAGAATATTTTCAGTTTTATACAGATCACTCAATTTTCAAACAACAATATTATCACAACAATTTATTTGTTGCCTCACAATATTATGACAATTTGAAAAATTAAAATTCAAAACAAAGAATATTTTCACTTTCAGTCCACTGTTACTTTAATCAAAACATAGAGCATTGACCACATCTATTTAGAATATTAATTCACATTCATTCAATTGATCACATTTATAACTAGTTCCAATTCATAACAAGAGCCTCACACTATTATCACAAAATCAGCTATTTTTAACTAAAAACTTAAATTGAGAATGTGTTTACTTTTTATACAGTATTCACATAATCTTCAAAACAAACATTCAACAGTCAAGTTTATTTCCGAAAGCTAACCAAACAATATTATCACAAACAATTTCAAAATTAAAATTTGAAACTAAGAATATTTTCACTTTCAATTCAATGTCACTTTATTCAAAACATAGAAGATTATTACTCAGCGCTCAACAGTACAAACTGCTACTTCAAGAAATTTATGAATACGAAATGTTTACAATCACAAAGCAGCTACAAAAAATCACAAGGCCTCCTTACACGATTTCTTATTGTAATTGCCAACCTTCCCACATCTACTATAAGTAATTTGCCTTACTTTCTCACCATTCGAACAAATCCTCTTCTTATTTGGCCTTCCTGGTTGCTTCTTAGACAAATGAGGAAGAACAACTTCACTATCACCATCAACATCACAATCTGGTTTCCAAAATGAAGGAATAGGATATATAGGAAAAGAATAGGACTCTTGATAACTTTGAACGTAGAAGTATTGATCAACAAATAAACTCAAATCATGTCCACTCTTTTGTATAGCACCAACTGCATGTGCACATAGAAACCCTTTCAACTACCACTTGCCACAAGAACATATTCGTCTACTAATGTCAACTGAAAGAGATGGATTTGAATGCACCTCATAGACATCATTTCGAGATGAACTAACAATCCATGGCCTCGAAGTATTAAAACCATCATACAACTTGGACTCTATTTTAGGGCATATCAAACCATTCCATTTATTAACAAGTTCCCTCCTCTTAGCAATTTTCCTCATTAACTTAATTCTTACACTATCAATCAACTTTGTGATAGGCAAGTGGCGTTCCTCTCATATCCACGAATTGAAAGATTCAGCTACATTTGACCACATCTCTCTAAAGCGTTGCCCTCGAAAATATGCATTACTCAAATGATCATATGGTATGTCATCTAAAAACTTTTCAACTCTTGACCCACCTTCAGTCTTTAACTCAACCAAACATTGATGAAATGTTTCTTCAGTTGGAGCATATGCACATTTCCCAAACAGAGTGATCAGCTTTTCTTTCAATCCATGAAACATACCACGCAAATAATGCCTCAAGTTCATCTTCAAATGATATAAACAATAAGCATGGAAAGCCATTGGGAAAACCTTTGGCAACACTTCAACTAATCCAAGGTTATGATCTGACACAAATGTAATATTTCGTTCTGGTGAAACAATTCTACTCAAATGCTCCAAAAACCAACGCCAGTTATCTTTATTCTCTGAGCCAACAACTACAAAACAAATAGGAAAGAACCCTGCATGTACAAAACAAAAAAAATGAAAATATTCTATTATTTTTAGAAAATGGTAACACTTTAACATTCAAAATATCAAACACTAAAATGCATAACTGAAAAAATAAAAAAATGCATATACAACAATATTATATAAAATTTAAAACATTCAATCATATTTCTAAACTGAGAACTTTCTCAATTTCAGAATTGAGAAAACAGATTTCTTATGTGCCTTGATTTCCATCTTTTCCTGTAGCAGCAAGTAAATTTCCTCTAAATCTTCCCTTCAAAAATGTGCCATCAAGGAATAAGAGAGGTCGACAATAATTAAATCCACTAATGGAACCATGAAAAGTAACAAATAATCTCTTAAACCGTTTAGTATCATTGTGTAGACTGCCCGGAACTCCGCTCCGCGCGCGAGGGCGCGAATTGTTATTCTTAACTACTATAGTTTGGACTCATGTCATGGTTCTGAATCTAATCTCACAAAGTGCAATGTGAGACTGATAAATCACCAAAGAGTCCAAATTTGGCAAATCGTTTTGGAAAATCGATTTTAATCAAGAAGTGCAAAAAATGGATTGCTTTGCCAGATTTCAGAGTCGCCACCTAAATATTTTATTTTGGAAAATTTAGGAAACCCTGACTCGTGCCGAAGGCCACGTGTCCGTCATCACCAAAATTGCCTCGGCTCGGGAACTTGGGTACGAGAGGGGAAGGTCATGCAATGAGCACCCCCACTTGCCTGATCAAAGATCGGCCTCTACTAACAAGATATGTTGTTTTTGAAAACACATGTGTTCTTATTCCGGTTTATTAGCTAGCTTACTATGTGATGCGCACAACATACAAGTATAGACTCAATCACGCGGATTGGAACAAAACAACTCATGTTTGTTTTTGAAAGTGGTTTTAAGATGTGGATTTGCCACCCTCAAGTGGGCTTAAAAAAACATGATTTTGCCATTTCAAGTGGGCTTAAAAAACTCACAATCATTGAGTTGTTCCAATTCAGGCAATCAAGCCTCCATCTATAGGCATTCAAGCAGTTATAGCAGTTAAGCACATAGCCTCATGGCAAGCATGCTAAACACGACAACACTTATACGCATGCAAGGATGCTAAAGCATAAACACTTACCTAATACTCCGAACAAAAAAAGAAGCTAGTTAGTAATCAATGCATGATCCTAGCTATGTTAAGAATGCCTAATGCAACACATGCAAAAATGCGACTAAGATGGGCTCGGCTATTCTAAGATGTCATGTGAATGCGACTAGATAACATGTATTCAAATTGGTATTGAAATACAATGCAGTTAGTATGATGCGCCGAGCTCGGTGCATGCAAGACAGATGAATGATGCAAACATGCGAGCATAAGGATGCTAATTGAAACATGCCCTAGAACTAACCATCGAAAGTTAGTAAATAAAAAGGAGAAAGAAATGGGGGTTGGAAGACATGCATTACACACACGCACACTTATTACAACAGTTGTGCCCTCTCGACGGAGGGTCTAAATAATAAGCTAACTAGCTAATCTAAGCTAAGTAAAATATTATTACAAAACGAAACTAATTAACTAATCATAGTTAACTAATTATTACAAAACAAATGAATGGCTAAACACATTAACTAATTAAGTACAAAACCATTAAACTAGCTAACTAAGCGAAGCAGATAAATAAAGCATTAAGAAGAGGCCCTCGAAGCGAGGGGTGCATGCATGCTCGGTCGCCTCATTCGGAAATCCATCGCCATGCCCCAAGTTGCCTCTGTTTGCAATTGATCTCAAAACTTTGCACAAAGCTCCAGATAGCTTCTACTCCATCATGGGCACCTCTAGGGACATGGCCAACCACTTTATGGTGGTCTAGACCACCTGCAGACCAGCCAAGTATGCTGCAGACCAGAAAAATTGGTCGGCCAGCCACTTCTACTGGTCGACTGACCAGAAAATCCTACACACTTCCAGATTGTTGCAACAGAGAGGAAGAAGGGGCATGGCAGTGTATTAGCAAGGTATGTGTGCACAACCACTCTCCCTATCGTTTCTCAAGCTTAAGAGAGTGTGGTTCCCAACTCTTGGGCCACCAACCGAGCATCGCAATGCACGATGGCCGAGAAGCCAAGATTGCACAATCAATATGAATGAATGCACAAGGAAAACACATAAAGCCTCAAACTCTATCGTGCATGATCAAGAGGGTCAGCGACCGAGAATTGAGGCACGTTTCATCACTGCAAGTATGAAACGTCCCTCGTTTCTCGTGTTTGGATTAACTCCCTATCCAAACACAATGCAATGCATGCACACACAATACAATGCGACAAGCATGCAAATATCATAGAATGCAACAAGCATGCAACAACATGCAAAATGGACTTAAACCGAATATGGACAGACCTCAATCATGCCCAAAACAGTGGCCAAAACTCAACAAAACCTAGGCACAAAGAGCATGAAATGCACATTCAACTCATGGCTCGCAAGCAAAGCATAAAGGCACAACTCTTAAGCGCAATTAAAGAGTGACATGCATGCGAATATGGCAATGCTACATGCTCTGAAATGAGGTGTTAAATGATGCCAAATCATCCAAACAACACAAATGAGGCATGCTAGAAGGCCTAGAGCATGAGGCTAGTTAAGAGCAATACACAAGGAGCATGCAATGCTAAGCTTAAACCACTGAACCAGCTCTAGAAAGAGCTTAACCATGCCAAGTTAAGGGTCAAGAACATGCTGAAATGGAGCTCAAGAGCTTAGGCAAACATGCATGCACATTGGCTCACAAACAAGGCATGAAGGCACAACTTTGAAACACATTGAAATAGTGAAACATGAGAGAGAGTATGGCCACATTACACACACTGAAATCATGTTAGAGATGAGGCCAAAGCATGCAAACAACTCAAGTAAGCCATGTTAGAGACCATGAAACTTAAAGCTAGTAAGCAAAAATGCACTAAGGCTATACAAAGCAAAGCATGCATGACCCAAAGCACTTAAAACAGAGCTTAAGCATGGCAAAATATGGACCAAATCATGCTGGAGTGTAGTCAAAATAGGCTAGAATGAAGGTCCAAAGTGTAGAGCATATTAGGCTAACAATGTAGAATTACACTACAAGTGTATGGAATACTCAAGAGACAACCAAACCAGCCAAAAATAGAGTCATATCTGGTTCCAAAAGTCACCAAAACAAGCTTAAACAAAGCCACAAAGAAGTGTAAACACATGCTTATTTGATAGGCCCTCTATGCATACAAACAAGACAAGAGGATGGGGGGGGACCACTCCCTCTCATTTCAGGCCTCAAAACCATATTTCCACCACTAAAAATCCACTAGATTTCAGTGGTTAAAAAATCCAAGAGAAGGTGATCTCAAAGGCTTAAAGAGAGAGCTCAAAACAATGCAAAATAAGGCACAAAAGGGGGTGGACCACCCCAACACTAAAGAGGCCTCAAACAAACATTTCAAACACTGGAAAATAAAGCTTTTTACAGTTGAACACTAAGCCAAACAAAGCATGAAAAGATGGCTAAAAGAGTAACCAAAACAAAGCTTAAGAAGGGGAAAAGGGGTTACCCTTTGAAGCACTGCAACAACAGCACCTTCTACAACCCAAAACCATCTTTTAAGACCTAAATACCACCTCTAAGAGTCTCAGCTCAGAGTTGGTGGTGTGTGGCTAAGAGTTGTAGTGCAAAAGTGAAGAAACAACACACTTTAAGGCACCAATATAGAGAGAGAGAGACGGGAATATAGAGAGGGAGATATATGTATAGCTCTAAAGGAGTTTTTCTGAACCTGGAGAATGGAGGGAGAGCCTCCCTTTTATAGAACTCTAAGCTTCAAGCTTCTTGGGGAAGTTAGAAGCTTGGTTAAATCCCTCCATACACGTGTATAGAGGATGTAGTCTGTGCCCTCCAGTTGGCACAGCTAGCATCCATAGACTCTGTAAAATCTTCAGGAAAGCTACCGACCACTTAAAGTGGTCGGCCAGCTACTTACACTGGTCGGTCGACCAGTGGAAGTGGTCTCCAAGGAGACAAAGTGGTCGGCAGGGGGGAAAGGTGGTCTCCACCAAGAAAGCAAGGTGGTGGCATGGTGGGAGACCACTTTTGGTGGTCCAAAGGCCACCAAGACCAGTTGGCCGACTAGAAAGCTGGCTGGTGGGAAGAAAACTGGTTTTCAGGGAGAGAAACTGGTCTCCCACCCTCATTCCACATTCCAAGCAAGGAAAACAAGGTTTGTGCCAAAAACAAACCAAAAAGGATGCGAGACAAGAGTCCGGGGGTCGAGGCACACAGCTGGAAGCCTCGAAAACTAGTCTACGGGCGCCAAAAGTGGTCTCCGACCACAAAAAGGTGATCTCCAAGACGTCTGTGCCCCTCTAGACCAGGGCAACAAGGCGTGGTCTTAAAGCCAGGCCAAAAGGAGAACGTTAAGCAGTCTCGAGACAAGGTGCGCGACTGAAGGCTCTGAAAACTGGAAACTGGTCTCCAAGAGGGAAAAGTGGTCTGCGACCACAAAAAGGTGGTCTCCAAGACCTCTGTATCCCTCTAGGCAAGGTCAACAAGGCTTGGTCCACAAACCGAGCCAAAACACAAAGAGTTCAGAGGCCCGGAGGCAAGGCACTCAATCGAGAACTCCGAAAACTCGAAACGAGCACGACATGCACAATCACCGCGTGCTCCAACAATGACGTCGGAGTCTTAAGGTCGGTCAAAAATGGGGTGTCTACACATCATCACACTCAAACTCAATGTAACTCCTTGGATTGCAACTCTTTGCAACATCCACATACTATCTTAACTGGTCAAATGACATTAACTAGTCTCCAAAAATCTCACATTTTGCTTTCTCTACCCCCAACCAAGCTTGATGATAACTAACTCTCAACTCATACACCAACTTAAAATCCCGAACAACATGAACTGGACATGTCAATGGATTATCATGAACACCTTCAACAATCCAATTAACAACTAAATCATAACTCATACGAGAATGATTCATCGTATGTACTTCAGCGCACCACATGTGTGGACATTGTTCAACTTCCTTATATAAAAGAACCCATTAGCATTCTCCACTCTACCATGAACATTCCAAATACAACCTTTTGTCTCTTTAAACAAACATTGTGCGGTAACATGAACTTTATCATTCTTAACAAATATGAACTCAAATCCACACTCAAAAGAAAACTTCGACAATGCATTACGAAATTCAACAATTCCACCTTCAAATTTCTGTCCTACATGTGTAATACTAACTGCCCAACCAGCAGACAACAGTACTTTTTCCTTGTGTCGACAAAAAGATGATAACATATCAACCTCTTCTTTAACCTCCAACCTCGAATTCCTTTTGGAGGATGTGGATGCTCTGTTTGACAAGTTCACAGACTTACTGCTGTCATGAGACAACGCAATATCACAAACTTCAAGATCCAACATTGACTCTCTTTCTCCATAATCCAATCTTTTGTTGAGATAACCACAATCAATGGTTGAGTCTTTTACTCTCACAACAACATCAATACACTTTGAATCACAATACACAACTAATGCCAACAACAAATCTAACTCCTCATTGTTGTCCAACGTACAATTAGAATGTCCAGGCAATGAGTAAGATAGACAAATATTATCAAACTGCAAATTATCCCATTTCAAACATAGCTTCTCAACCAACTGATCATATGTAATATTTTGATCAATCTTAATTGCAAATGTGCAACCATTATACTTGCACAACAAAAAAATAGGCGCACTCGTACAACCTTCACTCATCTTTCAATCTAAACAAGAAAAAAAGATCGCATCAATAAAAACCAGAACAAATATGTCATAACAATACTAAGAACTTTCTCAGTTTTCACAAATACTTCATAACAATAAACACCAGAACAAAAAACTTCATAACAATACAAATACTTCACAAATCACATTTTCAATTCATAAAATAAATAACCAAATCGAGAAATCATCCAATAAATCACGTCTTCAATTGGTAAAAATAAAATTATTCAACATATTCTCATAAATAAATTCAATCAAAACTAAAGAAAATTCTAAAAAAACATAATATACAAAATCGAAACAATACATACCTACAAACCAGATCGAAGATCAAATATCCAACAAATCAATTCTTCAATTTATAAATCGAAATCACACATAACAAACTCCAATAGATTTGAACTCAAAAAGCGAACCAAACTAAGAAATCCTTCAAGATCCTTTCCTATTCGAATCAAAATCGAGAAATCAATTACGTATAATAACGAACCAAAGCAATAAATCCTTCAAGATCGTTCACGATTCGAATCTTCAGCTACTTCCATAAATGATCTGTTAATTGATTTCTTTTTTCTTTCTAGTAAATAACATGAATGGAATTTTATATACAATTGTTTATGTTAAAGGGCAAACACGTTTTTTTACCTACAAATGGGACTTATTGGTTCAAAAAAATTTTGATAGGACCTAAGCTACAACCAAACATGTTGATAGGACTTTTAGGTAATTATCTCTAAATTTAATAGGTCTCTTTTCTTCTATTGGTGGTAATTTGATCTTTTCATTTACTATTTTGAAGTCAATCTATACTAATAATAATAATAATAATAATAATAATAATAATAATAATAATAATAATAATAATAATAATAATAGAATTTAGTTTTTTGAAACTAGAGAACTGAAATTGATTTGAAATTAAACAAAATTTATGAATAATTTCATTTAGTAAAAATTAATTTCATAAAATTTAACTTATGAGAGAAAACTTTAATGTTTCCATGCATTTAATAGTTCAATTAATTCAGGAAATTATGAAACGAGCCTAAGATGATGATACCATGATACCTATCCTTTTTTTTTTTTTTTGAAAAGAAAAAAGGAAAATCCTATTTTTGTATTAATGATTTTTTTATAATTATTTTTCTTTATAAATATTATAACTTTTGAGTGTATTTATATTAAATTTATCTAAAGCTATATATATATATATATATTTATATTTATATCTAAAACTAAAAAATTGTGACTAAGATTTGAAAAAAAAAATCACTTAAAAAAATATGAATAAAAATAAAAAGAAATTTTAAAAACTAAATCTAGTCTTTTGGAATCTTGTGTATTTTAGACGACAATTGCCAGCATAAATGTTTGTGACAGCAGTGAAAATAGGTTGACCGTAACATCGAGTACTGCTCTTATTAGACCAATAAGTTCACTTATTAGGACCTACACGTAAGTACCCCTTTTAATAATTCAATGAGATATGTTTCCATTTTTTTTTATCACCTATGTAAATATTTATGATTGGTTTTTTATTTAAAAATAATTATTAACAAAATAATAAAAATAAATAATATATTATCATATACTTTGTAATATAAAAAATAAAAAAAAAAAGTGATATATAACAATCATCTGATCTAAAATGTGATGTGTTGAATCCAAACTCAACATAAAACACTAGTAGGTATTATCTCATCTTTCATGTTAGAATCACATGTTCCAAAGTTCATAAGAAAGGTTTAATTTTATTTTTTAGTCCTTAAATTATGAGTCTTGTGTTTTAAGAAAAATTAGTGAAACATCCATTTTTAATTTTGGGTAGTAGGAGAGGTCAAATACATTTTTTCTTATTAGTTAAGGTCACAGGCAAATTTCTATGTAACGAGCAAGAATTTCTATGAAGCTAAAATTTCTCTTTGAAGGACTAAAATTTCTCTGTGAAGCTGGATTTTTTTTTTGTGAAAGTGTTGATGTGATGTCCCGGGTATATCACCTGCTTCATCCTTCTTTTAATTTCATTAAATTTCCTATTTCAGGTTTTAATTCGAGGCCTTGTCAACCGTGTGGGCTTGTCACACTTCATATTCTTGTGTATTGTGATCCTAGACTATTCCTAGGTTTGATTTTTTTTTTCTTGTTTTGACTATGGAGGCAAACTGGGGTGGAGAAAAACCTAGTTAAATTTAGAATTATTTTCTAGTAAACAATCGTGCACGTGCAGGATGGGGGCCGCACATGTGAGGAGTGGGGTCGCCCGTGTGGTGAGAGGCGAGTTCTAAGGCTCAACTACTAGAATAAAAGCACATGCAACAGGAGGAAATCCCACGTGCGGAAGGGAAACATCGCACGTGTGGCCTAGGGCCCACACATGTGGAAGGAAGGCGGCTATAGTTTGCTTTTCGTGCTCCTCGCAGGGGTTTAGTCTCCTCGGATACAATAGTCCTATAGTTCGGACTCCCGTGTGCAGACACCCCATTTTTGACCGCCCTTAAGACTTAGGCATCACTGATTGGATCATTCGATGGTGCCGGCTATGCAGTGCAAAGGTTCGATTTCTTTAGCAAGGAGAGCGTCAAATCCCAACCTTACACCCCATTTTTGGACTAACGATTTTAGACCTTAAAACCCTCTCTTTCAAAATATTTTTGAAACAAAGTTCCTACGATGTTCCGAGGCTCGCATTTCGTTAAATGTTGCGCTTTTCGGTAAACCGCGTAAGGACATAGTGGAATAAATGATGGAGAGGTGAACTCTTTGAAAAAATCTTTAAAACATCTTGTTTAGAGGTTTGGGGTTGAAGAAAAGAGAAGAGGAGAGAAGAAACCAATTTGAGGGAGAAGATGGGCATAAACCGTTGAGAGAGAGTCGAGCAACCCTCGCTAAATTGGGCCTATCCATTTGTACATTTAGATTTCAGCTATGAGGCCACCACCGTTGGAAAGAAGACTTCCGGGGCTACATTTTACACTCAAGAATCTCCTAACGCCGAGTCTGGATGAGGGAGATATGGCTGGTTGAAGTTGGGCATCAATCCGATTGAGTTGAAACTGAGCAGTCTTCACTAAACGAGGTATATCTCTTAGCACACTTGGAATTTTTATGTGAGGCTTCCACCATTGGAAAGATTACTTCCGGGGCTTCAATTTAGGCACATGAATGACCTGAAAAGGAGTCCAGATGAAGGAGTTATGCTTGTTTGAAGTCGGGGACTGGGACCAGTTTTTGCTGTCGGCCATTGGGGGAGTGTGTCGGCCACTAATGGCCTTTGTCGGCCATATGTCTTCCAAAAGGGGGTTCTGGTCAGCCAGAAAAGTGGCTGGTCGGCCACTGGAAGTGGCCGGTCAACCACCACAAGTGGCCGGTCGGCCACCCATGTCCAAAAAGCTCAGAATTTGCAGATCTTTTGCTCCAGCTGTTTTCAGATTGCTCCAGCTATCCCAATTCAGATATTTCAACCCAAGGCTCTTATATTGCTATATATTGAAGCTATATCTCTCATATTGCAAGGTGGACAAGTTTTGGAGCCTCTCTCTCTAAAATCCCTCTCTCGCTACAAATTTTTGTGAGCAAAATTTCAGCTTCTCTCTCTAGAAGCATCTCTCTCCTCCTATTTTGTGCTTAAAAGTGGGAAATCTCTACATATTTGCACACAACCCCTTAGTCAAATTATACTACCTTGTGGCTAAGGTTCTTGGAGGTCTTATTTGAGCTCTCAAAGCTGGTTTTAGCTCAGAGTTGAGGCTGTTTTTGCTGTTTTGCTTCAAAGGTATAAGACTTACCCTATTTAAGCTTGTTTTGCATGCTTGTTTTGCCACCTTTTCAAACTGTTTTTGGCCTTGTTTTCAACTACGAAAACCTCCATTTTTCAGTCCTAAAAATGGTGGCTTAAGGTCATTTTGTGTTAAGGGGTTGTGTCCCCTTTCTTATTGCTTATTTGCATAAGCCTTTGCATCATCTTATAGCATATTAAAGTCAAACTTTTTGGGCCTTTAAACCACTGAAATTCAGAGGTATTTCAGTGGTGGAAAGTATGCTTTGATGTCCAAAAAAGAGGGGGTTGGCCTCCCCTCCTTGTGTCTTGTTTCCATGCTTAGTTAGCATCACATGGTAGCATGTTTTTGTGGCATAACCTAGCTTCTTTCCAGCATATTTTTGCCTCTGATTTGGCATGTTTTAGGACTGTTTTGGGCTGGTTTGGTCCTTTGAGTCTTGCCTTGTATCCTTGTTGTGCAATTGTGCTTAAGGGTCTAGTTTGTGCTATGTGTTAGCCTCTCATTCTAGCTCTTTCTAGCCTACTTCAAGCATGTTTAGAACTTCATTTAAGTTGTTTTAGGACTGTTTTGGGCTGTTTGTCCCTTATGAACCTTGTATTATATAGCTATAGTGCAAATGCCTTCATTAGCTCATTGTTTTGAGGCCTCTAACATGTCTTGCATGAGATGGTTGCATGCCATAGCATCATTTAACATGTGATTTCAGTGCATAAACCTCTATCACACTCTCACATATATCACTCTTTCATTGCGTTTGAGAGTTGTGCTTTAAGCCTTGCTTTGAGCCTTGCTTGCGAGCTAACAAATAAGCATGCTTTTCTTGCTTTCTATGCTTCAATTCCAGCATGATTTAGCCACTGATTTGGCATGTTTAAGCTCTGTTTTGAGCTGGTTTGGTTGTTTGAGCTTGATACTGCATGCCCCTCGTGTAATACTCTTCACTAGTTTGATGCTTTTTGGCTATTAACATGTTGTGCATATGTTGATCGCATGATTTAGTATCTTGAGCATGCCATTTCAGCACAAAAAGTCTGCAACCTCCCTCTATTCTTCACTTTTTATCTTGCTTTGAAAGTGGCCTTGAGCCCCTTGATGGCTTGAGTGTGGAATTGAGGCTCTCATGCCTAATGGTTTTAACTCTCTTTTGAGGGTTTCTACTAACCAACAGCATGAGACCTCTTTCATGCTCAAGGTACTTGTGGCTTAGGCCATCTTTCCAATTACTGGACTTTCACATTTGACTTAACCGGTTAAAGGACTAATCGGTAATGCTAAAATGTGTAAATAAAATGAAACAAGTAAAACTTGTGCAAGATAAGCATTTGTGTTGCATTGCATGTGTTTGGATCGGACGTTAATCTAAACACAAAAAATGTGGGACGTTTCATACTCAAAGTGACGAAACGTGTCACATTTCTTAGTCACCGCCACCCTTGATCATACATGATAGGGTGGTGGCTATTCGAGTCTTATGTGTGCACTCACTAAGCTTGTACAAGCTTGGTTTTTGGGCCATCATGCATCGAGATGCTTGGTTGGTGGCTTGAGAGCCGAGTGCCACTCTCCTTTGAGCTTGAGACATGATAAGGAGGTGGCCGTACATTCATTTCCTTGTAAATACATTGTCTTGCCTCTATTATTCTCTGTTGCAGCAAAATCAGAAGTCTGGAAAAAGGACTGGCCGACCGACCACCTGAGGTAGCCGACTGACCAGTGGTGGTGGTCGACAGCCACTTTTGGTGGCCAACCGACCACCAGTCCATTTTTGGTGCAAAAATGTTCCTGTTTTGAGGCAAAGGCGGTCTGAAGTTGGTACAATGTTCAGAAAAAAGAGACGGGTGCAAACAGAGACAACCGATGGCAAGGTGATGGATTTTCCGCGATGACGCCAACTGGGCATGCATGTCTCCCTCGCTCGCGAGGCCATTTAATTCATTTAATTAGTTAGAGTAGCTAATTATTCAATTCATTTTGTAATACTTTAATTAGCTTAGCATTAGCTAGCTGTTCAATTTGGTTTGTAATAATTAATTAGCTAAGCATAGTTAATTAGTTGGTTTGTAATAATTAGCTTAGCTTAGCGTAGCTTAGCTTATTTATTTGGATCCTCCTTCGTGAGGGCGCAATGTTGTAATAAGGGTGCGTGTGTGTGTGGATGTCTTCCAACCTCACGTCTTTCTTCCTTTCATTTAATTGCTTTCGATGGTTAGATTAAGGGCATATTTCAATTTGCATACCTTATGCTTGTATGTTTGTATCATTCATTTGTCTTGCATGCACCGAGCTCGGTGCATCATTTTAACTGCATTGTATTTTCAATACTTATTTGAATACGTGTTTCAAAGCATGTTATCAAGTGTTGCATTCATTGGCCATCTTAGGTAGCCAAGCCTATTTAGTTGCATTTTTGCATGTGTTGCATTAGGCATCTTGTATAGTTAGGATCATGCATTGTTTCTGACTAGCTTTTGTTTTGGCTTGGAGTACACTGTAAGTTTTACGCTTTAATATACTTGCATGAGTGTGAGTGTTGCCATGTTTAGCATGCTTGCCATGAGGATATGTGCTTAAATGATTAACTGCATGAATGCCTGTGGATGGAGGCTTTTTTGCTTGAATTGGGACAATTCATCAAATGTGAGTTTTAAGCCCACTTTGCGAAGTGGCAAATTATCATGTTTTAAGCCCACTTGAGGGTGGCAAATCCGCGCTTTAGCCCACTTGCGAGTGGCACTTTCAACCCATTTTCGAAAACAAACATGAGTTGATTTGTTCCAAGTCCTGTAACTTAGTCTATACTTGTATGCTATGCGCATCACATAGTAAAATTAGCTAATACCCGGAACAAGAACACATGTGTTTATAAAAAAACATATCATGCTTAGTAGAGGCCGATCTTTTGATTGGACGAACGGAGTTGCTCATTTCAGGACCTTCCCCTCTCGTACCCAAGTTCCCAAGCTGAGGCAACTTTGGTGATGACGGACATATGGCCTTAGGCACGAGTCAGGGTTTCCTAAATTTTTCAAAAATAAAATATCTAGGTGGCGACTCTGTAATCTGGCAAAGCAGTCCATGTTTGGCGCTTTTTGATTCAAAATTGATTTTCCAAAACCAATTGCCAAATTTGGACTCTTTGGTATTTATCAGTCTCACATTGCACTTTGTCAGATTAGATTCAGAACCGTGACAGGAGTTCGAACTGTAGGACCAATTCGAGCCTCTCCGAAAGGGGGGCGCGCGAAGAAAGTCGAGTCCACACCGTGGTTCTGAATCTGGTTTCAAAAGTGCAATGTGAAATGGATTAAACAAATGATAGTCCAAATCCGGCAAATTTTAGAAAATCCATTTTATCATCAAAGATGTCAGAAATGTACTACATTGCCAAATTTCAGAGTCGCCACCTAAATATTTTTGAGAAAGTTAGAAAACCCATAACTCGTGCTAAAGGCTACTTGTCTGTCATCACCAAAGTGTCTCAGCTTGGGAACTTAGATATGAGAGGGGAAGGTCATGAATTGAGCGCCCCACTCACCCGATCAAAGATCGGCCTCTACTAATCATGATATGATTCTTATCAATATTATATGCTCTTATTTCGATTTATTAATGTTAACTTACTATGTGAGACACACAAATAGCCTTAATAAATCGAAAAGAATGCTTTGATTTTATGTTTGTTTTGAAAAGAATTTTGAATATGTTACTTGAAAAGTAAGTTCATATTTACATTAATCAAATCATCCCAATTTAAGCAAAATAGCCTTCTTCCACAGGCATTTAAATAGGTATATCAAATAAGCACTTAGTCTCATGGTAATATGCTTGATATGACAACATTAACATTCATGCACTATGCTAAAGCAAGAAATACTCACCTAGTACTCAACCGAGGCGAGCTAAAATAGAAGAAATGGTTAGAAAAATGCATGATCTAACATGCAAATGACTAATGCAATACATACAAAATGCAACTACTAGGTTCAGTTATTAACATGGCATATGGCTCAACTCAAAGCACGTGTTTAGCGCATGTATTCAATTAAGTAGGAAGTAACAATAAGGTTAGAATGATGAACCGAACCCAATGCACGCAAAAATGATGCAAGTCATGGTAATGATATTAAAATGTAAAACATGATGCAATATGTAACCATCGTGAGCAAGTAAATAAAAGGGAAAAAAGAATGGGGGTTGGAAGATATACACAATATTACAAGTTTGCCCTTATACAAGAGGGTCCGAATGTTCGGATTAAACTAATTATTACAGCACCAAATAAATGAATAAGCTAAATTAACTAATTATTACAAATTCATATAATCTAATTAATTAATTCCAATGTACTAAAAATTAAAGTACTAAATTAATGGAGCGGGAAACGAGGAGGCGCACGCATACAAATAAGAATGTCCTCTCGAAAACATCTTTGTTTATTACCAGTTTCTGTTTTATTTTGCAATCAGAAAATTAATCTGTTTTTGCCTCAACTTCTGCTCTGTTCTACCATGAAAATGACACTGCTTGCACAAAATACGGTGGCCGGCTGGCCATTGTTTTTGGGTACTGCCCTGTTGCCATAGAAATGAAACAGAGCAAAAATAGAGTATTGCTAGGAGATGTTTGTTCTTTCTGCCTCTCCCTATCATGAAATTGATCAAGAGAGGAGTAGACTCGATTCACAAACCATCAATTGTCGCAAACGTGTTGCGTGATGATCTATGAATCGATGGAACAAATGCTCAATAAATGGATATTAAAGACTAATAGAACCATCTCCCTATCATGGAGTTACCTCAAAGGAAATGGTAGACATTGCTTCTCGAATCATTAACATCACTAAAGAGTATGTAATGACTCGAGACGTAATAGGTTCAATATAACGTCCGATTGAACCCAAACCAATTTTATTACTCTTGTTTACCACTTTTAGTCCGATTTTAACATCTTTTACATTACCTTTCCATTCTTTATTCATTTTTGTCCAAAAGTGATAATTACGTCCACTAATGAAGAGAAGTATCAAACAAGAAGTTGTGCTTAGCATGAGAGAGATGTAATGCCTTGGTAATGAACCTCCGAAGAGGTTAAACCATTAAGCATGGAAATCTCTTTCTTATGCCTTAAACAACAATCAATTGTTTGAAATGACTCTTAAACAAAGAAAACCAAGAAAGGAGGGAGGTTTTAGAGATGATTATTACAAGTGTGAGTATATGTATGAAAATTATGGAATAAGAGCTATCAACTCAAATAGATTGGTGTCTAAGGCCTAAATCGCCAAATCTATGAGAACTTACAACAATACAAGCATAATATTCAAATCATAACCAAGTAAACAACTGAAACAACCCCAAAAACGTAAAAAACAGTGCTGGAAATTAGTTTGAAAAGTTAGAAAAAAAAAGTAAAAGAAAAGGAGAACAAAGCTAATAAGCAAGCCTAAGGAAGGGTGGCTAACCCCTCCACTTTTTTGGACCTTAAAATCACATGTTTGAGCCTCTGAAAACTCTAAAAATCAATAGCTAAAAGTTGAGAAACAAGTGAGAAACACAAGGATATAAGCTATGGAATAAGGTTCAAGGAAGAGTGGTTAATCCTTCCACCTTTGGTAGCTTTAAAATCGCAAGTTTCAACCCACAAAAACAGTCCAAAACAGAGTATAAACACTAAGAAAAAGAGGAGAGAAAAGTAGTTTAAACAAGGAAAAAGATATACCTGTGAAGAGAAGATACTCTTTGGTTCACAAACCACAAAGTGTTCACCCTCAAGAACTGAAATTTTGGCTCAACAATCTCAACAAGAAGCCTCAAATTTTTGGTTTTGGAAGTGTATGTATATTGCAAGATAGAGAGAGAGAGAGAGAGAGAGAGATAGAGAGAGTGAGTGTGTTTGTGTGTGTGTGTGTGTGTGTGACAAGTTTTGGGCTCTTGGCAAATTTTTCTAACCTAAAATCAAGAGGGATGGTCATTTATTTATAGAAAAATAGATTCCTTTGTTGGAAATATCAGTGCTGAGCTAGCTGGTGCAAGATATGCACATGGGGAGGACAACTGGTAGCAAATATCTTTCTGCCGCTGTACCTGGCTGATTGGCCAAGAAATGGGGATGACCGGCCAATAAAATTGGCCTACCGGCCACCTTTTGGCCAGCAGGCCTTTGAGTGGTCAGGTTAAAAAAAAAATTAGGTTTTGGTTCAAAGGGGGTGCAAGGTTTGGGCTTTGAAGTTGGAAAACTGGATCCTTTTGCTAAGAAAATTGAACAATTGCACAGCATACTAATTCATCATTGAGTATCCACCATGAGGTGCCCAAGTCTTTAGGACAGTCAAAAATGGGGTGTTTACAATTGCCCCTCTTTGGCAGAGCTCGAAGTCATGAAATGATGTGAGTGAATGTCAAAACCCGAAGATGACCCATTTTGACAAGGCCACAAGACTTGAGTAAGAAATCAAAATGTAAATGCAATTTGGTTGAACTTGGAAGTTGCCTACATATCCCTTTGTAAGGAATCAAACCAGTGTAGTTGAAGGGTAAGATGCAAACGATACATAACGCAATGCATTTGGGAATTGGACTGACACGTTTCATGAACCTAGTTATTTTGACAATCCATGATCATGCAAGACAATGCAACAAATATTAACAAGATGACAACATATGAATGAGACAAACCTCCAACTTAAATTAAAACAAATCGACAAACAACAACTTGAAACACATTTCACGTGAAAAGGGAAAAAATAGTGCAATCAACAAGCATATCTCAGTGTATTTCATACAGGGAGAGAGAGGTTGTAATCGAGGAAAGAGCAACCTAACGCGTTTCATGCGAAAGGGTGAAAGCTCCATACCAAACTACGCCTCACGCAGAAAGGGTAGAGGGTGCAAGACAAGTCACACTCACGTGATAAGGGGAAGGGGTGCTAGCCAAACTATGCTTCGCCCTCCATGCCAAATTACGTTTCGTACACAGAGGGTGGAGGGTGGAAGCCAAATCACACTCATGTGATAAGGGGAAAGGGTGCTAGCCAAACTACGCTTTGTGCAGAGAGGGGAAAAGCTCCTTGCCAAACTGTGCTTCGCGTAGAGAGGGTGAAGGGTGCAAGCCAAATCACACTCACGTGATAAGGGTGTATACAAAGAGTATGATGCATATGGATGCAACATAATTACTGTAATTGAGATGAAATATGATACGATGCACGTTCCATGCAATGTAACATAAAAGATGCACAAAAGCGGTGCTGTCGAAAGCACCCTAAAAGGGGGTAGCAAGGAACACCCTACTATGCACAGGGATATGCCATCAACTACCCTAAGAGAGAAATTTCTCGAGATTACGTCTAATGTATCTCGAGGAGAGAAAACTGCTCAGAAACGTGTTTTACACGTCTTGAGAAAAGAACGAGGGACAATGATCCTAAATGCACCTCAGCGTGAAAGGATATATGGCAACACATGATGTAAAAGGATGTAATAGATGCGATAAACTAGATAAAAACAATGCTTCGAAAAAGATAAAGTAAAGCCGTGTTGTTTTAGAAAACACCTCACATAGATCTTCATTTCACTCTTCGAATTACAGTTCGGAGGTCCTCAAATGCTTATGAAAGGATACAACTTACTCTAGCTCGAGATCGGGGCATATTCATGCATCGAAAAAACAGCGGGACTCGAAACGGTGCAACTAGAACACAATCTCGAGATCTTTGGAATCTGAAACAAACTCAAATTCTCTAATTTCCCTCCCCAAGATGAATACAAGACCACCCATACACAGGTTAGGCAAGACCACAACAAAAATTAACTTTAGAGCAGAAGAGGGGTCAATCGGCCTAAAAAATGGAACGGCCGGCCACTTAATTGGCCGGCCAGCCACCCGATTGGTTTCGGGGGCAGATTTGGTATTTCACATCCGTGGCTAATTAAAACAAGATCTAAGCCTCATTTTCACACACCAACATATCCGAAAACTCTTTTGCTCTCTCTCTCTAGGTTATTTCTCTCTCTAGATTTGTACTTTACTCGTATTATCCACCCCCATTGCAAACTTTATTTGTAAAACACCCATAACCCTTTACATTTTGAACCGATTGGAATCTGATTTGGTTGAGTTTTTGGGCTTTTCATTGTTTTGGGCTTATTTCTCACAAGTTTTCCTTGGTTTCCATACTTTTTCTTGGGTTTTGACTTTTTTCACTTTTTCTCTCTCCTAGGGTTTGGCTTTTCGAGTTTTATTTATTTATTTATTTCCTTCATTTTCACTTATTTCCACTCACCACCCACTACATTGTTCATGGCGGATGACATTTCATGTGACAAAGCTCCTCTGGAGGTACCTATGCCAAATGAGGCTGTCGGAGAGGCAGAGGACATCCCTGCTGACATCACAGCGGAGGAGATCTACCCTTTGGGGCCTGAGCCCGAGTTACTACTGTTGGGGTGAGGCCTTTCGACCCCGCTACCTACCATCCATGGACACATGCGATGGCCCCCGGTGACATATTGCGCTTGGAGGACTTTGCCATGGGCGTGCCCAAGGAATTACTTCTGAGGGAGTGTGTCTTTCATCTTTCTCATGACGCTGCTAAGGTAAGAACTTTTCTTTCATGTACTTTGCTTGCTTTGCCATTCCATTACAGTCTTTCATTCTATTATGCATCTGACATACTCTCCTTTTAACACAGGGTGATGCTCTCTCCTAGAGAGGCTATGGGGTAGTGATGGCCAGAGATTGGTACTAGGAGTTCCCCGTTCGAGTCCAAGAGTTAGTTGATAAGGTGGGCTTCAGCCTATTTTGCTCAGGGCTTAAGCGAATGATGGCCAATCGGGCATTACTCCGGGCTTTGGTGGAGAGGTCGTAGAATACCACTAACTCCTTCCATTTCTCCTCCATTGAGGAGATGTCGATGACACCCCATGACTTCTCGATGATTATAGGGCTGCGGGTAGGGGGTGATCCGATTCCCTTCAATATAGATATATGCTAGTGGGAGGTTGATTGGATTCATCTGCTTGGCGCCCATCCTCCTCTAGACATACTGGCTATGGTGAGATGCAACTGGTTCTATGATCACTTCCACAAGAACCAGCCCGAGACCCAGGTAGAGATTGAGCAATACACATGGGGCTTCCTGATATACCTTCTTGGTACTACCTTGTTCACGAACAGGTGGAATATCGTAGGTCTGTACATGTTAAGTGCCTTGGTGGTGTTGTCACGGGTCTGATTCTATAACTGGGGTGGCGTTGGCCTCGCCACCCTATATGGGTACATGAGCTCCGATTCCCGCAAGAAGAGGAACAAGGTTGGGGGCTACTGGAGAGCCTAGGAGGAACATACTACACTTTTAATTTTAACTTCTATTTGTTCATTTATGCTTTCTACTTTGCACGTTCTGTATTTATTTCTGTTTGCATATTGTGCTTTATGCTTGCACATTGTGCTTTCTGCTTTGCATTTGCTGTATTTATTTCTTGTGGATGCTGAATATATGTGCGCTAAGAAGAGGTTCAAACAGGACATTGAGAATGTTGTTGAGGCTAACTCAGCGCGACCAGACCCATCTGAACAAGAACAAGGTCGAGTAAAATCCATCCCGCTGGCCGAGTATGCCGAAAAGCTTCTGACATATCTGGGGGTCCCAGATATGATGGTGAAAGGTGATGATGGGAAGGTGGGCCATTGGAGAACAATATAAAAAGGAGGAGCGTCAGCCAAAGTGAGGTATGTAAAAAATGAACGATAACTTGTAAAAGAAGAAAGATTTGAGAAAGTACTGATTGGCTCGTCGGAGTGCTAATTCTGACACCCCCGACTGGAGTGTTCATTTCTTTCAGGTAGCAACCAGAGAATCAAGAGCGTCTACCTGGATCAAAGAGTATTTCCAAACCACATTACCACAATTGACGCCATTTGTGGGAATACTCAATTACGTTTATGGTAGGCGTAACAAATGATCCTCCGCTCGTTGCTGACAATGTTACACCAAGTGACGATGTTACTCCAAGGAACATGCTTGGATTAGAGAATATCACCATGCAAAGGGCCCTAAACTTTGACTCAGTAGCTCAAACCTCACCCTCAACCGCTATGCAGGAGACTATGCAGACGATCATGGATCAAACAACACGAAATGAACAACGCCTTGAAGCTATGGCGGCCGATAACGAGAGTTTACGTAAAGAATTGGCCCTGGAGATGGCCAAATCCCAACAGGCCACGTGTCATGTCCGAGGTCGATCACCAGAGAAGCAGAAGGATGATCAACGGCATTGACATTGAAAACACGATAGTGGTAGTGATTTCGATTCACCGTCTCAGGAACCCGGAAAGAAGGGCCGAGTTGATGTATCTAGCTCATCCGAGGGCAGTCCATATGTACGACACAGGCGAGAGAAAGGAAGTGGTGGTTCGGATGAAGAGGACAGGCACGACCCTTTCGTACGACGCATTGCAAGGGCTGTGTTGCCTAAAAAGTTCAAAGCACCGACATTCACCCTGTACAACAGAAAATCAGATCCCACAGGCCACATTCGTCATTACAAACAAGCGATGACGTTGCACGCTGATGATGAAGCCCTCACGTGTCGAATGTTTCCAAGTAGCCTAGGACCGTTGGCCGTCAATTGGTACTATAAACTAGAGCCGCGTGTCAGTAAGAAGCTTTCATCAGCTCCAAAAATCCTTCAGGGCAAGATTCATCACCAACGAAGTTCAGCCAAAGCAAGCCGACTTTCTCTGGGTGATGCAAATTAAACTAGAAGAGACCCTTCGTGAATAGTCGGCATGCTATTGGGAGTGTTTCAACTTGGTGGATGATGCCTGCAATGATTCCATGGCCATTACCACCTTTAAGATAGGATTACACCCTGATGGTCCTCTTCGCAGTTCATCGACCAGACAGCCTCCTAAAATAGTCTGGGCACTAATGAACAAAGTTGAGGAGTATTGTAAGGTGGAAGATGATGCCCTGCACGTCAAGGCCAGACAGAAAATCGTTAAATTGGCTTCATCTAGTCTAGTTCAGCCGATAAACATCGTGCCATCAAGAAGCCCCGAACCTCGAACTCGGCCTAAATGAGACAACCGGCGTAATTCGCGCTGATCAAGTGGGCAGTGTTCACACTATTCAAACAAACAATATCAAGTGGATAGTAGGTACACAAGACGTTCGGACAAGAAATATATGGAATTGGCGGAGCCGATCAATAAGATCCTACTCAAAGTCCAGCATCTTCCGTTCTTTAAGTGGCCGTCCAAGATGATAGGACCCTCTGATACAAGGAGAAGGGATAGATGGTGCGAATATCACAAGGACCATGGCCACAACACTGACAATTGTTATGCACTGAAGGACCACCTGAAGGAGTTAGTGCAAGACGGCCGGTTGGCACAACATGTTCGAAAGAATAATCCATCGAACATGGTAGCTCTACGGCCGAATTCACCTCCACTTGGTGTAATGCACATGATATACAACCTATTGTCGTCAGCTGAGGTACATATAATTCAGTTGCAACCTAGCCTGTCCAAGCCAATCACACCAGCCAAAAGGCCCCATGAAACTGGCAAGATTAGCTTCGATGATACCGACCTAGATGGAGTAACTCTCCCCCACGCAGATCCCCTCGTCATCGAGCTACGCGTGAACAGATTCACTGTCGAGCGTGTTCTTATCGATCAGGGAAGCACCTCAGAAATAATGCATTAGAAGATGTTTGTTAAACTTAGCTTCGCTGATTCAGATCTATTACTGGCCGATTACCCACTGTTCAGCTTCAAGGCCAACCCCGACTATTCCTTGGGCAAGATCACACTACTAGTATGGGTTGGTACCAGATCAGTCGATGTGAAATTTTTGGTCGTCAAACTCCCGTCGCTATACAATCTTATCATGGGAAGAACCTGGTTGCACACTATGCAGGCTGTGCCAAGCACCTACCATCAACTACTCCGCTTTCCAACTGAATATGGCATTGAGCAAATTCGGGGCTCTTAGAAATCGGCACAGGCATGCTATCTTATTGCTACTGCAAAGAGGCCAAAAGAACTGGAAGTGAACTCGATTGAAGTACCGGATCGAGAGAGCCTTGAGGACATTGGGAAAATCCCTAGCGAAAAGGCAACTGAAGACCTTGATCAGATCGAAATCAATGGGAACCCTGACAAATTCTTCATGATCAGCACTTCCCTGAATGAAGTTGATAGACACGAGCTGGTTTCCTTCTTACTCGACAACCTCGACGTGTTTGCGTGGACACCATACGAAATGACAGGGGTGGATCCAGTCGTGGTCCAGCACCATTTAAACGTCGATCCAAAAGTCAAACCAGTCATTTAGAAAAGTTGGCGGTCAGCCGCGGATAATGCATTAGCCGTTGTTGATGAAGTTGACAGGTTGCTTGATATCGAGGCAATTTGTGAAGTAACTTATCCCACGTGGTTGTCCAATACCGTGGTTGTAAAAAAGAAAAATAGATCTTGGCACGTTTGTATAGATTTCATGGATTTGAACAGGGCCTGTCCAAAGGATTGTTTTCCTCTTCCTAGAATCGACCAACTTGTGGACGCAACAGCATATCATCAGCGCATGAGCTTCTTGGATGCCTATAAAGGTTATCACCAAATTGCTATGCATCCGGAGGATCAGGAAAAGACTGTATTCCTCACCCTAAGGGGAACCTATTGCTACAAAGTCATACCCTTCAGACTGAAGAATGCGGGGGCAACTTACCAAAGGTTGGTTACCACTATGTTTAAGGAACAACTCGGCCGCACCATGGAAGTATACATTGATGACATGGTGGTGAAATCCAAGGAAAAGCACGCCCATCTAGTTGATTTAGCAGAGACCTTTGGCATTCTCCAAAAGTAAAAGATGAAACTGAACTCCTCGAAATGTGCATTCGGCATCAGATTTGGCAAGTTTCTCGGCTATATTGTCAACCATCGCAGAATAGAGGCCAACCCGAGGTAGATCACAACAATTCTAGAACTCGGCTCCCCTCGGTCAATCAAAGAAGTTCAGAAGTTGATAGGAATGGTCGCCGCCCTCAATAGGTTTATCAGCCGTTCCTCATATCATTGTGGACAATTTTTTCACACACTTCGGCAAGGCAAAGCATTTGAATGGACCCTTGAGTGTGAGGCTGCGCTGGACGGCTTGAAAACTTATCTCCGTTTAATACCACTCTTGGCGACCCCATCGCCAGGCGATCCACTCATCTTGTATCTGGCGATATCCGACCGGCCGGTCAGTGCCATGTTACTAGAGGAAGAACTCGAGGAGCAGTGACCAATTTACAATGTAAGCAAGGCAATGGTTGAGGACAAAACATGATACCTACCATTGGAAAAGCTTATCCTTGCTCTCGGGGTGTCTTCAAGAAAGTTGATGCACTATTTTCAGGCTCATACCATAGGGGTATTAATGGACTATCCTCTCTGATCAGCGCTCCGTAGCGCGGAAGCATTGGGGCGAGTCTCTAAATGGGCTTTGGAACTCGGTCAGTATGATATCTAGTTTTTGCCCAAAACGACCATCAAGAGGTAGGTGCTCGCCGACTTTGTAGCCGAGTTCACGGGATGCCATGCCGACTTCAAGTGTGATCAAGTCAACTTTCAACCTAAACCTGACCAGCGAATATATGTTGGAGACATTTAGCAAATGTACTGTGATGGATCATCTAACCAACGCGGCAGCGGGGCAGGCGTAGTAATCATGACCCCTGAAGGGGCAATAATCGAGTAGGCAGTCAAATTGGGTTTCGATGCATCAAATAACGCGGCCGAATATGAAACATTGCTAACCGGACTTCGTAACGCACTTCATCTTGGTGCATGATGGTTAGATGTTTTCTATGACTCGAAGTTAGTTATCAACCAGTTAAAAGGGAAATATGCAGCTAAAAATGACCGCATGGCAGCCTACATGGAAGCAGCAAATTCCTTGCTCACGAAATTCGACCACCATGAGTTGAATCAGATAACCCAGGATTAGAACACGCATGCGGATACCCTTGCTTGCCTAGCTTCCGCCATTAACTCAGAAGTCAAACGAACAATTGAAGTAGGGTTCATCCCAGAGCTGAGCATCACCTCTACTGAACCAGTTCGGATTAACATCATTGAGCCAGGACCGAGTTGGATGGACCCTATCGCTGCATTTCTTTCCTCAGAACAGCTCCCAACAGATAAGAAAGAAGCCCACAAGTTGTGAAATAAAGCCCTGCGATATTAATCTAAATCCGCAGGGAAAGTTTTACAAAAAATCTCTCTCTGGGTCGTATCTGGAATGTGTTCATCCCGACAAAGTTGAGGAATTCTTGGCCGAAATACATGAAAGTAGCTGTGGTGCCCACTCTGGAGGACGCTCATTGGCCATCTGAGCCGTAATGTAGGGATATTATTGGCTGACCATGTGAACAGATGCCGAGAACTACAAAAAGAAATACGAACAATGCCAAAGTTTTCCCCATTAACTCATTTGCCTCCCGAAAAAATACGAACAATGGGGACTTGATATTGTTGGACCATTACCGTGAGCTGCAGAGAACAAGCGATTCTTGATCGTTGCAACAGACTATTTTACAAAGTGGGTCGATGCAAAGGCATTAACACATATTTGAGATGTCGATGTTAAACGCTTTGTATGGAAAAACATTATAACTCGATTCGGCATACTGAGAGCGCTTGCATCCAACAACGACACCTAATTCAATTGCGGCATCTATCGGGGAGTTATGCAATACATACAGTATCCGGCCCTACTTTTCCTCGCTAGCATACCCGCAAAGCAACGGTCAGGCTGAGGCCTCTAATAAAGTGATCCTGGACAGCATCAAAAAACGATTGGAAAAGGCCAGAGACAGGTGGGCTAAAGAGTTTCCTAGTGCATTGTGGGCTCATCGCACCACTCCGAGGCGGTCTACTAGAGAAACACTGTTCGCTTTGTGCTTTGGGACATAAGCTATTATCCCTCTTGAAATAGGCCTGCCCACATTGAAATCCAAGGTTTTTGACATGGGGCGTAATGACGTGATGTTGGCCTTAGATCTGACTTTGATTGAAGAAGGCCGAGATCGTGCTCTTGCGTGCATGGTGCGGTATCAGCAGCAGCTCGCCAAGTAGTATAACCAGCGTGTGCAGTTGCGTCATTATACACTTGGAGAATTGGTCCTCAAGAATGTGCTTCTTGCTACTAAGAATCCGGCGAACGGTAAATTAGGCCACAACGGGGACGGTCCTTATTGGATTGATTCGATTGTCAGAATGGGGGCGCATCGGCTTTCAGACATGGTTGGCAGAAGTTTGCCACGCCCCTGGAATTCGACCCATTTGCGCAAATTTTATCATTAAGCCAACTTGTACGACATGTTAGTTCATTTTTTGTTTTTGCTACTGTACTAACATGTACACATCTACGTATTCCACAATGCAGTATGCCTTTTTTATCGTTGTCTCGTTAAAAATGGTTGAATGATGAAAAAACCTCCAAATTTGGAGCGCCATTCATGGATATCACGATTGGCCACAAATATGACTTCGGATTCGGAGCGCCCTTCGTACATGTTCACGTTTGGGCCGAATAAGCCTTTGAATTCAGAGCACCGTTCGTAGATATCACGATTGGCCAATACAAAGACTTCGAATTCGGAGCGCTTTTCGTGCATGTTCACGTTTGGGCTGAATAAGCCTTTGAATTCGGAGCGCCCTGCGTGAATATCACGATTGGCCAACACAAAGACTCTGGGCCGAATAAGCCTCCAAATTCAGAGCGCCCTTCGTGGATATCATGATTGGCAAACACAAAGACTCTGAATTCGGAGTGCCCTTCGTGCATGTTCACGTTTGGGCTGAATAAGCCTCTGAATTTAGAGCACCCTTCGTGGATGTCATGATTGGCCATAAAGAAGACTCCGGATTCGGAGCGCCCTTCGTACATATTCACGTTTGGACCGAATAAGCCTCTGAATTTGGAGCGCCCTTCATGGATATCACGATTGGCCATAAGACTCTGAATTCGGAGTGCCCTACGTGCATACTCACGTTTGGGCCGAAAAAGCCTCCGAACTCGGAGCGCCCTTCGTGCATGTTTAGGTTTGGGCCGAATAAGCCTCCGAATTCTGAGCGCCCTTCGTAGACATCACAATTGGGCTGAATAAACTTCCAAATTCGGAGCACCCTTCGTGGATGTCACGATTGGCCATAAATAAGACTCTAGATGGTCTTTTCAATGTCGATCTTTCGGCTGTCAAAAAAGCGTTATTAATATGCCCTTGTTCTATTGCCTCTTTTGCAAACATGCTTGCCATATCTCGATCGGTTATGGCATGATCAAGCAGGCATTGGTTTACTCTATCTGTCATAATCGGGTTCGTTTGACCTGCTGACTGCGTCTCGGAAGCCTTGGCCTTTCTCAGCTCATTCTCGGCTTTCTTTGCGTGGTGTTCCAAGCTCTGAATGCGGCCGTCTTTCTGTTCTATCTTTCTTCGCATGGCACGAAGGCGCATGCTGATCTTATAGGAGGTGTATAGTCCTTTAATTGCTCCATGGACGCCCTCTCGAAAAATT
This sequence comes from Camellia japonica, assembly GCA_030407325.1. Lineage (NCBI taxonomy): Eukaryota > Viridiplantae > Streptophyta > Magnoliopsida > Ericales > Theaceae > Camellia > Camellia japonica. The sequence continues at coordinate 108,742,221 of JAPPVO010000019.1, forward strand.
TTGTAATCAGGTGTAGCTCAGCTTTTTCGTGCCCCATTTCGGAAATTTGAAAGAAAGCCCTATAGTTCGGACTCCTGTGGTTCTGAATCTAACCTCACAAGTGCAATGTGAAATTGATAAACACCAAAGAGTCTAAATCCGACAAATTGTTTTGGAAAATTGATTTTGAATAAAAAATGCTAAAATTGGACTGCTTTGCCAGATACAGAGTCGCCATCTAAATATTTTATTTTGGGGAAATTTAGGAAACCCATGACTCATGCCAAAGGCCACGTGTCCGTCATCACCAAAGTTGCCTCGGCTCGGGAACTTAGGTATGAGAAGGGAATTTCAGAAATTAAGCACTCCCGCTAGTCCGATCAAAGATCGGCCTCTACTAATCATGATATGATTTTTTTATCAACATTATATTCCTGTTATTATGCTAGCATTACTATGTGATGTGCGCAAGCAAGTATAGACTAAAATTGCAAGAATCGGAACAATTCTATTTCATGTTTGTTTGTGAAAAGGGTTTGAATTTTCCACCTCAAGTGGGCTTAAAGTTTGCGAATTTGCCACTCAACAAAGTGGGCTTAAAGCTTTGAATTTGCCACTAGACATTGTGGGCTTAAACATACATTCGTTGAATCATTCTAATTCAAATAACAAGCCTTCGTTCACAGGCATTCAAACAGTTCATCACTTAAGCATTTAGCCTCATGGCAAGCATGCTAGTCATGGCATTCACTCACACTCATGCAAGTATGCTAAAGCACTACAAACTCATCTAGTACTCCAAGCTAAGAAGATATGAGTTAGAAAAATAGCATGATTCATAACTATGCAAAATGTCTAATGCAACACATGCAAAGAATGCAATTAATAGGCTCGGCTACTAATATGACATATGGATCAATTTTGATAACATGCGGTTAAACATGTATTCAAAGAAGTATGGAAATAACAATGCAATTAGAATGATGCGCCGAGCCTCGGTGCATGCAATACAAATGAATGGATGCAAGCATAAAGGAGAAGGTATGCTAATTGAAGCATGTCCCTAATCTAACCATCAAAAGCAGGTAAATAAAAAGGAGAAAGACGTGGGGTTGGAAGACATGCACATTATTACATTACGCTCTCACGAAGGAGAGTCTGAATGAATAAACTAACTAACCAAACTAAGCTAAGCTAAGCTAATTATTACAAAACTTGAATAAATAGCTAAACTAATTAACTAATTATTTCGACACTTGAAATGAGTAATTAACTAACTATCTAAGCTAATTAATTAAAAGAAATTAACTAGGCTAAGCTAATTAAATATTACAACACCAAATAATTAGCTACAACTAATTAGACTAATTAAATATTACAACACAATTTATTATGCTAATGAAACAATTAAATAAGTAAACACATTTGATAAGAGCATAATGGATGATGGATGGAGGTTGCATGCGCATCGCCTGAAAGTTACTCTATCTGCCCAGGCCATCTCTATTTCATCTTTAGCCACTACCTCTATTTCTGCAAAATTATACTGCTGGCCACACACTAAGGGCCGGCTGTGCATCACTGATGGCCAGCCAAGGTATACAGATGGCTAGCCGTGCATCAATTTGGTAGAAAGCTCTGTTTTTGTGCTCCAAGGTGAAATTAGTGCAGATAGAGCATTTTTAAGCTCTGTTTGTCCTTCCTTCCTTCTCTGTCATGGGAAAGCCTCAAGAGAAGATTGGGATTGATTCCAAAACCATCAATGAGCAATATGATTGCTTAATGATCTTGGATATCATTTTGGACAAAAATCAATGAATGTAATGCAAATGATCATCCCTCCATTTTGTCATGGAATGAACTCAAAAAAGGAAATTGAGACGCTTCAAGGACATCAAAAACACCATGAATTGATGCTTGATGACCCTTGACACAAGAAACTTGGCATAACATCCGGCCAAGTTCAAGCTATTAAGCCATTTTCTTTAAGTGTGTTAACCCAAGTTTTAAGCCAATTGTTTTAGTTATTGCCATTCATTAGTCCATTTGTTCAAATGTGATTTTAAATTCCTCTAAACAAGAAATAGTGTGAAACAAGAGTTTTTTGTAAGACATGAGAGAGAGACTACACCGTTGACGATGAATCTCTGAAGAGATTAAGCCATTAAGTGTAGGTCTCCTTTACATGTGTTGAACAACCTCAATTGGTTGAAACCATTCTCAAGAATGAAAGATATGGATGGTTGATTGATTAATAAACTTAGACTCCAAACATGGAAAATGAACAAAGAAAACATAACAAGTAACAATTATGCCAACTTATGAGACCACAAGTGTGTTAAACAAGGCATGAACCAATTGAAAAGGCCTAGACAACCTCAAAACAGCCCTTAATACATGAAAAACTGAGGTAAAACATGCATGAAAAGAGCTTGAAAAGCCAGATAATAAAGAAGAGAATTAAGGACAGTAAGCAAGGATAAGGAGAGGTGGCTAACCTCTCCACTTTTGAAGCTTCAAAACATGGTTTTTAATCTTTCTAAACCTCTGCAAATCAGTGTAAATACCAAAGGAAAAGAGTGAAAAAAAGAGATGGTTTGAGTTATAAATAAAGGTATAGAAAGAGCAAGCTCTCTCTACCCTTTTGGTAACTCTTCAAACCCAACTCCAAACACTTCCAATATGCTCAAAACAATCCAAAACGACAAGAACTATGAAGAAAGTGATAGAAATGAAGATAAGAGAGAAGAATGCAAGCTTATACCTTTCAAGGGGTAAGCTTGTTGTTGATGCTTCAAACTTGGTTTCAATGCACTCTCAAGCTTGAATTATACTTCTCCAAGATCAACCAAGGCTCAAGGGTGGTAAGACAAGGTTGTGTATGGTGTATAGAGGTGGTAGAAATAAGCTAGGTAGGCTCAAAGATGACTTGGAATGGAAGAAGGAGGAGACAAGAGCTCTTAAGGTGTATATATGACTTCTATATTTTTGTTCAACCCTCAAAACAATCCCAGAGCTTTAGTTTTATAGAATTCGAGCTTAAAATGTGATAAATATCTTCAAAAATGGACAGTTGGCGGCCTCCCGTCCAGAACAATGTTTATCACCATTGAGGGCCGGCCAACCATTCATAGCCACGGCCGATCATCATTGATGCACGGCCGGGCCTTGATGGCCTCCCCTGTTTTTTTGGTTCAAACTCAGCTCAGGGTAGGAAAAGGTCCAAAAATGAAACTCATGAGTTCAAACAAGGTAAATGTTGAAGATATGAGGTTATTTCGGAAACCTGATTGATTTCGAATCGTTGCGAATTCATAATTCAAGTTTCATCATTGAGTGCATTGAACCAAGCGTCTGAGTCTTACGGGTGGTCAAAAATGGGGTGTCTACATCAGGCTGACCGACCATTGATTGTTGGACTTCGGGCGCAAAAATTTGTCAAGTGAACTCTACTACCACATTCGGATCGCGGATAATTGAGTCTGCTTCAGTCATCGGTTTATTCCCATGAAAACAGAAAAAATCAACGGGCGTGGTGGTCTGTTAGTTTCGTTTCATGATGAGGCATGTGCACGCCCAGTCCTGGAGCTCCTTTGTTGTTGCCTCTCCCTTCTTGTTGACTTTTCAAGGACAATCGCTTTTTAGAGATGAAATATTTATAGGCACTGTTTAGTTGTGTTTTCAAATTACATTTCCGCCCTATCACTCCCACTTCATGTTTGGATACAACTTTGAAAATAGAATTCCACCATTTCATTCAAAATACAATTCGACTTCCCGTTTGGCAGCTTTCTTCTTCATTTCTCGACTTTCAACGTCTTCAGTCTTTTTCCTTTCTGAAAAGCTTCCATGTTCATCATCTCTGAAATGGTTCATGTGCAAAAATAAATATATAGGTGAACTGATCTACTTGTCTTTCTTTGTTTCAAAGATCAGGGCTGACGATTCGTCACGATTATGTCTGTGAACCCGCTCCCCACTCATACCATCTCCCACAAATCAAGTGAGTTACAATTTGTGCGTTGTGGAAGATTCATTCTACGGGCAACCAAACAACGATGACACCGAGGTCAAATAACTCACAAATTTGTTTTAAATATTTTCTTACAGGTCACTAATTTTTTGAATCATCCCTAATTTTATTCCCAATTTTTTTTTTTTTGTTGTCACAAGTCAAATTTGTCAAACCTATTCTCGAATCAGACGACTACCAAAGAGTCGCACATTCAGTCACTATACCCACACCATCACCGATGATAACTATTCAACTCCCACTAATCTGGTACGTATATCCTTCAATCATCTGGTATGTACAAATGAGTTCTGAAATGGTTTCTGAGAAGTCCAAACGAGTATAGAGATAGTTTCTAATCTGTCTGAACTCTTTGAACGGTTGAAGCTGAGCCGGTCATCCCCCGAGTCATTCGGCCGGTCGACCTCTGTGCTCTTCCATCCTTCTTTTCTTCTGCTTATTTCTTCTTGTGGTCTTCTTCTTCTTTTTATAGACAATGTTATGTGATTTTTATTTTATCTCTGTTTTGGCCTTCAAATCATCTACCTTTCCTACAGTTCAAATAAACATTGATGGTAGGTGGTTTTTATTTTGTCTCTGTGTTGCCCTTCAAATCATCTGCTTGTCCTAACATTATTTTACACGTTCAAATAAACATTAATGTTATGTGGTTTTTATTTTGTCTCTGTGTTGCCCTTTAAACCATTTGCTTTTCCTAACATTATTTAACAAGTTCAAATAAATATTAATTTTGATTCGTGCGTAAATAATTGTAATTGATTTTTGCTTTGTTATTTTTTTATATCCACTCCAGAGTAGTTTAAATATAAATTGTGTGTTTATAGATGGATGGAAACAATTTAGATGACAATCAAGATACAAAAATATGGACTCCTAGAATTAAAATGAAATTAATAAACATGTTGAGAGAAGAGGTTAAAAAAAATCAAACAACAGGCCGTACTACTGTGTGAACAATTAGGCATTGGAATCATTTTGCAAATCAGTTGCACAATCTGTATGGATTTCGGTATACAGCAAAGCAGGTGCGACAAAAATCTCAGCGATTGAAAGCTGATTATCAGACGTTTAAGCGACTGCAGGCATAGACTAGTCTGGGATGGGATCTCATTGTAGGAACTGCTGTTGCACCCGATGAATTTTGGGATAAGGTTTTTCATTAACCTGTACCATTTTCAATTTTTTTTTTTTTTGGTAACATTTCATCACACGTACAGTATGCTTAATTCAATATTTCAATTGCTGTAGGATACCATAAATTTAAAGAAGTTTAGGACAAAAGGATTTGAGTATTTCCAAAAAATGACGAAAATTGTTGAAAATTGTTGTGCCACAGGGGCCTTGTCTCGTGCATCCACACAAGAAGCCCTTGACTCAGATGAAGAAGATGAAATGCTAAATAAATTTTGGAACCCTGAAGTTGGTGGGAGTAATTCTGCTGAAGCCATTCCTGTTGACTTATTCGGTGATGAATACATGGATCCAGTGAAAGGCAAAAGTCACAAGAGGGGCCCTACAAGCAGCCAGACTGATAGTGGTCACTCCAAAAAGTCACGCTCAAGTGGGTTCGATGATGTGTGCGCAGCTTTCATATCCTACATACAGGCAAAAACAGAACATTCACGTGCACGATCAACTGACACAGAGGTTGTAAGTGCAGGTAGTGATGAGTATTCCCTTGATGTATGTCAAGATGCATTGCTAGAGCTTGAGGACATACCACCGGTCTAGTATGTTAGGGCATTGACACTATTTAAAGAAAAGGAATGGCGAAGGTTTTTTATGCGTACTCCTACCCATATGCGCCTAGCTATAATCTTAGCTTTGCAGTGAAGTGAGAAGTTGTGTTTTAATTGAGTTAGCGATTCTCCTTGTCGTTCTGCAAGATGATTTGATGATTCCTGATTTGTTTTTTATCATTTTTTTTCATCCCATGAGATGCTCTTTTTTTTTTTTTTTTTTTTTTTCCATCTTCGTATGTTTATTTTTATTGAACTTTTAAGTAGTTTCTGTTTTACATCAATATGTTGTGTTATTACAAGATGACTACATATTAAACAAATTTTCTTCTCGTATATATTTTTGTGGATGCTGGTAAATGACTAAGTCCGACTACTCATGTAGTCACTTTTTAATTCAGTTTCACCAATAATGGTAAGCGTTAGCATGTTGTCAAACATTATTTTATAATTACGCTTTTGCTGTGATGTAGATGAAACAATATGTCATCCGACACAGAAAACAATGCAATGGATATCTCATCAGAGGAGGATGAGGTTATTGAAGATTTTATGAATTTTTTGATGATTGCTTTCATGCATGACCATATCAACGTGTCAAGTAGTAGGCGACCGCAGCAAACTTGTCCATTCAAAGGTGATGATCACATCTTCAACTTATTAAGTGGCCAGCCAGAAACAATGATGGACATTATGCGAATGGATGCACAAACATTCATTTTATTGAAAGACACCTTACTTTAAAATGGCTTTATTGATACTGAACATATGCATATCAGTGTCGAGGAATCGCTTGGAATTTTTTTATACACTTTCGCACAAAATGATCACCATCGACTATTGGCAGATAGATTTCAACACTCCACGGAAACAATTTGTCGGCACATCAAAATTGTTATGCGGGCATTGTGCAAACTTGCATCAACGGTTATCAAACCACGTAACCAAGACGACATATCGGCAATAATTTTAAATGACAGGAGGTTTTTTCCCTGGTTCAAGATATGAATTTAATGATTGTCCTGTAAGTTTTCAATAACAATAAGGGACGATATTTTTTTTTCTCCTGTTATAAAAGTAATATCCAAGTTTGAAAACTTTTAAGGTCAAACAAATATCTTTCAAGTAGGATTGTGTCGGTGCTATCGATGACATATTGGTGGATGCATGGGTCCCTGCTTCAAGACAAAATACATTACGTGGTCGCAAATCTACGGTATCGCAAAATGTACAGCAGCTTGCGACTTCGACATGTTGTTCACATTTATTAATTCTGGATGGGAAGGTAGCGCTCACGACAATGTTATTTTAGTTGACTCTATTAAAAGAGCTAATCTACAGTTCTCACACCCACCCAATAGTAGTGTCACGAAATAACGTACGGTACATTTTTTGAAATTATTTTTTTGTACATCTATTTGACAAAACAGTGCATTCATTATTTACATGTAGGCAATTATTTTTTAGTGGATACTGGTTTCACGAACATGCCTGGATTTCTTGCCCCATTTCGTTCCCAACGCTATCACTTGCAAGAGTTTCATGGCCGTCACTATTCAGGACCCAAGGAATTGTTTAACCATCGACATTCGTCGTTACGCAATGTAATAGAAAGAACATTTGGTGTTCTGAAGAAGCGACTCCCAATATTGCGGTCCATGCCAAATTACAAGTCTACAAGACAAGGCCCTCTCGTGATTGCATGTTGTGTACTGCACAATTGGATCCGTTTGCATGTAGATATGGACCCATTCTTCATGGAAGATGATAATGAAATGGCGGCAGAAGCGGAAGCAGACGGGTTTGTTGGAGACTAAGCTAACTATGATGACAGGTCACAACATGGGTTGACATACCAATCGAACTTTAGGGATGCAATTGCTACTGCTATATGGAAAAATCATGTTGGCCATAGATAGATTTGTGATGTGAACAAGGCAAGTGAATATCGTAATGACTAATAGTTTAAAATGTATAATTATTTTACTAGTTTCAATCATTATGATACCTTTATTACATAACTTCGCCCACTTTATGTAACTGTGAATTTAATGACTTTTTTTCTCTTTTTGTAGGATAACTAACAATGAGGACAATGATTGGGCTAAATGGCAATTAAAGGAAAGGGAACACAAAGATCATCACATGGTCAATCAACAAAATGTAATTACGTGAATGAAGACACTTGAATATGTTGTTGATGCAATGTATAATATGCAGGGGCAAACACTTTATTGAATTTAATAGTTGAATGATGCATGCAAAAGTTGCAGTTTATAATGTCCAATAACTTTTTTTTCATTTTATTAAAATAATGGTTTTGTTATTAATTTTAATTTTTTTTAATTTGTAGACGACATTTTTTTATTAATTTATTTATTTCATTTTATTGAAATGAAGTCTTTGTTATTAATTTTAATTTCTTCTTATTAATTTTTGTATGAATTTTTTTTTTAATTTGTTTTTTTCGTTTTATTGAAACAATGGTTTTGTTATCAACTTTAATTGTTCTATACAATTTTATATTACTTTCCATACGAATTCTTTTTAATTAATTGTTTTTTTTTCATTTTATTAACATAATGGTTTTGTCATTAATTTTTATACCAAATAAGTTTTTATTAATTTTTTTTCCCTTTTGTTAAGAAAAACGTATAATTATTAATTTTTACTTTTTTTATTTCATTTTAGCAGAATTTTTTTATTAATTTGATTTTTTTTCATTTTATTAAAATAATGGTTTTGTTATTAATTTTAATTTTTTTTATTAATTTGTAGGCAACATTTTTTTTATTAATATATTTTTTTCATTTTATTGAAATGAAGGCTTTGTTATTAATTTTAATTTCTTTTTCTTAATTTTTGTACAAATTTTTTTTATTAATTTTTTTTTTCATTTTATTGAAACAATGGTTTTGTTATCAACTTTAATTGTTCTATACAATTTTATATTAATTTCCATACGAATTCTTTTTTATTAATTATTTTTTTGTTCATATTATTAACTGTCATGACCTGAACCCGCCCCTATGGGTTAAGGACGTACCCGGCCAGTAATCCTGGGATTACCTACGGCCTCAAACCAAAATAGACATAACTCAACAGAGTAAAGGGGCCAAACGGAAGCAATAATCAAAAACTTTGTCCATAGAGCCGTGCTTATATGCACTTCAAAACAAACCATACTCATATACGTTAATAACCCACATCAAAGGTATAGTAGCATAAACTTCTTTACAGATAGGATCATCTAAACTGAGCCAACCCACAACAAAAGTATATACAGATATACACAAAGACCTTGCCAACAAGACAAAGTATAAATACATATCAAAAGGGCAAGGATGGGTCTCGTGCGTGAGACACAAGGCTGACTCTCCAAAACTCTTGTTGTCCTTGGCAGACTTCACTGGGGCTGGATTTGGACTTCTCTTGGCTCACCTACAAACACATGAATGAGCGTGAGCGATAGCCCAGTGAATAATATCAAATACAGAAATTATATAACAACATAGAACAACGTATTCCAAACGGCCTTAGGCCCAATCCATATTTCTATTTAACAGATATATTATGCGGAATTCAAATCAAGTGACTGTAGTTTCAAACATTCTGGCCCTTGGCCCCTTCAGATTTCCATTCATGTCAAAACGGCCTTCGGCCCATTCGTTTATGTCAAAATGGCCTTCGGCCCGTTCATTTCTGTCAAAATGGCCTTCGGCCCTATAGACACCCCATTTTTGACCGTCCTCAAGACCTGGACGTCACCGCTTGAACACTCGGTGATTATCCATGTTCGTGTTCGTTTGGAGTTCCCGGAGTTCTCGGCTATGCGCCTTGCCTCAGGACCTCCGAACTTGACCGTTTTGTGTCTGGTTTTGCACCAAACACTTGTGTTTTGCCTTGGAGGGGCAGGGAATGCCTTGTGAGGCATCCTCACACACCACCGGCAGTGGCTAGAGGCCACCAGCTGGTTGATGTTGTCATCGGCACTATATTGTGCCGGTCGGCACTCTTTTGTGCCGGTCGGCAGTCAATTTTGGCAAAATGACCATTTTGCCCTGCCGACTACTTTACAGCTATTTTTGGAGATATTTTCAGACAGCTTTATAGCATTTGTTTCCCCTCCATACACGTGTATGGAGGGATGAGCCCTTTGGTAGCTTAACTTGTAAGTTTTGTTGCCTATAAGGGGACCCTTCTTCCTCTTGGCTCAAGGTTGGAAGAAGTTTGGATTTTTAGACATTTTAGACAGAGAAGAAGCTCTGGTTTTAGGTTAGAAGTTTTGTATCTATCCTATCTCTCTTCTTCCCTCTTATTTGTACACTAGGTGTTTGTGACTTACTATTGCTCATCAACACCTAGTGTTTCACCTTCCTTTGGTTACTGAGGTTCTAAGGGCTGGTTCTTGGAGTTTTTGACTGGTTTGGAGCTCAAGGAGGCAACAAAACCACCATTGTTGAAGAAAGGCTTCAAGGGTAAGAAACTAGTCTTTTATTCCCCATTCTTGCACTCCATTTTTACATAGCTTAGAACTGTTTTTGTGCTTGGTAATCAACACATAAAAGTTCTGTTTTTTGGTCCTCTTTATTGTTGGTTAAGAGTGTTTTGTGCTTTGGGAGGGTTTGACCACCCTTAGGCCTTGAAAAGGCCTCATTTTGTGCTATTTTGTGAGAGCTCCGGGATTTTGGTGTTAGGGTCTCTTCACCACTGAAATCTTGAGGGATTTCAGTGGTGAAGATGATACTTTGAAGTCCCAAGAAGGAGAGGGCCACCCCCTCTCCTTGATGTCCTTGAAAAGGGCAAGTTTTGCCTCTTGAGGGAGCATTGTGCTTGAGTGTGTGTTGAGCATGTGTGGACTGTTATTCATGCTTAGGATATCATGATTTAACATTGCTATGTTTTGGTTTTGGTCCCTTATGCATGCTTAGCATAGTTGCCATATAATGCCACTTTGATGCCTTAATATGCTTTAGGATGTAAGCCCTTGTTCAAGCACGTTTTGGCCTTGACTTTGTGAAGATTTTGTGCTTATTTTTCCATGCTTTAGGTATGTCCATAGTCGTTTGGATTGATTTTGGCATGTTTAGTATAGCTCCTTTGCATTTGTGGCTTGCCGGGCTTGTATGCCTCAAGTATGTGAATGTGTAGCATGTGTTGCTTGCATTATTTTGGTGGTTTGGGACCACCCTACATGCTATTTCAGTCCCTTTGGTGTGCTTGAATGCTTGCCTTAGACCCCTCTTTGTTGTCTTAAAAGGTTGTGTTGTATGCTCCATGTTTTGGCCATTATGCATGCCTTTAAATTTAAGTCATTTAGATGCCATCTAGGTGGTCTTTTGGACTTAGTTTTATGTGTTAAAACTCTGTTTTTAGTCGCCTAAGTATTGCCATGTGTGGTTGTACTAAGTGTAGTTCATTACCTCTTTGATGAGCCTTGAGTGCTTGGGCTTTTTTTGCATGCTTTACTTGGTTCATTTAGTTGGTTTGGAACCTTCTATAACATGATTTTCAAAGCTTATGATGCATGCTAAGTGTCCATGATATCCCCTTTCAAGTATGCTTGAGGGTTGCTTACTTAGTGCCTAAGTGTTTAGCCTTAACATGTGCATGTGTGTGTGTGTGTTGGCCTTCATTTTGGGCATTATTGGCCACTAATTTTAGGCCTATTTAGAGTTTCCTAGATCATGTTTAAAGCCATCATTTGCTTGGTTTGTTTTGCCTCATGTTTGCTTGCATGCTTACATAAGTGTCTTGCCATGATCATGTTGCATATTAGCTAACATGACTAGGTTGCATTGCACCTTGCATACATGTCTTGTTCCTTGACTTGGTGATAGGAATTGGGCCTTGTTTTGTTTGTTTGGTTTGCATGCATTTGACATAAAAGTTGCATACTTGGTTCTTTGGGCCATCATGCATGGAAATGCGTGATTGGTGGCCCGAGAATCGAGACACGTGTCCCTTTGAGTCACAAATATGATAAGGGGCATGATTGGTGCACAAATTGCTTGAATTGCATTGCCATGCAAGTTTTTGCCCTCTGCTGCTGTGAGTTGCAGGTTCTGCAGACATTCAGTGTCGGCCGGCAGTATTTAGTGCCGACCGGCAGTCTATTTATGGCCGATGGATGAATTCAGTGCCGGTGGCCACATACTTCAGCCGGTGGTGTTTCCCCTCAGCCGGTGGTGATCCCCATGATTCAAGGAAGCAGTCCTGAGACTTTGGCAGTCCTCAGAGGAGGGAAGCAGGGAAAACAGAGGCAGACTTTGCATGGTAGCGCGATTCCGAGCAAGTCCCGAACACGCGCCGCATCCGGCCCTCTCCCCGAGGGGTTTACTGCTTTATTTAGATTAATTAATCTGTTTAATTAATTTAATGGATTTGTAATTTAATTAGCTTGCGTAGTTAATTATTTGTATTATTCTTTCGATCCCTCCGAGCGAGGGCAAATCTGTAATAAGTGTGCGTGGGTGTGTGTATGTCTTCCAACCCCCACTTCTTTCTTCCCTTTTACTTACCTGCTTTGATGGTAGATTAGGGCACGTTTATTTTAGCATACCTTATGCAACGCATGCGTGCATCCATGCATTTGTTTACATGCACCGGGCTCGGTACATCATACAAACTGCATAGTATTTTCAATTCCAAACTTGAATACGTGCATCAAAATAAAGTGCACTTCACATGCCATTTTAGGGTTAGCCGAGCCTATCCTAATTACATGCTGTATGTGTTGCATTAGTCACTTAACATGAACTAGGGCATGCATGTTTGCTAACTAGTTTATTGTTTTGGCACGGAGTACGATGTAAGTTTTTACGCTTTAGCATACCACATGCGTGTGAATGTTGCCATGACAGTATGCTTACCATACGGCTAAGTGCTTATGTGAGTTAAACTGTTTGAATGCCCGTGGGTGGAGGTTGGGTTGCTTGAGTTGGAAAACTCGTTGAAATCCGTGTTTTAGCCTACTTGCGAGTAGCAAATTCTAAAGCGCTTTTCAAAACAAACGGATATGCAACGTTTGTTTCCAAATTAGGTGATCTAGTCTATACTTGTTTGCTGTGCGCATAACATAGTAATTCTAGGCTAATAATTGGAATAAGAGCATATAATGTTTTCAAAATCGGATATCACGGTTAGTAGAGGCCGGTCTTCGGACCGGGCGAAAGGGGGTGCTCATAGCTGACCTTCCCCGATCGTACCCAAGCTCCCGAGCCAAGACACTTTGGTTATGACGGACATGTGGCCTTCGGCACCGAGTCAGGGTTTCCTAAATTCCCCCATTAAGAAATATTTAGGTGGCGACTCTGTAATCTGGCAAAGCAGTCCATGTTTGGCACTACTTTTCAAAAAAATCTGTTTTTCTTCAAAACGATTTGCCAGAGATGGACTCTTTGGTTCAAAATTAAGAACCATGACAAAAATTGAGTCCTTTGAACTGTAGTGACCCAATATCGAACCAGAACGGGGGGGGGGGGGGGGACTCGCACTCCTCGCCCCGGGATGCGTTCGGGGACGTCTACAGGCCCATTCATTTATATCAAAACGGCCTTCGGCCCACCTATTCATGTCAAAACGGCCTTCGGCCCACTCATTCATGTCAAAACGGCCTTCGGCCCATTCATTCATGTCAAAACGGCCTTCGGCCCACTCATTCATGTCAAAACGGCCTTCGGCCCACTTATTCGTGTCAAAACAGCCTTTGGCCCACTCAGTTCTTATCAAAACGACCTTTGGTCCATTTATGTCTATCAAAACGACCTTTGGTCTATTCACTTATTCATGTCAGACTTTTGTCCACAATCCCAATTAGCAACTCATAGAGCTTATAAGGGAATAAACAATTGGACATTTATAAGCATTCAAATATCGATATTACTCATAGTGATCGGCTTGTGGATTCGCCTTGGAGCTTGACCCTACACATTTCATGAACATAGAAGGGTCACTAACAGTTCAATCCGTTCTTTAATTCACATATTCCTCTTTAGGCTTCATTCTTATCTCATTAATTCATTTACAATGCTTAACATATGCCTAAGAGTGCTTACAAGTGAAAGAGAACAGAAAACGAAATACAGAACGATCATACAAAATTTCAGAAAATAGGGTCCCCGCTCGAGCGTAAACTTCCCTGCTCGAGCGGGCCCTTAAGGCCTACAGAAGTACTGGTTGCATGAAAAATACGCTCAAGCGTGGAATAGAGCGCTCGAGCGGAAGGCCTGTCCACAAAAGCTCCCCGCTCGAGCGTGAGATATCGCGCTCGAGCGGATACCCAACTCTGCAAGAAGTGCTGGGAGCACGATTTTCCCGCTCGAGCGGACATAAAAGGTCTGGTTTTTCCAGATTGAGTTCTTGAGCTCCAATTTGAATTCCAACCAACAAAATATGCATGCAATGGCTCAAATTACACATTTATACATGTTAACATGCTACCAATACAAGATTACAACATTAGGGAGCTCAATATCAAGAATTACACACTTGCATGCCTCAAATTGACACCAAATTCAACCCTATCATGTATATTCATGTATGTCAAGCTCCCATCCTCAATTATTCAAACATGCATGGTCATCTTGACTTTATTTTCATTTCAAAAGATGCAAATGGTGTCAAAGCTCAACAAACCAGGTTTGCATGCATAATCAAACTTCAAATCTTGCTTAATTAACATGATACATGCTATTTCAAATTAATCTCTTACATGCATGCATATATCAAGCTTTCATTCAACAAAGCCAACCCAATTTCATTCAATTTTACTCTTGGTCACCTGATTAACTTGGATACACACAAAATTACAAATTACAATCAAAGGATTACTCACCTAGGAGCTTGATTCTCACAATCTATGATCAAGTCTTGAATAATCTTCAAGGTTCCCAAGCTTTAGGCTAAAATTTGCACAACTTCTCTCCCTTTCTCTCACTAAGGCCGGATCTCCCTCTCTCTCAAAAGTGTATCTTAGATTTTGAGTTCAATAGAGTTAAAGGTGAGTGAAGTGTTAATATACAACAAGCCCCACTAACATACTATTTTAATATAAAATAGTTGGGCACTCAAATTATCAACTTAATCAGTTTAATTTGACTAGAATAAATTTCTAATTAATTTTCACCGTAGGCTCTAAAAATTATACCAATCACAAGGGCGCAATCAATTTCGGGTTCTGTGGCCGATAAGGCCCTCAATTTAATTTCCAAAGCGGATTATTCAAACAGATATTCCTACGGTGAACAGATAGAATTTTAAAATCACATATATTCACATAATGGCACACAAAATCACGCTAAACACATAATCATACTCAAATTAAGGACCGATTAGCATATTACGGAACAGGGGTATCACATTAACATAATGGTTTTGTTATTAATTTTTATACCAAATAAATTTTTAGTAATTTTTTTTCCTTTTTATTAAAAAAAAATGTATAATTATTAATTTTTAACTTTTTTTTATATCATTTTAGCCGAATTTTTTTTATTAATTTGTTTTTTTCCTTTTATTAAAATAATGGTTTTGTTATTAATTTTAATTTTTTTTATTAATTTGTAGACGACATTTTTTAATTAATTTATTTTTTTCATTTTATTGAAATGAAGGCTTTGTTATTAATTTTAATTTCTTTTTATTAATTTTTGTACGATTTTCTTTTTAATTTCGTAATATAACCCACAAATTGTTATAATATTGTCACTGGTTAATTTTATAGTGTAAAAAAAAAAATTTACTATTCATAACGTTAATACAAAATATTACAACAAAATAATAAAACAAAATAACTATAACGAAATGAGAAAACAAAATAACCACAACAAAATAAGAAAATAAAATATAACCACGACATGTGTGAACCATTTAAACGCTCATCGAAACAAGTTAAGGATCATTGTCAGGTGGTGGTGGTGGAGGTGAAGGGAAGTAGTGATAGTACACTTGAGTGACTCAATAGTCAATCTGATCAATGCGGTTCCTTGTCACTTCATCACCTCTCCCAAAGTCTACACGAAACTCACGAAATTATTGAATTAGTGAGTTATGAGTGGCGGCAAATTTATCGAACCGAGTACCCAATGTATTGACTTGATTAGCCATGTGTTGTTCCCATTGTAGGTGCTGATTGTACCGTTCTTGTTTCAACGCTAAATAACTAGTCCAGTATCGGGGTTGTTCACTTGGTGGCATGGCATTGTCATTGGGTTCTTGCTCATCAAGTATTGGTTCATTTTCAAAATTAATAGAGCTCAGTAAGTTTTCAGCACCACTAGCTCGGGTCAGTGTGTACTCAGAAATTGGTGAAGTGATTCTAAAATCTACTTCACCTTCAAGGTTGACATGATGTGCTTTGAAAATTTTGGTTAACAAAGCTTCAAAAGGTAGTGACAGGCCACTGAGAGTACCGAGATTTGCAACCATAATTTCTTTCAGTAATATGTAGCATAAATCTAATGTTTGTCTAATTTCAAAACAATATAACAGATAAACATTAAAAAATGGAACAACATCAAAATGTCCTTTTTTTGGGGGTGACATTTTCAACTATCCA
Source organism: Camellia japonica (assembly GCA_030407325.1). Classification (NCBI taxonomy): domain Eukaryota; kingdom Viridiplantae; phylum Streptophyta; class Magnoliopsida; order Ericales; family Theaceae; genus Camellia; species Camellia japonica. The sequence goes on from JAPPVO010000019.1 coordinate 108,758,530, forward strand.
TCGATGAAGAATACGAAGGTAGGGTTTTAAATGTCTTGCTTGTAAATTAGTGCCGGTAAATCGGTTCTCACAAATTGTGGTATAAACCTCAGTTAGATCACCAACAATGTTAGCTAACTGAGCCTCAGTTTGAAAATGGCATTGCAAACCTCCTGTTTGAACTCCAATAATTTGTACAAAAGTGTGGGGGTGTAGTGCGATTACTTTCCCCTTCACATAAGAGGTCAGACTGCACTGTTCCACTTGTCCCTCAGTAGATCTCAAGTGAAGGTAAAATAAATATATAAGACAGGGATATACCTTATGTGATAAATTAGTTAAAGGTAACTGTAACAGCGCCCACGGGGGACCTCGCTACAGCTCGGAATCGATTTGTGTCACGGTTCTTAATCTTGAACCAAAGAGTCCAAATCCGGCAAATCGTTTTGAAGAAAAATAGATTTTGAAAAGAAGTGCCAAACATGGACTGCTTTGCCAGATTACAGAGTCGCCACCTAAATATTTTTTAATAGGGGAATTTAGGAAACCCTGACTCGGTGCCGAAGGCCACGTGTCCGTCATCACCAAATGTCTTGGCTCGGGAGCTTGGGTACGATCGGGGAAGGTCAGCTATGAGCACCCCCTTTCGCCCGGTCCGAAGACCGGCCTCTACTAACCGTGATATCCGATTTTGAAAACATTACGTGCTCTTATCCCAATTATTAGCCTAGAATTACTATATTATGCGTACAGCAAACAAGTATAGACTAGATCGCTTAATTTAGAAACATACATTGCATATCCGTTTGTTTTGAAAAATGCTTTGGATTTTGCTACTCGCAAGTAGGCTAAAACACGGATTTCAATGAGTTTTCCAACTCAAGCAACCCAACCTCCACCCACAGGCATTCAAACATTTTATCTCACATAAGCACTTAGCCGCATGGTAACCATACTATCATTGCAACATTCACACGCATGTGGTATGCTAAAGCGTAAAATACTTACATCGTATTCCGTGCCAAAACAAGGAACTAGTTAGCAAACATGCATGACCTAGTTCATGTTAAGATGACTAATGCATCGCAGGCAAGGGTGCAATCTAGAGTAGGCTCGGCTAACCCTAAAATGGCATGTGAAATGCAATCATTCGATGCACGTATTCAATTTGGAAATTGAGAGTACGATGCAGTTTGTATGATGTACCGAGCCCGGTGCATGTTAACAAATGCATGGATGCACGCATGCATTGCATAAGGTATGCTAAAAATAAACGTGCCCTAATCTACCATCATAAGCAGGTAAATAAAAGGGAAGAAAGAAATGGGGGTTGGAAACATACACCACACTCACCCACACTTATTACAATTATGCCCTCACACGGAGGGACCAAAATAATATACATTCCAAAAATAATACAGTCCGAATACAGAATAAATAAATTATTACAGAAATTTCTAATTATCAAATTAATATTAATCATGAAAGAAAAGGGCCCCAGCCCTGTCTCGGGATGCGCGAACGATGCATGCTCGAATCCGACTCGCCCGGAAAACCCGTACCGCACCACTGCTGCCTCTGTTTCCACTGCCTTGCCTTTCTGAAAAACTGCCAAAGTCCTAGGACACCTCCCAAATGAACTGCAGTACACCGCCGGCTAGAGGAAATGACCACCGGCTGCTTAAATTGACCACCGGCTGCTATGGAGGTTATCGGCTGAAAATATAGTGCCGGTCGGCACATTATACTGCCGGTCGGCAGAAAGTTCCTGCAGGGGACAGTTTGACAGCAGCAGCAGACCAGCAATACATGGCATGGGTTTTTAGGCATATGTATGCATGGCCACTGCCTCCTATCATGTTTGGGGGATCAAGGAAGCATGACCCTTGGTTCTTGGGCCATCAATTATGCATCTTGATTCATGATGGCCTAAGAGGCCAAGTTAGCAACTTGATGTAAATGCATGCAAACAAACAAATGAGTACCAAGACCCTATCATGTCCAAAGTCAAGGGCCCCGGTGACATGAGAATTGAGGTGTGTTTTGTCACTTGAAGTACAAACACCCCTCATTTCTCACACTTGGTTTGACACCCCAAACCAAGTAATGCAATGCATGTTATGCTAACATGGCTCAACAATACAACACGATGCTAAAATGCAAGGCATTCCAAATGCTATGCAACATATTAAGGCAAGTGTGCAATACTAGGCATGCAAGATGCAAAGGGTAATGCAAACATGGACAATTCTTGTAAAAGAACTAGCATATAACATGACTTTGCTAATCAAGCATGCAACAAACATTAGACAAGTGTGCAATGGTGGATTTATACACAATGGGGCAGGCCTCAAGCCTCTCCAAAACAGTGGCAAAATGTGCCCGAAATGGTAGACCAACACTCATGCAAGCATGCCAACAAATGGATCCAAAACCAAGGCATAAACAAGGGGTATTCCACTACCACCGACATGACCACTCATGGCACATACTAGGCATATAAAAACAGAGTTCTAGCATGGAAAAATACACCCAAATACCTTGATATGGCAGCCCCAAAACACCTTAATCATACAAGCATGCACAAGGCCTATTCCTAGGCATAAAAGGGCACACCCTTAAAGCATGAAACAAGCTACATATGCGAACATACAAACATGATTTATGGACTGAAAAATGACCCTAAATGATGCCAAATCATAAGGCTAAGGTAGGCTAAGCATGCTAGAAGCCAAAATACTCAAAACCTACAAGCCGGAATGCAAAGCAACCATATCAAGCATGCCAAATACGACCAAAACAGTGGCCAACAGACCTTATGCAAGGCAAAACAAGGCTAGTAACTTCATGAAGTTAAGTCAAATCATGCAAAGATCATGGCCTAAATGCATGGCATATTTCTAGGCAAACTAGAGCATTACAAAGCAAGTATGAGAGGCATGTTAAGGGCCATAAATCCAACCTAAAACAGAGGCATAACATCTCATATTAACCACAAATATGCTCTGAAATGAAGCCAAAACCAACCATGCACACATGCTATTCTCTAGGCCAAAAACAAAGGCAAACAAGGGACAAAGGGGAGAGGGGTGCCCCCCCCCCCTATATGAGACTTCAAAACACCTTCCTCACCACTGAAAACCCACTGATTTTCAGTGGTGAGAAGACCAAGAACACCGAGTAAACAAAGCTTTACCAAAAAGACACCAAAATGGCCAAATAAAGCCTAAAAGGGTGAGTCTTTGCTCAAACCACAAAATGACCTTAATGAAGGTTCAAGAGCAAGTAAAAACAAGAGTTTTTTTAGTTATAGACAAAGCTCAAAACACAAAGCAAAAGGGGTAGAAACTAGTTGCAAGAATGGGGAAACTAAAGTAAAGAGTTTACCCTTGAAGATCCCTTGAAGAACAGGTGGTCCAGCCACTCTCTAGTGATCAAAGTCAGTCCAAAACTTCAACAAACAACCCTCTAAGTCTCTCAATCTCGAGCTAAGGTGTAAGGGTGTGTGTAATGGTGCAAAAGTAAGGGAAAACACACCTTTTAGGCTTAAAACACACACACAAGGATGAGAGAGAGGGAGGTATAGATATATATGGATGTATATCAGAGATATATAGATATATCTCTGGTTTTTGCCTTCAAAGATTCTAACCTAGCTCAAGGGAGATGAAATGAGCTTATATAGGCAAAATAAAGCCAAGACTTAATGGCTAAGCAAGACCAAAAGGTTCAAGGGGGGGGCAAAGGAGTCTTGGCTTTTGGAGAAGCCAAGACAGCTGGCCAAGCTTCTCCAAGAAGCTTGGCCAAAGGTGCAAGCTTCTAGAAGCTTAGAGGGTGCAAAGGGTGCAAAGTGGCCACACCTGTGCACGGGGAAATGTGATGGTGCATTCCAGCTGGCACAGCTGGCATGCACCATGTCCCAGGGGTTCAAAGGGTGCAAGCTGGCCGGCCAAAACAGTCACCGGCACAAAAAAGTGCCGGTCGGCAACATAAAGTGCCGACCGGCCAAAGTGTTTGAGAAAACAGTGCCGATGGCCAAAAGGGAGTGCCGGTGATGGTAGGGAAGGGCCGGTGGTCTCCAGGGATGGCTAACAAGCCTCCCCCTACCCTCAAATGCAAAAACACACAAGTCTTGGTGTAAAACCAAGCACAGAACAAGCCGGTTGAGAGGTCTTGAGGCACGACGCGCAGCCGGGACCTCCGGGAACTCAAAACGAACACAAACATGGATAATCACCGAGCGTTCCAACGGTGACGTCCAAGTCTTGAGGACGGTCAAAAATGGGGTGTCTACAGTTGCCCCTCTTTGACAGAACTCAGAAGTCATAACAATGACGGGAGTGAATGTCAAAGCCCAGAGACGACCCATTTTTGACCAGGCCGAAGACTTAGACAAACATACAAGACAAACAAGATATGCGCCCGAAGGCAGGGGCAAGATGCAACTGAAAATGCAAGAAGCCAAGCATAACTTAAAATCATGCAAAGAAAGCTGTAATGAAGCCTACATGCAACAGTTATAAGCTAGCATACAACAGACTACACTACAATGCAGAAAGGATGTAAGAGAATTACACAATTCTCTGTACGTCTCACGCGGGGGATACAATACCTGTGCGGCTCGTCCGATTTCACCGGTCTCAAATGAACCGTACATACATTATCGTGCCTGCAAAGAAAGCAAACTTAACAGGTACAATGTCATTAGCAACACGCATGACAAGGCAGTCGAAAGTGCATGACGATGCATGCAATGTGTACAGCAAGATAGTAGAATTGAACACATGTGAGTAAAGCAATGCACGTATGCACGCAATGTGTGTGGAAAGAGAACTTGAACACATGTGAGTAAAGCCATGCACGCATGCACGCAATGTGTATATAAAGGAACTTGAACACATATCAGTAAAGCAAGGCACGCATACAATGCAATGTGTATGAAAGGGAGACTTGAACACATATCAGTAAAGCAATGCACGCATACAATGCAATGTGTATAAAAAGGGAACTTGAACACATGTGAGTAAAGCAAAGCACGCATACAATGCAATGTGTATAAAAAGGAACTTGAACACATATCAGTAAAGCAAAGCACGCATACAATGCAATGTGTATAAAAAGGAACTTGAACACATATCAGTAAAGCAAAGCACGCATACAATGCAATGTGTATAAAAAGGAACTTGAACACATATCAGTAAAGCAAAGCACGCATACAATGCAATGTGTATAAAAAGGAACTTGAACACATATCAGTAAAGCAGAGCACGCATACAATGCAATGTGTATAAAAAGGAACTTGAACACATATCAGTAAAGCAGAGCACGCATACAATGCAATGTGTATAAAAAGGAACTTGAACACATGTGAGTAAAGCAAAGCACGCATACAATGCAATGTGTATAAAAGGGAACTTGAAACTGATCATGGTAAACATGATGCTGGAATGCAACGTACTGCAACACAGTATGATTGAAATGATTTAGAGAACTCACAAGATACAAAAGGATACGGGAAGGGATGTCCTTCGCATGTTCCGAGCATCGCTCACAAAAGTTATGGTACGAGGTCAACTCGAAGCTCTACTTACGTTCTGAAGGCGCAGTTTCTTGGACTGCCTTAAGTGATGAAGGTGCCAAATCGCATGACTGACCCGAACAAGGGCGCAAAAGGTACGATGACCGAAAGGGGAGGTTACCGGTGTCAAACCCAGCACTCTGCTACCCTGCTATTCTTCTGCTTTACTTTCCTTTTTACTAGGAGTTTAAGCACATTGCACTGCCTCGGGTAGGTTTTTTTATTCTTTAAAAGCGTGTGTTTTTTGCAAAACATATGATGGAAATGAAACAGCTGTTTGTTCAAAAGGTGTTACATTTGTATGTTCTATGCATCGCATCGCAAGGCATCATACAACAATGTGACTGAAATTGAAACTGCGTTTTGAAAACAAAGCATCGCATCGTAATAATCAGGTAATAAACCAATTACAACTTGATAAGCAAAACAGGGGGACTCAGCAAACTAGCCAAATGCGAGTACACCTTGATAAACATTACAAAGACTTAAAGAGAGTGAAATACAACTCGATAAGCAAATATGCAACAACTCGATAAGCAAATGGGCGCGCCCTCATAAGAATTGATCACTGGAGGGTATCGGAAGTGGTGGGATTTTCCAAATTCCTAGCATAAACAGCTCAGAGGACAAGGGAGGGAACCACCGGCCCAGCAGAAAGGCTACCGGCCTTGAGGAATGGCCATCGGCCGAAAGGGTGATCCATCGGCCAAAACAGATGGCCGGTCGGCACTAAACTGTCAGCACCAGCAGAATGTTGACATCTGTCCTCCACTCAACCTTATCTTCTTCAACAGGGTCTCAACTTCGTGGTTTTCTTCATTTCCACACTGATTTGCTCCAAATGGAAGAATTTCTTGCCCAAAATCTCGCAACTTGGATTAACAACTTGGATGGTTCGGAAAAGCTGAATTTTCGGGCTTTCGGCATAAACGCACTATTCACTTTGCGCCGTACCCCGCTGCATTTTCCATTCCTGCGTGCTGCGGCAAGGTTTTGGAATCCGGTGACACACGTCTTTAGCTTTAGCGGGCAAGAGGTGTGTCCTACTTTTGAAGATTTCCAAGCTCTAATGGAATCTGAGCGCAATGAGGAGATCCTGCCCCAACTTCGTTTTGGCCATGCTCAAGCCTTAGGACAAATGTGCGGGCTCTCAATGCCCGATGCTCGTTCTCTGATTTGTGACGGGACATTAGATGTTCCGAGCTTGGTTTGTCATTTTTCTGAGGCTGGTGATCGCGGTGACCATCACTGGCAAGGCTTTCGGCGACACGCCCTCTGTCTATGCATGCTATCTCATTTTCTGTTCGTCTCCGGTTCCGGAGGGCCTAGTGTCCGGTTGATTGAGGTTGCCCAAGGCTTGAAGGAGGGCAAAAGCTGCATCGCCATGGTCCTGGCTGAGACATTGCTGGGCTTAGACGCCTTTTATCGTCGAGAGACGATCAGATTAGCAGCGAGTCCACTATTATTGCAGGTGATGTTTCCCACCCAATCTCACATTTATATTTGCTCACATCACTCGGCCCTCAGGCTCGGTTTTTCTCACAAAAGCCCTTTTCTCACTTTTCCTCTCATCGTACATCTCTCTATTCTTTATTCTCTCATTTCTCATCCCTCCCCAGGTGTGGTTGATGGATAAACTAAAGGTTGTGGACTCTTGCCCATCATATTCAGCTCGCGGCTACTTCTTCAGGCAACGCCTAGTTGACGCCCTTGATGAGGGTTGGTGGTTTGAATGGATGTGCAGTTTGTCCGCAGATCGCATTGCTTGGCGGTGCCCTTGGCTCAATCTGCCAATGATGAGTTACAGCATGACCCGTCAACCCGGGATCCAATTGATTGGCTTGACTCACTGTGTCTTCTACTTTCCCATTCCGTATCCTGCGCCAGTTTGGTCATAATCAACTTGTCCGCCGGAAGGGATAGAGTACCCGGTTACATTCTCGATTCGGGGCACAGCTGCCCGGTATGCGGACAACATGGAGGACGAGAGAACTCCTGGCCCCCGCTCCCGCTTTCAGTTGCACTTTGTCTGATGAGTGCTTGGATTGGCTTAATGAAGGCACAGGAGGGCCCACTTGGCATCAGGACTTCGACCAGCTCTGGGGGGGGCGCAGGATATTTGACTTGACCATGCCCCGATTTATTGCTTTATTAGTACTTTCAGTTTCTTTATGAATGTAATAAAAAGCAACTTCAATTGTATGCAAGGCAAGAGAACTCTATTTGAAATCAATGAAATTGAAGGTTGTGGTACTGAAAATTTCCCGTTTTGGTCCAGAAATGGTCTTGGTTGTAAAAAGATTTATTTGAACAAAGTCATCTTCATTAAAACTTTTCAAAACTATTTTCGATATGGATCAGAACTGGACACGCCTGAGATCTGTCGCTGAGATGCACAACCCCGGATCCTAGCAACTGGAAAGTTGCCCCTTGTTTGAATGGTACCGCGGCACTGTACGGCAACGGAAAATTGCCCTAGTCTGAAAAGCACTGTACCGGATTGCGATAAATGCTGATGGACAAAGATGACCAAGATGATCAAATGGACAAAGTTGATCGGGGAAGAGTTTATGGCTGAACTTCAGGATGAAGCTGCCTACGTATCCAAAGAAGGGAATCAAGCCTTACGAGTAGTTCAGGCTGGGTTCACTCGAGTATTTTCACTCTCCTTTTGCGCTCTAACTTTTGCCAGGCCGCCCTTTGGGGTTTTCAACCTTGCGAGCTCAGTTTTTATACTTTCTAATTTTTTGTGCTCTGAATTTTGCCTAGTCGCCCTTTCGGGTTTTCGGCCTAGCGAGCCTCTCAGGGATATATATTCTTCAACTTGTCCATGTTTGATCGTTGGGAGAACTCTAGCCATCTAGGTCCATCAGAACCACAGCTCCACCTGACCAGATAGACTTGATGATATAGGGACCCGTCCAATTAGGTCTGAACTTGCCCCTTGGGTCGTGGATGGGACTCGGTTGTCTTTGAGTAACAAATCTCCTTCTTTCTTCAATTCCTAGACTTAACTTTCTTGTTAAAAGCCCGGGCGATCTGCGTTGATATCCTTGGACATGGTACAGTGCTTTTAATCTCCTTTCATCGAAAAGCATGAGTTCCTCGAATCTACTCTGCTGCCAATCTGCCTCGGTTATCTGACCTCAGCCAATACTACTCGCAAGACGAACCTCAATCTCTATAGGTAGAACGGCCTCCATCCCATATACAAGGAATACGGAGTCGCCCGGTAGAAGTTCTAATTGAAGTTCGGTAGCCCCACAGAGCA